>OX031008.1:187309492-187909492 GCA_943735925.1 Pollenia amentaria
ATACCAAGATTTGTGTCAGATCAAAATATGTAAACAGGTAATTATCAAAATAATTTCAGAAAATCTTTTACTGTACTCAATGTAAAGCTAATTCTAAATCACTTTCGCTCTGCCCAATTCTTCACGAACAAACATGGCTAAATAACAGCTGAAAATGACAAATCAACAACAACAAAATTGTAAATTAGAGGAATTTTGTTTATAATATTAAGATTCTAGTAAAATAAAAGAATATTTTTAGGTCGCATTATAGTAATATATATCATATCGAGGGCTTATATTCAAGTAGTGCTATCTTCAATTTTCCGAAAACGAGTTTTTTTTTATAGAAACGCTTGCATTGACTGAATTGGCATCTATCATTTTAATTGATAACAAACATTATTTCCAAACCTTTTTTTTTAAATAAATTTCCTGTTGTGCTATCTAATACTTAATGCCGTGTCAGATACAACTTCGTCGCGTTGCGTGCTGTTTCTAACTTTAAAAGAAAAGCGTAAAGCAAAAGGTGTATGACATAATAAATAACATTGACAACACTCACGCATTGTTTGGTAACCTTTAAAAGCGGTTGGTAAATTATACATTTAATTTTGTTTTTTATTTTAGCTAAGACGGTTTAGGTTAGGTTCAGAAGGGTTACGCGACCAAGCGCGCACCTCCACTCGGAGACCAATGCGGTTCATTATGAATCCCTTCAGTAAGGAGGCAGAGAAAAGAAAGGATTGAAAAAGGAAAGAAATAAACAGATAGATAGAGTAGAAAGATATAAGTAGGCACTACGTAGGAAAGTTACTCCCTCTACAGTCCCCTGAACAGAAACAGCCGTCCTATTTCCCTGACAAACCCCAGTAAATCGACTGGATTACATCCAGCAATGCACTCCAGCTCGTGGTCGTGAAATCTATCTCCCAGCCATTTCTGTCTGAGAGCCTGAATTCCAGGACAGTGGCATAGTACATGCTGAACCGCCTCAAGCTCCTCAGAATCATCGCATAATCTACAGAAGTCCGGTACAGAACAATGACCCGTCAAGAACCCTATAATAGTCCTTAAACCACTCCTATCCAATCCCAGTAGCACCTTGGTTGCCCCTGCGTCGAATCCAGGCTATAGTGCCCTAGACACTCCGTTAAAAAAAAGACGGCTTAAAGTTCTACATCTAATTAAAAATGCATGATATCCCTATATTCTCAACGTTTCTTGAATGTTATGTTCACTTTAGCAAGGGATTCGTCTATTTAAGTGATAGGAAATAGATTTAGCAATAGGTGTGTTCATTTACAGAAAATTATTGATTATTTTCAATAATTGTTACTAGTAAGTGTTTACGTACTCGAAAATCTTGC
The DNA here is from genome assembly GCA_943735925.1 of Pollenia amentaria. Lineage (NCBI taxonomy): Eukaryota > Metazoa > Arthropoda > Insecta > Diptera > Polleniidae > Pollenia > Pollenia amentaria. The sequence goes on from OX031008.1 coordinate 187,310,842, forward strand.
AACGAGAGAGTGAAAAAAGAGCATAAAAATTTGAGAGACAAAACATTTGTGAAAAATTTTTGATATTAAAATTTTTACTATGAAGAATTGTTCAACAACCTGCTTCATGTTTTTGTTTATAAAACAATAATAGTTTTCATAATTTTTAAATTAAATTTTTTTAGTACAATAACAAAATTGATTTTTCTTAAATTAAGGAACAATATTCTTGCGCAAATAGTTCAAAACAAATAAATTTATTAAGAAAAAATCTTATTTCTAACTGCTGAATAGTGTCGATATTTCTAACTTGCTAGTTTTTGCTGGTAAAGAGTTCATTTACTTTTTCAATTCTTTGAGTAATAGGGAGAACAATTTTGTAAATTTTTAACTTTCTCTCTCGTTGCAAGTTTCTTCTAGCAATGTAAATAAACACACCTTATATTACAACAAACATTTATTAACAAGAAAAAACGACAGTAAGTGAAATGATTTTTTTTATATCAAATTGAACAACAATTTGTTGTAGACAAACATTAGAATTGCATTAGCCCAAAACATTAATAATACAAATCATATTGCAGATTTTGGCAAAGTAAGAACACTAGATCGCGAAAGAAACAAGATGAAAATACTCACAATAGAGACGTTAAGGATACAACAGAAAATAAAAACGACAATGAACTAAAAGAAGACAGACAAGACTTTAATGCCAGTTACTGTGTCGCAGTATGCTGAATACTAACCTGTGATATAATTTCTAAGCTAGTGTTTAATTTAATTTTTTACGTTAAATGTTCGTTAATTATACTCTGGGTACTCATGGGTAGCGAAGTTGATTTAACGAATCTCGTCTGTCCGTCTGGCGATGTGCATGTTGAAATGGGTTATCCGAAGACCCCAGAAATTATGGGGACTACACCCAGGAAAAAACTATGTTTAAATATGGTCACCTCCAACAAAACTATTTTTCAAGGAAATTGTAAACATATTATGGTTAAATTTAACCATATTATTATCACCGACAACCATATTATGGTTAAATGCGTCCTCCATCAAGAAGGCACAACCATATTATGGTTGCCTCCGAACATGTTTTGGTCAATAATAACTAAAATATGTTTAACACTTATAATAGCATGGTTGGTTTGCAACCATAGCATGTTGCTCTTGGAGAATAGGAAAATACAATTGTTAATTTGAAAAAAAATTATTGTCATATTTAACCAAAACATTTTTAGAGGCAACCATAATATGGTTGTGGCTGCTTGATGGAGGACACATTTAACCATAATATGGTTGTCGATGATAATAATATGGTCAAATTTAACCATAATATGTTTAAAATTTTGTCTAAAAATAGTTTTGTTGGAGGTGAACATATTTAAACATGTTTTTGCTCTGCGTGTAGGTTGTAATATATTTATGTCACATATACTCTGTTTAAGATTGCTTTTGAAATTCGGCCAGATCGGTTCATAAATGTCAAAAAAAAAACACCACTGCCTCTAATCTTACCCATTTATCCCTTGTTGTTGTTGCTTGTTATTCCTTTACAACATCCGACAAAATGTGGGCGGGATTGGTGATGTGAGGGTGTCACTTTAAATACAAATACATGATAGATTTCTGTATATCTAGAGAACGGCAAGAGGCAAAGTTTCCGAACTAGGTACAAGCATCTTGCTTATCAGTAGACAACATTTTTTCAAATATGGGCGGGATCGGAGAAGTGGTCGTGGCACAAAAAAAGATTTATTTATATCTAAATAGCGGTATTTCCGATATTTGTGCTCATGCAAATCATATGCCGAGCTGTAGGCAACCGGACGGGTCACAGGTTGCGGATAGTGAACGGCCTTTAGATATAAAGGTTAGCTGCGAATAAGTGTTTTTTTTTCACAAATGAGCAGTCCCGGACAGCCAGCGGATGTATGTCATGTTGGCAGCATCGATAAGGTGAGTGAGTACCACCTTTAAATTTGTACTCCCCGAACATCGCAGCGTCTGTTCACCTAATTGGTGCGGCTGAAAGCGGACATCTGTACTTCTACTAAGCGGTTCGCTATACAAACGTGAAATATGTACAGCCAGTCTGATGGCAAATATGGCAGTCCCATCATCAGAAAAGGATGCAGTAGACTAATCATTTGCTCATCCGAGATATCATGATTAACGAAATCTCAAATAACATGAGCAGGCCCTATGCTCCATATAGGATCGATGGGAACATCTATATATATAAAAGTGAATGTATGTTTGTATATATATATATGTATATATATATTTGTGCCTTATAGGAGGTCAAACCACTTGACCGATAATCTTGATTTTCACAGAATATAACTGTGACCCTGGAAGAGACATTAGGCTATATAAAGTTGAGATTGGACAAAGGGGCGATGCCACCCCCATACAACCCAAAATTTAAAATCGTTATATCTTAGCCATTTTTTGGCATAGGATAATGATATTTAGTACATATGGTATTAGTATGAATAGAAATAAGCTCAATGAAAAAAAGAGGGCAGAGCCACGCCCCTTTATAGAAAAAGTAAAAACCACGTACCTAATAAACTACTAAACCGATCGTCATCAAATTTCCACAGTAGGCGACTGCCTTGAGTTACTGAACTTTAAGCTATAAAAAGATGTGATTGAAAAAGGGGCGGCGCTACGCCCATATAACCCAAAACATAAAATCCTCATACCTTAGCCACTATTTGGCGTAGGATGATGATATTTGGTATATATGGTATTGTTATGAATAGAAATACGGTGCATGAAAAAAGTGGGAGGGGCCACGCCCCTTTATGTCGATTATATCTAATTAACTACTGAACCGACCGTCATCAAATGCTCACAGTAGGCTGTTGTTATGAATTTATGAGCCCTATGCTATATAAAGTTGTGGTTGGACAAAAAGGCGGTGGCACGCCTAATCAACTCAAAATTTAAAATCCTCTTATATTCGATACTGTTTCACGTATGTAGGTGTTGGGATGCATTTAAAAGGGAATTTTTTAACATATTTACCCATGCTTGATACAAATGTTAATTAAATTAGTGGGGTAACCCTAGAAAATTTAATTTTAAATACAAAGACGTAAACGTATGTTATTGTATTGTCCAGCAACGCGGGCAGGGTTACTCTAGTATATATACATATATATATATATATATATATAGAAGGACGGTATTTATATAACTTTCGCAGCATGATGAAGGGTATATAAGATTCGACACGACCGAATTAAGCACTCTTACTTCTTCAATTAACACTTCCTACCAAAAATAAAGTATGCACCTTAAAAATAAAAGTAATTTTTTAAAAAGTACTTATTTTCAGAAAAGTTCATATATTTTTTTTTAGAAAAAAGTGTTTATTCAAAAATTGGTTTTAGGTTACATAAAATAATGCTAAACATTTGCAATAGACAGCTTTATAATAGAAAGTATGTCGTAGTAAATTCTTGTGGAGGTTGTTCATGACGAATTTGTTTTCCTGAAGTCCATAATTGTCCAAAGGTCCTAGCTAGGGTCCACTATCCAAAGTCACAATTTGTGTAAGGCTATTTTGACTAATAGATAGTGTTAAATTTATACTTTTTTACTAACTGTCTTCTGCAAAAAAGTTCAACATTAGGGGGCCCAAATTTTTAGTCATTAGTTAGCTAATAACAATATTTTAACCAATAAAATATTATTTCCAGCTTTTTGTTAACCTTTGGTTAAACCATCAATTGTTTTTGGTTATCTAAAAGTTAGACAAGTTGTTCCTTTAAAAATTATTATTCGTCTTTGTTTTTTTTTTTTTTTTTGAAGATTATAAATTGTACAGAGACGTTACCGTGCATCTTCTTTTTGATAAGCAGTAACACTATCACTTTTTTGTGGTTTTTATAATATTTTGGTATAGTTCAACCAATTTGAGAGACAAGCTTATGTTTACTTCTCTAAAGGTGAAGGACGGTGCGATGCGGTAGTTATTTTCATCTTAAGAAATAATAAAAATGTTAATAAAAACATATGCCATAGCACTGCTACCAACTTTTAAATCTATATATATAAAATAGGATGTGTGTATGTATGTAACGTATGGACTCCAAAACGGCTGGGCCGATTTTGATGAAATTTTCAGGGAATCTTCAGAATCTTCAGGCGGGTGACACTGTGAAGTCTGATTTTTGATTTTTGGTCTGGGGGCGGAGGGGCGTGGCAAAATCCATAACTTGAGAACGGCTTGACCGATTTAGACGATTTTTTCTTTGAAATTATCGCCATGGTCCAACTTAGGTTTTTACGGAAAGAAAATTTTGCCCCGCCCACTTTTACGCCCACTTTTTTCGATTTACCTAAAATCAGAAAACGGCTCCATCGAGTTGACTAATTTTTCTTTCAAATGTTCGTATTAATCAACTTTAAGTTTTCATCGAAAGAAAAATTTACCACGCCTACTTTTACGCCCACTTTTTCTATTAAGCGCATAACTGGAGAACGACTTGACCGATTTGGACGATTTTTTCTTTAAAATGATCGCCGTGGTCCAACTTAGGTTTTTACGGAAAGAAAATTTTGCCCCGCCCACTTTTTTCGAATTACCTAATATCAGAAAACGGCTCCATCGATTTGACTAATTTTTCCTTCAAATGTTTGTATTAATCAACTTTAAGTTTTCATCGAAAGAAAAAATTTCCACGCCTACTTTTACGCCCACTTTTTCTATTAAGCGCATAACTGGAGAACGGCTTGACCGATTTGGACGATTTTTTCTTTAAAATGATCGCCATGGTCTAACTTAGGTTTTGCGGAAAGAAAATGTTGCCCCGCCCACTTTTACGCTTTTTCGTAAGATTCACAGCATATATCTACATACATACAATCATATGTATTTTCAAATCAAATATAAATCAAACATATGTATATGAGCAACATTTTAATTTATAATATTACTAGCTGACCCGGCTCCGCTAGCCTTAAGATGAAGTAATCAATAAATATAATTTCCAATTTGTCTTAACTACATGTGTTTCTTTTTTCATTGAACCCATATCGACACCATATGTAAGTTATTCTGTAAAAAAACTTTATGATAGGTATTTCATGGATTTTTATTTAAAGGCCGTAAATTTCGTTTAAAGATCAATTTAAATCGTCTGGTAATACAACACTAATGTTTGCTTAGGGCCAGCAACGCGGACCGGGTCAGCTAGTTTATTATAATAATAGAATTCTCATTTTTTACTCTGATTAAAAATTGTAGTTAACCAACATGTGACATGCGAAATGTGACTTATTTTTATTATTTCATTAAAGACCAATATTTTAAGCAAAACTAAGCAGTTCCGTCGAATTTGTGTGTACAAATTTTTTTCAACAAATTTGTTTTTAGATTAACTAAGCCTATTTTTAGATTAACTTTAATTAACTAATGACTGTAAATTTGAGCATAAGCCTAGTGCATGGGCTTAATGTATTGGTTAACTAATTTCAACTGTAAGTTTTTTTAACATCGGATATTTGTTGGAAGTCGATCGATTTCAAAATGGTCGGTTTTGAAAAGGTGTGATGTAATGAAAAAAATTTTTAAATACCATTTCGAAATTAATGGTGGCTATTCTTAAAAACGCGTCGAAGGAGTGAACATTTACATGAAAACAAAAACAAAATTTACGAAAATTGTTTTTGTTATCTATACTCTTTTAAAATTAAATTAACGTGAGAGATTTAACGCGTTTATGTCTCTTTTAAAAACTGTAAATTTTGTATGATAAACAAAAACAATTCTTGTAAATTTTTTGTAAATTTGTTTTTGTTTTCATGTTAATTTTCACTCCTTCGACTCGTTTTCAAGAATAGCCACCAATATGTTAATTTTCGTTATAAAATACAATTAAATTAATTCATATAATCTATATACATATATAAAATAGGATGTGTGTATGTATGTAACGTATGGACTCCAAAACGGCTGGGCCGATTTTGATGAAATTTTCAGGGAATCTTCAGAATCTTCAGGCGGGTGACACTGTGAAGTCTGATTTTTGATTTTTGGTCTGGGGGCGGAGGGGCGTGGCAAAATCCATAACTTGAGAACGGCTTGACCGATTTAGACGATTTTTTCTTTGAAATTATCGCCATGGTCCAACTTAGGTTTTTACGGAAAGAAAATTTTGCCCCGCCCACTTTTACGCCCACTTTTTTCGATTTACCTAAAATCAGAAAACGGCTCCATCGAGTTGACTAATTTTTCTTTCAAATGTTCGTATTAAACAACTTTAAGTTTTCATCGAAAGAAAAATTTACCACGCCTACTTTTACGCCCACTTTTTCTATTAAGCGCATAACTGGAAAACGACTTGACCGATTTGGACGATTTTTTCTTTAAAATGATCGCCATGGTCCAACTTAGGTTTTTACGGAAAGAAAATTTTGCCCCGCCCACTTTTACGCCCACTTTTTTCGATTTACCTAAAATCAGAAAACGGCTCCATCGAGTTGACTAATTTTTCTTTCAAATGTTCGTATTAAACAACTTTAAGTTTTCATCGAAAGAAAAATTTACCACGCCTACTTTTACGCCCACTTTTTCTATTAAGCGCATAACTGGAAAACGACTTGACCGATTTGGACGATTTTTTCTTTAAAATGATCGCCATGGTCCAACTTAGGTTTTTACGGAAAGAAAATTTTGCCCCGCCCACTTTTACGCCCACTTTTTTTGAATTACCTAAAATCAGAAAACGGCTCCATCGAGTTGACTAATTTTTCTTACAAATGTTCGAATTAATCAACTTTAAGTTTTCATCGAAAGAAAAATTTACCACGCCTACTTTTACGCCCACTTTTTCTATTAAGCGCATAACTGGAGAACGGCTTGACCGATTTGGACGATTTTTTCTTTAAAATGATCGCCATGGTCCAACTTAGGTTTTTACGGAAAGAACATTTTGCCGCGCCCACTTTTACGCCCACTTTTTTCGTAAGAAAAACTTTATGATAGGTATTTCATGGATTTTTATTTAAAGGCCGTAAATTTCGTTTAAAGATCAATTTATATCGTCTGGTAATACAACACTAATGTTTGCTTAGGGCCAGCAACGCGGACCGGGTCAGCTAGTATTCATATAAGATATGAAATTAGAAGAACATGTATTTGAAATCAAACTTAATAGACACCAAAAAAAATTAATTTTTCACTGCGGAAGACTTCGGTTGTTAATAATTACTGAAAATAAGTAAAAGTTTTGGAAAAAATTAAAAACAAAACAGAAAATTTTTCAAAATTTAAGCCAGATTCTCCCATTGTTTCCGAACAATAATTTTGCTTAAAACATTTTTAAGTTCTCTCTCTTCTTAGGAGAGAGCCAAACAACCTAAAAAAAGTTGTTCGAAAATTTTAGTTGAAAATAGCATTACATAATTTATGAATCTAAGCGCTCGTAAATATGTGTTTTGTACAAAAATGTAAAAAACGTCATTTATATAATTTTCACTTAAACAAAAACAAACATAAATGCTTTAAAAGCTGATGCATGAAATCGTAGAAAAATTTAAATTTTATCATGCTCATCCAAAACAGTGCGTTTACGTAATGGTACCTATTTGTACATAATCTCAAGGCAGAATTAGTTTGTACGTTCTGTTCTGTTACGAATCAGCTGTTTTGTTTCTGTTCAATTGAAAGTCTGTATGTGTGGTTTGTTATTACTTTTTCTTTCTGTTCTGTTGCGGATAAATCTGTTGAAAATAGAATTCAACGTTAAGTTACGGGCAAAGTGTGTATGTGGTTATATGAACTTAATTCGATTTTTGATAGCAGTCGAATTAGCTGATCGAAGGAATTTTCATTTGGTATTATGGCACACATTCGATAAAAAAGTACTATTGTGATTTAGTTTACTCACAGTAGTACATTTTCTATCAGCTGTCACTTTAAATAAAAAATTTTTGTTAACAAATTTAAAAAATAAAACTAATATTTATAAATCATGACTAAGACAGAATTATGGTACGATGATTCATCTGATGAAGATGAACGCTTACTGGAACTGGCCTGTACCTGCAGCCTGAACTTTTGTGAAAATTCCTTTTGCCAACAAAGGATTTTGGTCCATAAGGAAAACATGCTTTTCCAACTGCTGCTTACTACTGTTGACTTTAGACTTGCATAAAATAACCAAAAATAATAAAGAATGTGGAATTTGCACACCAAAACTAATAAATTAACAAAAACTTACATTTTCAACAATTTTTTTTAAAATTATTTACACCGTCGATAGCAAATTTGTTTTCGTTGAAAAATTTGATGCACAACGAAATTTTCGACAGTGCTGCCAACTCATAATACCAAATTAACATTCGATAGTCGATGTTCGATAGCCAGCGAAAATCGTTTATCGAATGTAACTCATAATAGGGGCCAATGATTTATTTTAAAATTTACGTATTTTTGACACAATTATTTTTTACGAAAAGTTTTTTTTTACAATTTCAATTTTTTTTTTTTTTTAAAAGCAGATGATTCCTTTCACAGAAAAAGTAATTACAAAAAATTTGCTACAGAAAGGAACGAAACAGAACGGCAAAGGAAAGTAACAACTAATGAGGCCTTTAGTAAGGAAAACGAAACAGCTGATCCGCATAGTACGTAAGAGTAACGAAGCCTTTAAACTTTAAAAATTTATCCAAACAATAAATTTTTTATTATATATTCGGCCTCACTGTACAATGTCTTGTTAAAAACTTTCTTTCGGTTTTGCTCAATCTTTTGTTAAGAAAAAAATATCTGTTTTCTTAGTACAGTGAAAGCTCTACTTACGAATAGTTGTTTTACTCGGACATTTTTCATGGGTGGGCGATTCTAGAACTCCCATGACTTTTAAATACCTTTTTGACACATTAAAACCAACGATCCCGTAGACAAATATCTCCCGTTAGCGGACAAAATTAGTATCCGTTTGCGGGAGCTTTCACTGCACATGTATAAGTTTTTTTTAGTTGTGTATGTTTATTGGAGTGTATAAAAAACAAATAAATTGCCAATATTCCGTATAATATTTGTAACAACAGCAGGAGCAGCAACAGCAGTAATACATTCCACACAATTCTATTTTATAGAAAACTAGCTGACCCGGTCCGCGTTGCTGGCCCTAAGCAATATTATAAATTAAAATGTTGTTCATATACATATGTTTGATTTACATTTGATTTGAAAATACATATGGTTGTATGTATGTATATATATGCTGTGAATCTTACGAAAAAAGTGAGCGTAAAAGTGGGCGGGGCAACATTTTCTTTCCTCAAAACCTAAGTAAGACCATGGCGATCATTTTAAAGAAAAAATCGTCCAAATCGGTCAAGTCGTTCTCCAGTTATGCGCTTAATAGAAAAAGTGGGCGTAAAAGTAGGCGTGGTAAATTTTTATTGCGATGAAAACTTAAAGTTGATTAATACGAACATTTGAAAGAAAAATTAGTCAACTCGATGGAGCCGTTTTCTGATTTTAGGTAAATCGAAAAAAGTGGGCGTAAAAGTGGGCGGGGCATAATTTTCTTTCCGTAAAAACCTAAGTTGGACCATGGGCATCATTTTAAAGAAAAAATCGTCCAAATCGGTCAAGTCGTTCTCCAGTTATGCGCTTAATAGAAAAAGTGGGCGTAAAAGTAGGCGTGGTAAATTTTTCTTTCGATGAAAACTTAAAGTTGATTAATACGAACATTTGAAAGAAAAATTAGTCAACTCGATGGAGCCGTTTTCTGATTTTAGGTAAATCGAAAAAAGTGGGCGTAAAAGTGGGCGGGGCAAAATTTTCTTTCCGTAAAAACCTAAGTTGGACCATGGCGATCATTTTAAAGAAAAAATCGTCCAAATCAGTCAAGTCGTTCTCCAGTTATGCGCTTAATAGAAAAAGTGGGCGTAAAAGTAGGCGTGGTAAATTTTTCTTTCGATGAAAACTTAAAGTTGATTAATACGAACATTTGAAAGAAAAATTAGTCAACTCGATGGTGCCGTTTTCTGATTTTAGGTAAATCAAAAAAAGTGGGCGTAAAAGTGGGCGGGGCAAAATTTTCTTTCCGTAAAAACCTAAGTTGGACCATGGCGATAATTTGAAAGAAAAAATCGACTAAATCGGTCAAGCCGTTCTCAAGTTATGGATTTTGCCACGCCCCTCCGCCCCCAGACCAAAAATCAAAAATCAGACTTCACAGTGTCACCCGCCTGAAGATTCTGAAGATTCCCTGAAAATTTCATCAAAATCGGCCCAGCCGTTTTGGAGTCCATACGTTACATACATACACACATCCTATTTTATATATATAAGATGCCATTAAATGTTTTGAAACTATGTTTAAAACATTTCATTGTACCTAAGAGTAAAAGAAAATATCAAATGGAGCAATATTTTGCTGTTGTTATTGTGTTTTGTAATGCGTATTATTTTGTTGTAATTGAAGCTTTAGATGCTAATGTAAATATTCATATGTGTATTATATTTATTGTGAAGCAATTTAAAGTTAATGTAAACAAATTAACATATTTTAAACTTTTTTAGCCTAAATAAAAAGTTGGGGTAAAATGTTTTGAATTTATTTTAAGAAAAAATATTTATATATGAGATTTTAGTGCGGTTAAAGCCGAAGTGGTACTCATAGTACAAATTTAAAAATTAACAAATCGTGTTTACTTACAATTCAGGAAAATAAATGTTCTAGAAAAACAAACTTTTTGTTTTAAATCCTTTATTTAGATACTGACAGATGAACAGGAGTGTGTTGCCTTTTTTTACTAACAAGTCAGGAAAAAATTGTTATAACTGTCAGGTTTTTGATATCTGTCCCTGTAGAAAATCAAACGTGTTATATAAAGTCCCTTATTTAGATACTGGCGGATGGATGCACGTTAACAGGAGTGTGTTGCCCTTTAAGTTAAAAAGCTAACATTTCAAAAATGTACGGACTTATTAATCCACCTTCGTAACTTATAATTTTTTTTTTTTTTTTTTTTTTTTGTTGGGACCAGCACTCAGGGGATGACCCCTACTAATGCAATGCATTGTGTTGGAACTAGGAAAATAGGTTATGGGAAGGAGGAAAGAGGGAGTAGTGTTTGTGAACATTCGACTTGAACTTTTTCATGTTGTAAGTGAGAGGGAAGACTTCAGCAGGAAGGTTATTCCACATACGAACTGTCCGGCCAAAAAACGAATTTTCCCTGTAATGCGTTGTACGATTCACCGGCCAATCGACCACAAAAGGATGTGCTCTTGAGGAAAAACGTGTATTACGAACAAAGCTATGGGTCTCGGGAACCAAATCCCTAATTTCATCAGAACACATCCCGTTGTAGTACCGATAAAATAGGCAAGTACAACCCACATTGCGACGGTGCTCAAGGGAGTCAATAGAATTGGATACCCTACTGTCGCCAATGAGAACCTTCGCCCTCTCCTGCACGCGGTCGAGAAGCTCTAAAATAGACTTTGAAGCACCGGCCCACACATGAGAGTTGTATTCCATTCTCGGTCGGATATAGGTGGTATAAATAGTAAGGAGATCAGATGGAGTGAAGTATATCTTACACCGTTTCAAAAAACCGAGGCACTTGAATGCTTCTTTCGACACCTTGAATATATGTTCTGTCCATCGGACATCACATTGTATCCTCATGCCCAGAACATCAAGAGATTCTGTTTCCTCAATATTTATACCACCCATACATACAGATGAGGCACCTTGATCCGTCGCGCGTTTATGCGTTAGTACGCAACATTGGGTCTTTCGGGCATTAAATTCGACCCTATTCGCACGACCCCATTCTGAGATTATGTCTAGGTCACGGCCAAGCGTATCATTCATGTTCTGTCTCATAGCACAAACATCGGACACGCCTGGTCTGTAACCAAATGAATACGAATGGCAAAGGTTGCTGTCATCTGCAAAAGAATAGATAGGGTTGGAAGTTTGACATAAGAGGTCATTTAGAAAAATAAGAAATAGAGTAGGAGAAAGAACTTATAATATAGAACTTAAACAAATAAAGCACACCATCTACTATGAGGTTTAAAGACCCATTTGTCTATAGACAAACATTCGTCGCGAAATTCACACCCCAAGCTGAAATGACCGAATTTGATCCTCAAAAAAGTCAACTGTAAAAAGTGCCAATCATTTTTAGACTCAGTTATTTTCCTTTAGTCAGAAATATTTTATAAATCTTTTATAAATAGATGATTGTTTTTAAATAATAGGTTAAAAGTTCTGAGTATTGTGTGCATAAACGTACACGCCGAGAAAAAATATGTTTAATATGATCACCTCCAACAAAACTATTTTTAAAGACAATTTTAAACATATTATTTTTAATTTAAACATATTATTGTCACCGACAACCATATTATGGTTGAATTAGTTCACCATCAAGAAGCTACAACCATATTATGGTTGTCTCCGAACATGTTATGATTAATAATAACTAAACTTAGGTTAACACTTATAAAAAGCATGGCTGTTTTTTTTTTTTTTTTTGGAAAAGAGAAAAATACTATTGTTAATTTAAAAACAAATAATCGTCAAAGTTAACCATAACATGTTTAGAGGAAACCATAATATGATTGTAGTTTCTTGATGGTGAACTAATTCAACCATAATATGGTTGTCGGTGACAATAATTTGTTTAAATTAAAAATAATATGTTTAAAATTGTCTTTAAAAATAGTTTTGTAGGAGGTGAACATATTTAAACATGTTTTTTCTCTGAATGTACAAAATTTAAGCTTTTCATTTATCGTTATTTTGGGATTTCCATTAAAAAATTTAAATATTTTTATAAGTCTAAGTCAGCGTTTGAGTCGCTCTTTGCTCAGTTTGTGCAAAAATTCTTAGACAAATTTTATGGTTAATAAAAATTGAAATACTTTATAAATTTTTTAACTTTTTGCAAGTAAACGATATACATATCGTCTCCTAAGATATAAAAGGGCGAAAAACACTTTTTATTTTTTTTCGGAAGTAGCAAATAACTTTACAAAATCAATAACAACAACGTGTACTTGGCGTTTGAATTTCTTTAATCAAGTCACCAGCTTTAATTGCAGGGATCTAAACTTTTTTGTGAACATGTATTTTAATACGAACAAAAATCAATCAAAAACTCTATTTCGATTTTTTTTTTGTTGTTATACCCTTTTGCATTTTAGGTGATATTATTAGGTCATATTTACCATGTGAAATACGCCTTCATCATTTCCTCTACTCTTTCGCCAAAAAACAAATACAGCTTATGAACATTTATAAATTTTGAGTTGAACCTCTTTAAAGGAATCGGTGCGATATGATCGGGTTATCAAAACATAAAACTTGCTTGCGCTATTTGGCAGTATAGATATCCATGACAACTCTGTAGCAAATTATAGGACTGCTGTACGATCCGAAAATGGTGGCCATAATCACTGGCCATTTAAATGGCAACTACGCAATGTGCGGTTGCACTAAAAATGCTATTCTGCATATTCAATGCACTTTTATTAGAATTTAAAAGGCATAACAAATTCAAAATGTAAAACAATTTATATTAATAAATATTTATATTAATAATTGGTTCATGTTTTCGGGAAACGTACAATAATGGGTTAAAGATATTGGCCCAAACTCAAAACTTTTTTTCCCTATGATTATGGGACATTACTCGCATAATCTGTAACAATTTTTTGTATTATTCGATCAGTTTTTCGTGAACGCTTCTCTAAACTTTAAAATACTTGCAGGATTATTTACCAGATAAGCAAAGTTACATTATTGAATATATCGGAATATTTTACTGTGACTGCACAGAGACTATAATCCTTATTCCGTTATTCATAAAAGTCAGATGATAACAGGTTTTTCTTGAATTTTTTTTTTGAGCAAAAATTTATTTTTTAATTTTTTTCGAACAAAAACAGTAATGTTGTTTTATTTTTTGAGCAAAGATAAATTTTTACTCGAAAAAATTAAAATTAAGAAAAACTGTTATTTTTGCCCAAAAAATATTAATCAAGGAATAACTTTTATCATCTGACTTTTATAAAAAACGGAACAATGATTATGGTATAAGTGCAACATCAGTAAAATATTTTGATATATTCAATAATGTAACTTTGGTAATCTGAAAGAGATTTTTTTGTTATTTTTGCTTGTTAAAATAAAAATCAAAAAATAGCTTTTATTTTGGCTCAAAAAGTTGAAAAAAAATCCTTATTTTTGCTTAAAGTAGTAATAACCAAAACTTTAAAAAACATGAAATTTTCTTATAGGCTAGTTCAAAAGTATCAATATGGTATACTTGAACCTGTTTTTGGTTATATACGGTCCCTGCTATTGCATGGATCTTAAAATTCTTGGTTTGGTGGCCTTCAAACTGTTTTTAATGTAAGTGGCGTGAAATCAAAATAACTGATCCTTATGTACGAGTATTTTGCCCGCTGATTTTAAAGATAACATTAGTTTTATTACCACCTCTTGTTTTACAGATATTGTGCATATATTTAAAAAAAAAATTACTTTAAATGTTCCTTCTTTAACTAGATTCATAATAATTGAATTTTTATGTGAATTCTATTATTAATAGCATAATGGCTTTGAAGAAAATACGTTATATATATACCAGTATAATAAGTTTTATTTTGTTTGTAGGGATATAGGGATTATTCGCATATTGAGTTTGAATACAAGTTAAAATTAACAAAACTCAAGTAGAGTGAATCGTTTATTGTATAAAATGTTAGTGTAAGATACTATCAATATTTAAAATCGATATTAATAAGATTTAAAAAATTGAGAATTAAGTTTGAATTAATAATAAATTTCCCAAAAAATAAAACATTTTTTTACAAAAATATTAACAAGATTATTGGTTAATAAACAATTGGGGGATTTACAAGGTAGTCTTAAAGTTGTAAAGTCATATGTCTTAAAATAATTACAAGGCCAACCTCTTATAACTTAGATTTCTACTTTACAGTTATGACGAATCAATGAAGACAGCATTAAAATGTTAATTTTGTTTGAAACACAACAATATTTTTTTAAACAATTTAAAAAATTATTTAGGATATTATGACGAAATGACTTGATAGCACTCCTTGCGAAACCCCCAAAGGTATGCTCAACTTTTGAGGAGAGAAATGATTTCGCAAGCCCGTTTGAACCAGACTTGCAGTGGAAAATAGTCTATCAGATGCTACAGAACTCATTTGAAAACTTAAGAATTTTCGACAAACAACCTATTTTTTACATATCCCTAAAAAATATGTCTTATTTCTGTTTTTTAAAAAAAAAATAACTTAAATTATATGCGGACAAATGTATGAACTTATAAATATCTATAATATATAACAATAACAAGTTATAGTGCTATATCCGGCTGTGCGGAATCTTTGATACCCTCCACCGACATTTCGAATATTTCAGGAGTGGGCTCGATAGAATAAATATATATTATTAAATTGTCTTTTTATAAAAACAGACGTCAGCATTAAAATTAGTTGCGGCTTAGACCTTTATTAAATTATTTACCGACAATCAGTAAGTTTTATGCATTTCTTTTTAGAAATTTGAAGTATCTTGAGTAAAATATCACTATTCGTAACCGTTTTAGCCGAACTAAAATGATTTTCAGGAGTGGAATTTATAATGGACCAATTGTAAATTAAATATCAATCATACCAAACTTCTGTAGAGTAATTTCTGGCATTAAAAAGCAAAAATTCGAAGAAATTTGAATACAGCAGTGAAATTAGTTATAGCGTTAACCGTGAATTTCAGAAGGCTGCCTTATATAGGATCTAAGGTAAATTATGGACCGTATATCACATAATTGCATGAAATTTTCTATGGTCATATGAAGCTCAGTTGGAACACATTTTACCACAATATCTATATCTGCTATGGTTTTAGGCGTTTTTAGTTAATTTCCTAGAATGTTCTTTACATGGGGGTTATTGCAAATTTTGGACCGATCATCCCGAAGGTTATTAGTATGATTTCTAGTCCTATAAAACTGTGACGTACCAAATGTTATTATGATAGCATTAATTATTACGGTTTTAGGCGTTCTTAAATTTTTACCGGGAGTAGGGTTTACATGGGGCCTAGGGTAATTTATGGACCGATCTTCACGAAATTAAGTGATTTGAATTTTTATCAAACTGCTTCATACCCAAAATTTATTATGATGGTGTTATTTATTACGGTTTTATGCTTATTAAACCGTTTTCGGAGAGCACGGTTTATATGGGGCCCAGGGTTAATTATTGACCCATCTTCATTAAATTTAACACTATTGCCTGATCGGCATTGCAATAACTCGCTGCAAGACTCTCATCAGGATTGAGTCGTATAGAAGGGCTCCAGAGAGAGGCAGGGGGAGCATACCTGTTTGATGGCCAACTTTATGGCATGGCTACAATGCGGCGGGAACGCACCTGCTACTTGGTCTCGGTAGGGACCGGATAAGGACAATGATATTGGTTTTTACAGGGCACTAGGTGACATATTCTCATGCGCGGAGATTGGGTCTTGATTACAATAACTACTGTAGAAGTTGTCATAATGAGGAGGCGGTACAGGAGATTGTGTTTCATTTTCTCTGCCAATGCCCAGGTCTCGGGGATATTAGGTTTAATCATTTCGGGAGACCGGAATTGCCACGTCTGGACGATATGTCCAATGTGGGACTAAAATCGTTCTCTCTTTTCTGCTGGGAGTCGGGGTGGTTCGAGGCTGCGGTTACTTTCGGAGAATAGGCACCAGCAGAAAAAAATGTTGCCCCAATTTAAGCATTATACAAAAATAAAATCTGTTTTATTTAAAATTTTAATCAAGTGAATTAAATATTTAATTGTTACTATTAATTTGATTACTGGTACAAATTAATAGTATCAATTACACTTTTAATTCACTTGGTTAATAGTTTAATTCACTTGGTTATACATTTAATTTACTTGATTAAATTTTTTTTTAAAACTGATTTTATTTTTGATTAATGCTTTAATTAGGTCAAAGTTTTTTCTATGCCGCTATAAGGACCAATGTGAGCCTCCCTAGTGCCGGCTACCTAACATTTCTAGTCATATAAAACGAATTTGTGCAAAATTTTTATTTCTCCATTTATGTAAGTTTTTGTAAAAAAAATTATTTATTTTTTAGAGTGATGCTTCCATATTTTAATTCATAGCTCATATCCTACTGAGCCAATTTTGCTGGATTTCAACTACAAGTAATTTGACACCAAGTTTGTTCTTTTTTTGAGTCTTTCGAAAGTGAGCGTGTTTTCAACACGAGGAGAGACGGACAGACGGGCAGACAGACGGACATGGCTACATCGACTTTGAATTACTCAAGGAGCCAGAATATATATACTTTATGGGCTCTTAGATGTATTATAAAAAAGTATGAATAACTTAGTATACCCTCATTCACCACTAGTGGTGGTAGAGGGTATAAAAATTAAATTCATCCTGTAATTGTATATCGCGTCTTAAATTCTTGTATTTTTAAATAAACTAAACTAAGTGAAGATATATTTTAAACGAATTATAACTAAACTTATGTAAATTTTAGAAAAACTTTTTTAGAAAAAAAACTTAAAAACTTTTTTGCATCTCAAAAACCTGAAAATAAAATAAATCATACGATTTGACAACACTGCTTGTACCACCTGTAGGTGTGACCGTGTTTTCAACACTCGCGGAACACAGAGACATGTTAAGTAGCTCAATAAGACATTTTTTTTGGTACGATTGAAGTGAGTTGCTTTTGAAATATTCGAGCACTCTATCGAGGGTCAAACGTTGTAGGTAAGCAATACACAGAAAAAATTAAAAACTGTCTCTAATCACCAAATTTATATTAAATTCAAAATATCTAGCAAACAAGTTGTTGATTTTGTACGTATTACCAAAATGATTACATTGATTACTAAAAATTGTAAAATTGTGAATATTTTTTTTTTTAATAAATTATATTTTTAATTTTAATTATACTCAAAAAGCTTTGCCATTTCAAACAATGTGTTAATTTATTTAATTAAGTATTGACAATTCCCAACAACAATTGTATAAGTTTAAATTGTGTTATTTTAAACGAAAAGGTCAATTAATTTTTTGATATTTAATTCATATTTTAATTAAAAATAATTTTCCAAACAATTTTAATATAAATTAACTCCAAATTATATTTTTAATTTTCTTTCAACTAAAAAGATGTTTGATTCCATTATCAACTTTTTTCTGTGTAGGTTTCACTATTTTCTAAAGCCTTAAATCTTTTAGTTAAAACTTACGCTAAGCGAGAAGCTACATTTTGAGACTCTGAACTATTTTCCATCTTCGTTGATTCATTGATTATATGAAACAATTTCATAATTCTGTAAAAATTTTATGCTCTGCATTTTAATGTGTTATTTGTCTTAGTTGCTTTTCAGAAAATAAGCATAGAATATTTCATTATTTGTTAAAAAATATTAAGAACATTTATTAAAAAGTATCGTCGTATCGACAGCAAAATATCGCCAATACCTATATATTGGAAAATCTTAAATATCGCCATTATATCAGTATTGGTATTCGTAATATCCCTAGTTTTTTTGTATATATCACATTGACTCTGCAAGATAAATCTTGTAAAAATAATAAATTTTTTAGAAAAGACAAACATTTTTAGTACCAGCATCGATTATCAGTTATGCAATTAACGGAGAAAATCAATTATCCGGGATCGATGACGAAAGTCAGATTTGTTTTGTTTCAACGGATTAACTGTGATTACTTCAATTAACCGGAATTGCAAAATATTAAATTCAAATCAACCGTGTCCAAGAGTAACTTTTGGCCGAAAATATACAGGTTAAGTAGAAGAAACAAACCATATAAAATGATTTTTTTTAATAATTTCATAAATTATAACTAAACATGTATTAGTATTATATATTGCAGGTATGAATATTTATAAAATAAAACAAACATTTGTTTTAAAACGAGTACAACATTTTACGTTAATTAACCCGCAAAATTATCTGGAATGATCTGCTATATTTAAAACATGTAGATAACTAGATAAAATGTGAAGTTTTTTTAATATTTCAGGACCCTTTAAATAGATTTAAGATTTTTTTACCAGAAATAGTTCGTTGAAATGTCTGGTTAGTGCATACTTTGGAAAGTGGGGGAAAAATTGGATTTTCTAAAGTTTAAAGAACTAGAAAACATTATCTTAAATATCCTTGAAATACCAGCTAGAAATCCTTATATACTCATAAAAGAACATTCTAAGCTTGCTCTTTTATTTAAAATTTAAATAACGTTGTCAACAAGGCGAATTTACTATAGGTGGCGGCGAGACTACAACAAGTCAACAACACAAAAAACAACAGGCTGTTTTATTGCTGCTTTAGTTGGTCGGCATGTTAAGAAACGTAAACAAGGCGAATTTAATTGTAAATAACTTGTGAGGTTTCTCTTCATAAGTTTGAAAGAAGTTGTCTATTTTATTATTAAAATTATTGCTTATTTTGTTCAAAAAAAAAAAAAAAAAAATAAGTTCAAGGACTGTAAAATAATAGTGAAAAATGTTGAGCAGTAATAAATAAATTTATCACATTGTGTTACATAAAAATTGCAAGTTAATTAAAAACGTATTTAATACTGGTATGCATTGATACCAGTGCACATGTTCGCTTAATGGGATTGATTTGTGGATTTCACTATTTATCATTGGACTGTCGCTTATTTGTGCTACAAAGTAGCATCCCCAGACATTATGCAGTCACTTTAGGTAAGCTTCTTATTACATGAAGCCAACGGTTTCATTATAATTTGGAAATGTTTCAGGTGGGACCACCGTTTCAATAAGGTACTTGGTTCAACAGGGCCACACAAGGCAATGCCCATTAAAGAGGAATTTGTTCGCATGCATGAACAGCAAAAAAAAACAACAACAGGAGAACTAAAAAATAAATGATCTTCTGAAAATTACAATGCAAATTAAAATCGAAGACACCAAAAAAAAAAGTTGTGTTAGAAAAATTTGCAGTGTGTAATCGTAAAATAGAAAAGTTTGTTCAACATGGAGTCAATAAATATTTCCAAACACTCATCATCTTGATTTTTCCCTTAAGCAATATAAACGCGATGTTACAAACAGAATGTATTGCATTAGTTTTAAATTTTTAAACATGGAGATGGTTGTTTTTACTATTTCTTTTTTTAAAAATCATCTTCATTCCTATGGATATTTAAACACTTTTTTTTAGCACTTTTTATTATTTTTTTATAAATAAATACATAATATTATGTAAACATAACATAATAAATTTTTCACCGTCACAGTTTTTTTTAAATTGATTTTTCAATAACTTCCGTTTACTATGGAAACATTAACAACTTTTGACATTTCTCTACATTATTATGGGGGGAAATTGTAAACAACTTTTGACATTTCTCTACCCAATTATGCAAGAAAAAAGTAGCACAGCTGTGTTTTCAACGCCACCTGAAAATGAATTCGCCTTGGTTGTCAAGAATCAAATTATAGACATATTTGTCAAGGCGAATTCATACAGATGACCAAATCATGAAATAGAGTTATGCTACCTATCTCTTTTTTTAAAAAATAATATGGAATGTCGAAATTATTTGTTGAAACTATAAGCAAGGGAATTTTTTTGTTTATAAAATATACACAATTGCTTAAGAAAGTAAACTTTTTCCTGTATTGCAAATTTATTGT
The DNA here is from genome assembly GCA_943735925.1 of Pollenia amentaria. Classification (NCBI taxonomy): domain Eukaryota; kingdom Metazoa; phylum Arthropoda; class Insecta; order Diptera; family Polleniidae; genus Pollenia; species Pollenia amentaria. The sequence continues at coordinate 187,331,589 of OX031008.1, forward strand.
AGCTCCATATATTTCTTACGGCACTTTTAATTCACTGATTTTATATTCACTTTTTTGTTTTATAAAATTTAAATAAGTTTTTTCCAAGTATTTGGATTTTTATTAAATTTGAACTTTTAACAAATTTTTTCACAAAATGTAAACAAAGCTTGACATTTAGTATACACACAAATAAATAAACAATAAACAGATGACTCGAAATTATTTCAAACAGAAAAAATTACAATAAAAATAATAAAGTATAAAACGAAGAACAAATCGATGAGTCATTAATCTAATTTTCAAAGACGACTCGATTATTATTTCAAAAATAACTAAGTTAGAATAAATAAATAAAGAACAAATAGGGTTTCCAATACTTACCTATGTGATTTTACTTAAATGAAAGAGCTTTTTGGGTAGATTTGTAGAGTCAATCGTCAATTATTAAGCTAGTAAAAAAAAACTAATGATGCCTTCGTAATCAGCACTCCAAATTTAACCAAAAACAATAGACAGAAGTCTTAAAAGTTTTCTTGTGTTGCCCTATGTTATTAATACAAAAGATTTTTTTTTCGTACCAAAACTGGGATTGAATTAAATTTTTGTTGTGTTTATTTCAATTAAACAACGAATAAACTGTTTGTAATTTAAATATAAATTATAAGGGAAGTCCATCTAAGCGTATAACTAATAACATTTTTATTAAAACTCTCATGCGTATGAGTAACATAAAATGTTTACCTTAAAAAATAATAGTACGTATGAGTGAACTCGTGAAATGTAGCACAACAGTATTTTGCGTTATTTAAATAGAAATTATTAGACAAAAAAAAAAAAAAAAAAAAAAAAAAAAAAAAAAAAAAAATTACAACATTTAAGCCTCAACATTAAATTTTGCCACTTGCTTAATGGCAGGAAATGCATGAAATAAAAACGTCTGCCTTTACAAAACATCCCTGTATACTTACAAATATTCCGAACATTTACTTGTTATAGAAAATATGTTTTTACGCTGTTTTTTGAACCGTTCCCTGTTAAACAAATTTAATTCGCTTTAAATATTTAAATTAAGAGGAAGTAGCAAAAGTGTCAGCCAGTCAGTCTGCCATTATTATACGACGCACAAGGCCGAAGACGAAAACGTTAACTTACAACCGCATTTACATATTGCTGAGATTGACAAGGTTGTTGCCTTTGCTGCTGGTACTCCTGCTGTTGTCAAAGTTGGTGTTAGTGTTGATGTACTGCATGTTCTAATTCCAAAGAATGGAACCTTAGAAATCTTGTAAAATGAACTTTAAAGACTCTATTACCAGGTAAACATACAAATCTTCTTAGGAAAATGAATATAAGTGTGATTTGAACCCAGATAACAAATCAGACAAAATAAAATTAGACATGTGTTAAGGCCTAATTTTCGAAGGATTTATTATTCTGTTTTAAAAGCTGAGAAAAGATGAGAACTTGTAAATGGTCTTTAACAACTTGTGTGTTAGCAAATTTTGTTTTTGTTTCAAGCAATATTTTGCTTTACTGACAGATATTTAAAATATTGTTTCCAAAATGCAATTACCCAGCGGAAATAAGTGAAACACATTTTTAAATATTTATGTATTTCCTTGGCAAAAAATCCAGACAAGAAATTATATTTAAAGGAATTTAAATTTTTTCTTAACAACCTCAACGAACTAGAGAAAGAAACATATGCTAATTAGTCCTTGAAGTCAAGACAACCCTCAGACATGTTAGAAGTTACATACACCAATTTTAGAGTAAAATTTGTTAAAAGTTAAAATATTTTAATACTAGCTGACCCGGTCCGCGTTGCTGGCCCTGAGCAATATTATAAATTAAAATGTTGTTCATATACATATGTTTGATTTACATTTGATTTGAAAATACATATGGTTGTATGTATGTATATATATGCTGTGAATCTTACGAAAAAAGTGAGCGTAAAAGTGGGCGGGGCAACATTTTCTTTCCTCAAAACCTAAGTAAGACCATGGCGATCATTTTAAAGAAAAAATCGTCCAAATCGGTCAAGTCGTTCTCCAGTTATGCGCTTAATAGAAAAAGTGGGCGTAAAAGTAGGCGTGGTAAATTTTTATTTCGATGAAAACTTAAAGTTGATTAATACGAACATTTGAAAGAAAAATTAGTCAACTCGATGGAGCCGTTTTCTGATTTTAGGTAAATCGAAAAAAGTGGGCGTAAAAGTGGGCGGGGCAAAATTTTCTTTCCGTAAAAACCTAAGTTGGACCATGGGCATCATTTTAAAGAAAAAATCGTCCAAATCGGTCAAGTCGTTCTCCAGTTATGCGCTTAATAGAAAAAGTGGGCGTAAAAGTAGGCGTGGTAAATTTTTCTTTCGATGAAAACTTAAAGTTGATTAATACGAACATTTGAAAGAAAAATTAGTCAACTCGATGGAGCCGTTTTCTGATTTTAGGTAAATCGAAAAAAGTGGGCGTAAAAGTGGGCGGGGCAAAATTTTCTTTCCGTAAAAACCTAAGTTGGACCATGGCGATCATTTTAAAGAAAAAATCGTCCAAATCAGTCAAGTCGTTCTCCAGTTATGCGCTTAATAGAAAAAGTGGGCGTAAAAGTAGGCGTGGTAAATTTTTCTTTCGATGAAAACTTAAAGTTGATTAATACGAACATTTGAAAGAAAAATTAGTCAACTCGATGGTGCCGTTTTCTGATTTTAGGTAAATCGAAAAAAGTGGGCGTAAAAGTGGGCGGGGCAAAATTTTCTTTCCGTAAAAACCTAAGTTGGACCATGGCGATAATTTTAAAGAAAAAATCGACTAAATCGGTCAAGCCGTTCTCAAGTTATGGATTTTGCCACGCCCCTCCGCCCCCAGACCAAAAATCAAAAATCAGACTTCACAGTGTCACCCGGCTGAAGATTCTGAAGATTCCCTGAAAATTTCATCAAAATCGGCCGAGCCGTTTTGGAGTCCATACGTTACATACATACACACATCCTATTTTATATATATAGATTTCTGTTTTCTGGATGTATGAACAAAAAAAAAAAAAAAAAAAAAATACAAAAGCGCACAACATGAATATTCAATCGTTGCTTCTTATTTTTTTTCCTAATTTATTTGTCATCGTGTAATGAAAAGAAATGTAGGAAGAGAAGACAAAACGATGTTCATTTGTGTAAATGAATAATTTATTGGAAAAATGGTGTCGTAACACAAACAGCATATTTAAAGAACACCTTAAATGATGTCAAACTATAGGGACAATCTGTTAATATTAAGTTGAAAATTTAAGGAAATATTTTTTCCTCCTTCCTTAACAACTGTACTGCTAAAAGAGGGTAAAAAGAAATTGGGTCATTTGGGTAAGTGAAAAGGACCATTGGAGAGTTTCAATTAAAGTTAAGGACAATTGGTTTTTTTTTCTTTCAAAATAAAAGTTTAGAAAATTAAGTGTAAGTTAAACGGTAAAATTAATTTTTATTTTATTTATTTATACAAAGGTCCCGGTAATGAAAGTAGACAATTTATATGATTTTGATTGCATATTAAAAATAAAAAATATATAAAAAAAACTTAGATTTAGAAAGCATTAAAAATTTTTTAAATACTGTGTAAACTAGCGGTTTTTGAGCAGTGCTTCTTAAACAAGCTCTTGACATTACTTAGTATGCGTATTTTTGAAAAACATACGTGATGCACTCAGGAAAAAACTAGGGATGTAACGAAAACCGAAACCGATATATCGGCGATACTTTAGATTTTCCGACACATCGGTATCGGTGATATTTTTCTGTCGATACGTCGATACTTTTTGTATTTTTTTTTTGGAGAATTTTTGTACAAAGAATTTAGTTTTCTAAGCTTATTATTTGCATAGCAACTAAGGGAAATTACACATTAAAAAGTAGCGCATAACATCAAAACAAAATAATGAAACTGTTTCATATAATAAATAAATCAACGGAGATGGATAATAGTTCAGAGTCCCAAAATTTAGCGGCTGACTCTGCATAAGCTCCAAATGCCAAATTTAAGGCTTTAGAAAATAATGAAACCTTTTGTTTGTCTAAATCGACTATCAAAGAAACGTCTTTTTGAACTACACAGAAAAAAGTGTTTTATCAATTAAAAAAAATGGTTTAAAACGTATTTAAATTTAATTAACGTGATAATTGAATCAATTATTTTTTTAGTTGAAAGAAAAATTTTATTTTGATTTAATTAACATTTTAGCTGTTTTGAAATAAATTTTCAATTCAAATTTAAATTAAATAACAAAAAAATTTTAATTGACTTTTTTCGTTTAAAATAAAATAATTTAAATATATGGAATTGTTGTTGGGAATTGTCAATATTTATTTAAATAAATTAAAATTATTCAACATTTTTTATTTTTCGAATTTATTCTATGAGTTAAATTTCAGTTATGTATTTTATTAAGCTTTTTGTAATAGCTCTACTACCAGACTATTATATATTATTATATTATATTATATATTATATTATATGGTAGTATATAAAGTCATTCCTAAAAAATTTAAGGAATAGAGCTATTACAAAAAAAAAAACTTTATAAAATACATAACTGAAATTTAACTCATAGAATAAATTCGAAAAATAAAAAATGTTGAATATAATAAAAAGTTGCTTATGAAAAGAAATAATTCCCAATATCTAAATTAAATTTAAAAATATGATTTATTGAAAATATTTTTCAAAATTTTAAAGTTTTTAGTAATCAATATAATCATTTTGGTAATAGGTGCAAAATCAACAACTTGTTTGCTTGATATTCTGAATTTGGAATAAATTTGGTGATTGGAGAAATTTAATCATTTTGTTCTGTGGACTTAACTGTGGACTTAAATGCTGCGATTCTGTTAAAGAAGAAGTCGAAAGATACTTTAGATCTCCTAATATTTCTAGAGAAGCAGGTCTGCTGGTTTAATCAAACTGGAAGAAAATTCTTAATTTTTAAATGAGTTCTGTAGCAATTGACACAATTTTTTCTACTGCGGGTCTAGTTCAATAAGACTTGCCAAATCATCTATCTCCGCAAAAGTTGTGAAAACTTTGTTTTTCGAACTAAAATCTTATAAATATTTCTGTAAGAAATTTGTCATTTTTTGTTTATTTTATCATGAATTCAAATTTAATTATTTGTTTTTTAAATGTCATTAACCCTGGATGATAACTGTCCGTCGAATCGACGAAATTATAAAACTCTTTTATTTGTATTCAAGCCACGCTCTTTTTTCCACAACATTATTTAATGCCGAAGGCCTTAAAAAGGCTATTAATTTGAAAACACAATTTTGAGAGGGAAAAATAACTTTTTTATAGTTTCTTTTATTTAATTTTTTAATAAAATGCTTTACTAAAAAGAGTTTAGTTTTTTCTTTAAAAAATTTTCCTCTACAATTTATTTTTAATAGTTCGTCGGTTCGGGGAACACTTACCTTAATGACTAAAACGAAGGGTAGCACTTTAGGGTTATAACAATTCTATAGGAAAAAATGTGTAATTACGTATTTTTGCATTTATAAAATAAAAACGCTTTTAGTTACGTCACTTTCTTTTTTGTTAAAAAGGGCGTCATTTTTGTTCGCAGAAGTGTAAAACTTTGTCAATACATGTAGTTTAATGGCATTCATAATAATCAATCATAAACTCGATTTGGAATTATACATACATACCCATTTACCGTTGGTTAATGCTTTTAATATGAAGAGAGAGTCTAGTTGTCAATTGTGTTGTGTAACTATATATAGCCGATCAATTTCGTTGGCTCAAGAACAGAAAAATTAAATAGTATCGTTTGAGATCTCAAGCCGCTGCTAAGAGTTTTTTTTTTTTGCCTGCCAGCTCCTTTTATTAAACAGGCGGCAGTTTCCGTAGTTACGTGGCTTTTTAAGTTGTACTAAATAACAACTGATTAAACTACATCGTCAAAATTCTAAGACAAATGGCAAAAACAGACAAGATATTGCCGGATGTGTGACCAACTGATATCAAGAGAGTAAAGAACATTTTTAAAAAATTTAAAAAGCAAAGTTGTTTTGCTTTGTTCTTGATTCTGCACAAAGTTTAGGACAATAATTCCATTTAAGCCATATATGTAAATTGGTTTCTTTTACTCCTACAAGGAGCGTAGGGCCGTTAGTCGTTATCTGACGAACGGTCTTCGGTTGATTGTTTAAGTTTTGAACAACATTTCTAAATGATGTTCGACTACTAAAACTATTTTTGACAAACGAATTTAATATTTGAATTACACTGTGCTAGTTGAAAAATTAATTCAGTTGTGCTTTTTTTGGTTAGCTCACGTTGTCGACTTATACCGCACCACTGGATTCAGCTTACCCAAATTAGGTTAAAACGTCAGGTGCGCCGCTTATCACAAAAAAGTCTCGAATTCTAGCCCAGTGTTATTTTTCAGATTGATTAAATTTTCTAGTTAAAAACAATTTTTCTTAAAACTTAATGACACGAAATGAGCGCTAATTTTTTAGCAATATTGTCGCATGTAAAAAATTCCTTTTTTTCTTAAAAATTTATTTTTTGTTTCCAAATATAAGATCCGATTTGTCTTGTCAACTAGAGATCTGAGAACGTAAAGTAAAGAAAATTGTGATACATTTTTGTTTACACCAAGTACCGATCAAAATTTGTTTCAAACTTGAAAAATTGGGAATTTGTGTTATGAAATGGGGATATATTTTTTATTTCGAAATTTAAATTGGGGACATCACCAAACGTTTTTTTTAGCAACACTGCAAAACAAACAATTGAAAAAAATTATACAAAATAGAGTTATGTGGCCGTTTTAAAGCTTTTATTTCCATCATCATCAGGAAAATAAACAACTAAATCAAAAACAAATTTGTCATTTCACTAGTTATTAAGGCCATGTCAGATAAAACTTTTGCTTCGCGTTGCGTTACCGATTCGCTTTGGCATCTAAGATCAAATATACATACTTATACGAAACATGTCAAATAAAGTACTTTCAAAGCAGAGCGAAGCAAAAAGTTAGCCAACTCATCTTTTTCCGCGCTTTGACAATTGGCTAGTATAATTTTCTTTTTTTTTTATTTTTTTGCCAAATTCAATTCCAAAAAAACCGTCCAATTAAATTTTTAACTTTTATTTTTATAACAAATAATTAAATGTACAAATTACCACCCGCTTTTATTAATAAACAAACAATGCGTGAGTGTTGTCAAAGTTGTCATTGTGCCATACACCTTTTGCTTTGCGTTTTTCTGCCAAAGGTAGAAACGTCACGCAAAGCAACAAAGTGGTATCTGACGCGGCCTTTAGTCTCGATATCAAAACAAGCACAGATTTAGATGATTTAAGTCTTAGTATGTACTTTAAGACTTAGTTCTAACAAAGACCCTGACAAACATAACGAAAATTTTTCCAACACACACGCAAAGCAAAAACATTTTTCTATTTTTAACGAAAAATATTTAAATATATTATGGTTACTTTAAACCTTTTTGTGACGCCGGCAACTACGTAAAAAATAAATGAGTCCTCCATCATAAAGCGGCAACCATATTATGGCTACCTTAGAACATGTAACCATAATAAAGTGGTAGCTTCATGATGTAAAACGAATTAACTATGGATCCCGCTGGCAATTATATGGTGTTTTACATTAATCAAGACTCTTTTGGCCTTCTAAACTGTAGCAAATTGGACTGGTAATCGTATCTAAACTAAACCTTGTTAACTTATTTAATTTTTTTTACCTCAACTTCTTGCTGTCGTACTGATTTCATTTATTTTCATATAATATTTTACATAATTTTCTTTATAAACTTCCACTACCCTGTTTGCTCTTGAAAATAATTTTTCATTGTGCTTGCTTTTTTTCTTTTTCTTTTTTGTATTATAACGAGTCTTTTCTTTCGCTTGAAATAAAATAAATTCCTGGTGATGGCAAAATGTCTGATGTCTGAAAAAAAAACATACATACGAATGCTGTAACTTATCACAACAAAATGGAAACAAAACTCAAGATAACTTACATTTTATTTTCCCATATTTTTTATTTTATTTTTCTTTCCATCTGACATTGTCAAGTGTAAATGATTTATTAACAAAATGGCCAGCGAAGCGAAATTCTCTTACTCGTTATTTTGTTACTTTAATGATGCCATAAAGATTTTAATTTTTTTCCTTCTTCTTTTTTCTACAAATTTTGAGGTGAGTTTAAATATTTCACAAGAATTTTTTTTCATATCTATTGGGTCATAATAAAAAATTTCAACGAATAACAAGAAAAATTAACATGACATTGAGTGACAGAAAGGAATTAACATAGATACACGGACTGACATTTCTACATATATTACAATTCATACCCTACACAACAGGAAACTGTTATGTGAGTGTAACATTATTGTCAATCTTTTTTTAGCAGTTCTAGAAAAGGTTCATTTATTAACAATTAAGGTCATATAAGTTATGGTCAACTCAGTTGTCAGACTTTTTTATAGCTAATACTGATCTTTTTATTTTATAATCTTTTTTTTTGAACTCAGGGTGCTTGAATTTCAAATTTGTATGCACATTTTAATAACTTTTAAAACATTTCAAGTCGAAGTCGGTCGAGTCTGTTTAACATTTTCAATTGTGAAAACATAAAACAGAACCAAAAAAATTAAATCAGTTTTTTGGAATTTCAAAGCATTTTTAAAAACCTGAGAAGCTGTTTATCTAATTAATCTAATGACATTTAAATACTCAACAATTATCCTTAATTTTAATGGGTCGCAACCTTTTTTGGGTAAACGAATTAAAATCGAAAGCTACTTCCTTAAACATTCAATGGCCCAACCGGCCCAAAACGTGAAATTATGTGCTCACCGAAGTGTTCTCTCAATAAATCCATTGATTGATGCGATATGTGGGAAGTGGCGCCGTCTTGCTGAAACCAAATGTCGCCGAGATCACGAGCTTCAATTGCAGGCATCAAATAGTCGCTTATCATGGCACGATAACAGTCCGAGTTGCTGCGAACGGCTCCGAATCGACTCTCCACGGTCTTCGGTTACACTCTCAGCTACAGCCGCTATATTTTCTTCACAGCGTGCTGGACTTGGTCTATTCGGTCGAATATTATCCAATAATGAATGCTGGGTCTCAAAATGGGTGATGGTGTTGCGAATAGTACGCTCAGAAGGCCGATTATGTTGATCATAAGTTGAGCGAAGTGCACGACACACATTCCTTACAGAACGTGAATTTTCGTAATAAAGTTGAACGATTTGTAAACGTTGTTCAGGCGTAAGTCTTTCTATTATGAAATGCCAAACAATACTAAACGAAAATAACATGACAGCATGAAACGACTCACACGTGATCTGTCAAAAAAAGGCTATTGAAAAAAGGATCTCTACTTCACCCTTTATCATTAATAAGATGTTAATTAGTACTTAAGTAACTTTTATAAATAAAGAAATTCTAATTCTAGATAAAAAAAATTTAAAACTTATTGATGTATTCATAATATTTTAAATTAATAAAGGTTTACAAATCAATTGTTGTACCGAATTTTGAATTCTGTTTAATTGTCAAATTAAAATTTTCTGTTTAATTGTAAAACCAATATGTGTTAAAGTTACAAAATTATGTTAATTTTGTTCTATGCAGTATTCTAATTCTTTTCAAACACTTGCTTGATCTGCTTAAAATGCTCACTATCTTTTTCTTTTAATTATTGATTTAAAAAAAAATAAGATATGTCTGATTTTAGAGTTTACAAAAAAAAAACCATATATCATATTTGTGCTGAGTTATAACGCCAACTGACCGTGCATGTTTATCTGGGCCAACATGGCCCTGCGGGAAATGTGTGTCAATTGTTCCAACAGAACTGGTCCTGGGAGTTGTGAAAATAGAATAAGAACAAAAAGAAATAACTAATAACATGTGAAAGCAGAACTTAGCACTTACCTGGTATATTAAGTAAGAACAAAAAGTTAGATTTTTTAATTTTGTATCAATATTTTATTAATTAATTTTTTCAATAAATGATTTTTTATCTTTTTAGTAGGACCGTTTTTGCAACAGGTTCAGTATTCACCGGTGGTGTGATACATTTCTTTGGGACTATTTACAAATTTGTTCATATAATTAATTCTAGGCCTTTTTTTAAGAAAATTTCCAAGGATTAGCATTTTAGTACCCAACACTCAATACGTTTATTGAGAATAGATGTGTGACTGGCCAAATGGGTTAGCTAAAAACCCCATGTAAAAGTAATAGGTCCCATTCATATAAAGTGTTAGAGTCCTATCTCTAGTTCGGTCTCTGCCACCAAAGAAACTATCACGGGACTAATTTAGTGTCAGTTTGCTTCCCTCTAGGGGTACTAGTGATTTAACGAATATCAAGTTTCAATATTCGCGAGTACGAATACGAATATTAATAAAAATATGAAGTATTAAAATATTATTACAAATTTACCCCCATATTCATAAAAAATATTTTTGATTAAAAAAAGATTATTAAACAAATTTTCATAGAAAATTCGTTTAATAACCTGCAATAAATTTCAAAAAAATTTTATGAATATGGGGGTTATTTTAAAAAAACAACCGTTTCCGTCCAGTAAATTAAAAAAAAATGACTGACTTTGAAAATATAAACTTTGCACCTGAATGCCACTACAGATGGAAAGTAAATAACATGGCTGTGGAGTCGGAATTGGTATCGAAGTTGTGGAGTCGAAGTACCCACAAAACTCGCGACTCCGACTCCAAAATTTTGCGGCATAAAAAATTATCTAATATTTTCCAAAAAAAAAAAAATTGTTCGAAATTGGCGATGTAATATTTTGCAGATCACTATCAATCAACAGCTTTAAATTCAAGTACTTTACTTTAATAGTATAAAAGTGTGTAATAATTTAAATTATTTTAGTATATTCTTTGTACAAGAGTATACTAAAAGAGTATAAATGGAATTAGCAAAACTTATACTCAGTTATGGATCTAGTTGAAAAAAAGATTTCTATTTTTTAAGTTATTTACTTGTGTTAAAATAAACAGCACATGAGTTTAATAACGTAATGATTTTTATACTAACAATAATATTTTAAGAGGGTCTACTTTAAAATTTTTAAGTCAGAAAATAAGAACCAGTCTACTTTAAATATGTATGCAAATAACTATATTAAAGCTCAACGCGGCACGTGTTAAAATTTAAATATCTATTTGATATTTTTACAGAATCATTTTCTTGCTTTATTTAACCAATTTAAAAGGTACTGCATTAAAAAATTGCTTAAAGTCAAATCAGGACTAGTCGGAGTCGGAGTAGAGATCGGAGTCGGACTTGAAAAATTTCAGCGGTTGTAGTCGCAGTTAGAACTATTTTATGACGACTTCTGGTATATAAGGAAAAAAATGCGAGCACCATTTGCCTTTAGCCAGACATAATTTAGTGACACCACCAACGAGTGCGGGACTTATTAATATCCCGCATTGCAATAGGATTGAAGGAGAAAAGGCTTCAAAACTTTTATTTTTAAATTTCAATATTGCTCAACAGATATTAATATAATACTAGTATGGACCACCAGCAGTCGACACAATCGACTGTATTCTAGAAATAACTTATTTGTACCGTTATTTATATTATTAACCATTCAAACCTCTGGGCTAAAACTTTATTAAATATATATGTAGATATATATTTATTTAATGTTAAAAAATATATCGCTCTTGATCATAAAGAGGGTATTAACTCTTTCAGTGTTTTTGTCATATATATTCTACATTGCATTGTACACTCTTTCTACGCACTTTTACTGTATAAAAATTTACAATAATTTATATTTTTTTTGTTTTATCTGAAAGAGGGACACTTTTGATATTTTAAATTGTTATTATAGTAGACATTGACTTTCTTTTTTATTATTGAGTGCATTGTCGTACCCAAGTCAGGAAATTTGTAAAAAGCTTAGATTTAGGAAGAAAGAAAAAAAAATAATTATTTCGGGGATCAGGCGATATTAAAAATAATTTTAAGTATTGATACATGCGTAAATAAGTATTTTCTGGAAAAAAAAATATTGCATAAATAAATTGTAGGTGCTTTTGTGGACATTTGAAGGTCAATTTTGAATATATTCGGCATTCCCTAAAAACCAGGGGAGCTGCATGAAGCAAAAACTATTATTTTTCCCGGCTTCAGCGCCATCACATTAGCTTAAATACAAATTTTCAGATTTCTATCTCGCCAAAAATTATTTTTGACCCTGAAAGGGTTAACTCACAATTTAAAAATTCTCAGTAGAAGAGAACAATTTTTAATTTTATTACTAATACAAATTTCGATTATTTTAATCAGGCTTAAGTTCATTGAATTTAATTGTCATTAATTTATTTTTATGAAGAAAGGAATTTTACAACATTGACTGAGTTGGGAATTGAACTTAGGTTTTCATGTACAGGTTACCCTGACTAGTTTCGATTGTAACCACACAATCTCTTCAGAGTAGTTTGCCGTTTAACACTCACCGCCGTTGACGACAGATGACGTCAATAGTCAAACATCAATCTTAAACCAAGTGGTATTTTACATTGGTAAGTCGAAATTTGCTTTAATTGAATGATAACCATTTTAACTGATTTACATGTTCTTCCTTACTTCTGTTTTTCGTACTTTTTGTACGAAAAATTTGGATTAATTTCGGTTAGAACCAATAACAGTTTAATAAAATACCCCCAATCCAATTAAAATTAATGTGCTGTTTCCTGGTGGCAGACAATTGGTTGTGTAGTAAAATTTATATGAAAACCACTCATTTATACCACTCAGTTTTTTGAGTGCTTTTCATATAAATTTTACTACACAATCAATTGCTTGCCACCTGGAAACAGCACATAAATATTTATTTTTACATATGTATACATATATTTTACAATAGTTGATTTGGACTTCCAAATGAAAAAAATACATATGAATAATTATATCATAAGATCCCTAATCTCAATGTTTATAACAAAGCCTTTTATATATTTTACATTTATATTTATTTTATTGATGAATTATGTTGTTGTGACCTCTCTGTAGACTATCCCCCATATTCATAAAAAATGTTTTAGGTTTATTGCAGGTTTATGAAACGCATTTTTTATGAAAATTTGTTTAATAAGCCTTTCATTAATCCAAAAAAATTTTTTTATGAATTTGAGGGTATATTTTTGTAAACGCATGATTATCATATAATAAATAATCCTGATCGGTAGTGCCTATTATATAAAATCTCAGCCCATTAAAAAATTGTACTTTATTTGAAAAAAAAAAAAAGAAATGCAATAAACACATTCTTTACAATGTAACCATATTAATAATGTAACAATAACATTAAAATTATTTTAAAAAATTTAAGAAATCAACGGTAAAATTTAAAAATAACAACTCTTCCAAAATGAAAACAAAATATATAAAATTGTCTTTCTGTTTTTAAATTTCTTATTTTCTGCTGTTATCCAATAATGTAAGGCATAGCAGAGAACTCTGCATGTTGTTGTTCTTTTAACTATGTCAACACAAATTACTTCTATTACTTGGTGGCCACACGATCAATTTTTGTCTTTCAATTCCTTTCAATTTGCACTCATTCTCATTTTTTTTTACTAATACACTCACACTTTTTAAATTGGCCACGAGATTGCTCTCAATTTTAACTATCCATTTGTTTGGCAATTTTACGTTCAATTAAACTGCTGATTAGAAGTTTAGTGAGCAAATTTTTCGTTTGTCAGTATAAATTGTTTTCTGGATGACATTTTGAAAGTAAATTGCTTAAAACTTGCGTGCAGCCTACGTCACAGCTTTTAATTTATGTAAATTTTGACAGACAGTATGTGTAAAAGACTATCAACAAAAAGTTGATCGTGTGGCCGCAGGGTTATGTGTTGACATTTTTTTTTACAGTTTTTTCTATGTATAAGTAACACTTTCTAACGCCTATAGCTCCTAAAATACTGAACCGATTTTAATAAAGTGTACCTTGTGAACTTCGGCCAAAAAATATCTTTCGAATGATGTATCATTTATGTATAGTGTTGGCGTAAAAGGGAGCAAAAGAAATTGCCTTGCCTATTAATATATGTATGATATGATGTTATGAACAAATAAGACTTTACCTTTTTTAATGCTTTATTTTGGTTGTTTTTTTACATTACTGAAAGAAGATTAGTAGCGGTTTTCACGCTTTGTATTAAGAGTACAACTCTGTCATATTTAATACGATTTTATACTTCAAAGCGTGAGTGTCTTTTTCGTATGCATTGTAAATTAATAAATTTGCTGAGTGGGAGAAAGAGACAGATAAAGTTTCTTCAACTGTTTTATTCTGATAAATTCACACACTTGTTTACTACTGCTTTTTGTGGGATTTTTCAATCACAGCGTACTATATTTTAGTCTAATACATTTTGTAGTTGCAGTGTTGTAAATGTTAGTATTTTTACTAAAATTATAAGATTAACAAGGTCTACAAGGGACTTTACTATCAAGGGTGAATTCCGCTATTATTTTGCATTAAAGGCAAAGGTGGTTTTTAAATAAAAAAATTATTTTCAAAAATTATTTTTGGGAATGAAATATTTTATTAATTAATTCATTTATTAATGATGTGCTAATAATCCCAATTTTTTTAAATGAAAACACTGAAATTTATTGTTGTGGGAAAGCTAGTTCCTATGCGCATTTCGCTGGTTGCTTAGGCCAGCTCGTCAGGAAACTTTTTCCAAATACATTAGAAAAGCTAAAAATATTATACAAGTAAGACCATAAAGTGAATAAGAATTTTAAAACACTCTGGTCTTAAATGTAACAATATCAAAGCTTCAACAAAGTCACAACAATAAACCGTCAATTTTTTCTTTCTTACATTCCCCTACAATTGGCTGGGTTTTTTCCAACACAAATTGTAGTTGTAAGAGGATAGAAAGAAAAAAACAAAATTAAAAAAAACAAGATGCTTAAATAAAGCAGCTTGCCATTTCAGTTTTTTATTTGCCGGGCACATGCAAATTTATTATCAAAAATTATTTTTGGGAATGAAATATTTTATTAATTAATTCATTTATTAATGATGTGCTAATAATCCCAATTTTTTTAAATGAAAACACTGAAATTTATTGTTGTGGGAAAGCTAGTTCCTATGCGCATTTTAAAATTCTTATTCACTTTATGGTCTTACTTGTATAATATTTTTAGCTTTTCTAAAGTATTTGGAAAAAGTTTCCTGACGAGCTGGCCTAAGCAACCAGCGAAATGCGCATAGGAACTAGCTTTCCCACAACAATAAATTTCAGTGTTTTCATTTAAAAAAAATTGGGATTATTAGCACATCATTAATAAATGAATTAATTAAAAAAATTATTATTTTGCTTCATTTTATATTATATTTACATTTTTAATTTTTTTAAACGTATTCTTAAGCTTTTCGGGAAATATACGCTTAAAATCGCCGAATAAAAATGTCAGAAAACATCTGAATGTTCAGTGACACGAATAAGTATACGTATATTTGTAACATCCCGAACCTCTACATCTTAAGTTCAGCTTAACCTTTGGTTGCTTAGAGGAAAAATCTGAAGAATTCCACTCTGTAGATTACGTTGCGGATTCTGCCATTTATACCTCTCTTCTTTTATATATTTTAGGTTTTATCTATTCACTGGTTCATATCCTGTTCGAAGGACCATGAACAAATTTCCAATTATTATAGTGGAAATAATGGTAATTCCACAAGGGCGTTGAACAGGGCACAAATAAATAAAAGATATACATTTTATTTGCTACTTACTTCTTATAGTTTTGGTTCCAAGATTTAAGCACTGGCTTTTGGTGCTCTTAGCTGTTAATTTGTTCTTTATTTGATTTTACAAGGTTTTGGTTTTTCTTTTGTACACCGGTCGTGCGGGTTTGATTTTTTGTTCTTAATTTTTTATTTGTCAAAAAATTGTATATAACAAATAGAATCTTTTTTTTTTTTTCTTTTTTCCTGATATGTGAACATATCTGTTATTTCAATGTCAAACAAAGTTTAGTTTAAGCAAAAAGCATGTGAAATATTGAGGGAATATGCCTTATTATAAAAAGCTTTTAAAATCCAATTTGACTCAAAGAAGAAGATTCGAAAAAATGTTTTAATAATAAAAAGTTTATATAATTCAAAATTTTTTTAAAACTTAAGGTACGGGTGCATTAGCATCGTAATTGTTTGGAGAGAAAAGCAACTCGTTGTAAAAATGTTCGGAGACCGCCGTCGTAGATTCAATATTCTGTAAGGTCGATAAGTTCAACTTCGTTAACGGTTGATCGAATTTCAGCAGTAAATATAACATAGACTTTAATAAATTATACTTTCAAATAAACTTTTTACTTTTATTTGAAGAAAACAACTCTTAAAAAATTTACAGCTTGACTCACGATGTCGATCGACAACTTAAGCAAGCGACAAGAAGTCACTCATAATCCCTCTCATAGCGCCCTATCGACTTGCCGGTCGTCAGTTTTTACATTTCTAACATAGTCCATTTTTTTTATTTTCTTATATATTTATTGCCAAATCAACAAATTTAACTCTAGTTTGAAAATAAAAATCGACAAAGAATTTGCTACAAATGACAACAACGCAGTAAACAAAAAACATCTGTTTTCAACAAAAGAATTTTGTGAAAAATATTTTATGAAACCAGAATTAGCAATAATTAGTATTGAACTGTTTGTGGTTTTTAACCCAAACTTTTATATTTTAATCAGGCTTAAGTTCTTCAAATTTATTTTCATAAAATTTTTTTTAGGAAGAAAGGAACTTACAACATGAAATTCCTTAAAATTTATTGATAATTTATTATTTTGGATGAAGCTGTGATTAAACGCACGGACAGATAGATTTTTTTTATTTTTATTTTATTTTTTTTATTTTTGACTTTAAATATCAATAAGATAACCACAATACTAATTATTGTTAAACAGCTAAGGCACAAGCTCTATGTTTACATTTATACTGAAAGTTGTGTGGGAAGGTCAACGAAAAAAAGAAGACAAAAAAATAAAAACATAAAAAGAAAAAAATGTTCTTTGGACTTCAAGAAGAATTCTTGAAAAAAAGTATGAAAATAAAGAAGTAAAAAAAAAGACATGTAAATCAATGGAAAATAGATAATCATTCACAACAACAAATTTCCATCCACCAAGTAAAATTCAATTTGGTTTAAAGATTGATGTTTGAGTATTGACTCCAGCCGTCATCAATAGCGGTGACCGTTAAACGGCAAACATTTCTAAAAAGATAGTTATTATCGAAACATTTCAAATTAACCTTTACGTGGGTTCAATCCAAGCTCCAGTCAAGAACGAGTAATTATCAATAAATTTTATTAATTTTAAGTTGTAAATTTCTTTCTTAATTAAAGGTAGTTAAATGGAAATTAAATTTGATGAAATTAAGCCGGATTAAAATATAAAAACTTAATTTATAAAACAATAAAATTTCATAAGGGGTTTGAAAACAATTTAAGAAGCAAGGATCGGCATTTTCATGGCCTAATTTACATACTTTGGCGGTTTTTGTTTTCAAGCTAGCGTTAAATTTGTTTTAAAGAAATATTTTTATACAAAATATATTAAGCGTTGGTGTTTAAGTAATACATATTAAAGAAATAGTTTCGTTCAATATTGAAACAAAATGCCTCTGTCGTTAACCACAACCATAGCTGTAAGATGTAAATTAAATAGAAAACTAAATTTTTTAAATTTATTTAATTTATAAAAAATTTAATTTTTAGTTAATATTTTTAGCTGCAAATATAACCAATCTAAATTCAAACTTTTTCGATATAACTGTTTGAAAAATTATTTTTTTTGAATCAATTTAAGTTCGATAGTAAATAGTAATGAAAAGCATCTGCAACAGCAATCTGAATTGGAATTGTTGACTAGACTGCTAGGAGGTAGAACAAGTTCCTCTACAGAAACTTCACCAACGCAAAAGTCTTCTACCAGTGAAGATGAAATAACTTTAAGTGAACTTATTTTAGGCATGAAAATCGATCATCGCTAACACCAAAAGGAAAATATTACTACACGCAGTGAATATGATAGACGTAGTTTAGCAGCTAGAGGCAAACAACGACAAAATAAATTGCAACAAGATTTCACTAAAGAACGACGACCTGTACAACGCAAACGTGAAGCAGAACTTTTCACAGGCAGTGTAAATCTATTTGGTAGTGAACCTTTAGGCATTTTTATAGATCCATCTAACTTGAAAGATACCTTTGATTTGTTGCCAACATGGACTTTCCTGCATGAACAAGCTCTTAAAGTACAAGTTTCTCATCCGCCGTCAAACTATTTCGATAAGTTGGTTAACTGGACGGAGCAGGGTAAAGTTTGGCATTTTCCCATTGACAACGAACAAGATTGGTTAGATGAAAAAGATGTTGACTTCTCAGACCACATATTTTTGGAACAACATTTAGAAGGCTGGTGCCCTGATCGTGGTCCTGTGCGTCATTTTATGGAATTGGTATGTGTGGGCTTATCAAAGAATCCCTATATTACAGCTAAGGAGAAAAAAGATCATATTCTGTTGTATAAGGAATATTTCGAAACGAAAAAGGATATTTTAAGGGAATTAATCTCGAAAGATCCTAAGGAAGAGAAAAATATTGAAAACCAACAACAAAATCAAGTTAACGCATAAGCAGTGGTTGAGTGATAGCATTTGCAGTAAAACGCTTAAAATTTTTAAATATTTATAATAAAACCTGAGAAAACAACGATCGTTATTACATTTCAGTAACCTAGCCTATGGGCCATAATCTGCGGGTCAACTCTTTTGCGATGCGAAAGAAAATGGTAGCGATATAGTGATCGGTACTCTTTAATGCGTTTGCGCGTATGTCTTTCGCATTTTTTTATTTTTTTCTTTGCGCAAATTATCACTATTTATTCGACTCAAATTTGCCAATTTAAAATATTTTTTATGTATTTTGGCACTTCATTATTGTCAATCTGCGCATCTTTAATTTTTGTTGCCAGTATTGCTTAATTTTCAAAAAATTTTGCGAGTGGTAGAGAGTACCAAGTTAACATTTAGATTTCGTATTGAAATTACATTTGCATCACAATAGAGACAAGCCCCATGGTACCATTTGCAGTTAAAATTTTTGCACAAAATTTTTTAAATTTATGTTTTTAATTAAAATTAAAATTTTTGAACGATTCAAAGTTTTTTCCACATTAAAAAATGTTTTTATTTTAAATGGCACTAACTATATGTAAACAAACATGAATAAATAAATGTAAACAAACCAGAAAATTTTTTGACATTTGGGGCTAAACTGGGGTAAACAGCTGACAAACATCTGTGCCAACGAGTCTACCTTGTGTACTTGTACCATGCATAATATTCAAAAAAAAAAAAAAAAAAAGAAAAAAACTTAAATATTATTATTCCAAAAAAAATGTCAACAAATTATTTAAATATACTATTTTAAAACCAAATTTATTCAAATTACAAAAATGTCTATCGTTGCAGAACATAGTATAGAACTAGTATGCCGACTGGTGAGAACGTTCTCTTTTTTTTATAACTCTCATCACACATATAGGTTCTGTGTGAATTCAACACACATAAGAACAACAAAAACAAAATTTGAAATTTTTCAATTTAAAATTTTTCACAATATAACACTTCATGTTTAATTTTATGACTTAAACACATAATTAATAATTTTTTTCAATACATTTTGCTAATTTGCTTTTGCAAAATGTTTTTATTTTTCACAAACTAAAAATTTTTAAATAAATTTTTTTGACACTAAATTTTTTCTGTTAATATTATTAAAGCCAGCAGAGTAGCATTTTGTGGTATAAAAATAATATTTGAAATCATTAATTATTTATATATTATCCGACACTGCAGAATAAAAATTTAGCAAACATGGCTTTTAAAAGTTTATAAATGCAGCCAGCATTCAATAAATTGAAAATTTATTGAACTTAGAAAATTTTATTTTGGAAAAAAAATTTGTTGCCACATTCTATACGATTTTATGCAACTATGTTTAGTGGTGGAAATAGTTTTATACACCAATACATTTGAAAAAAATCTTACTAATACAAAGATCAAATATGTACCACTGACAGTTGAGTTATGTACCTGTCAAAGAGTCGGCATACTAGTTGTATACTATGTTGCAGAACAACACAGAAATTTGTTTCAAAATTTGTTTATAAAATTAATAGTTGTTCAAAATGTTCATCAGTTAAAGAATTTCTTCTTGGCTATTCAATAATCCTGCCAGTAAAAAAAGTCTCTCGACTGGTGCTGAAGATGTAATTGGTGTGTTACATTTAAAAAAAAAATCATAGATTCTAGGATATTTCTTTAAGTTTTTTAAAGATACATCCATATCACTGAGATATGATAATACTTCATTTTCAGATGATGAAACTTCCCCTTTAATTTGCATCTAGAAACACGGAAAATATCATTTAAAAAAGAAGAATGAAGAAAAGTCCCGGAAATTTTTCTTTCACACCTGGGTGAGATTTTTTGCTATCATAAAAGAATTGTAAACGGAAGAGGGTTCAATTTCAAGAAATTAAACCCTACTTTCGTAATCTTTAAACCTTAATGGTGAAATTTAAATTTCATAAAACATTGGCTTTTTTTACGCGGTTACTTATATGGGCAAATCCAGCGTGACTAACTCTACATTAATACGCGTTCTCTGATTACTATATAAACATTTTTTGATCTTTTAAAAGAGATAGCTTCATCTTATACATAGTGCTTAGTGACATTATTGTGAACCATCAAATGGCATATATCTTAATTTCTTAGCAGGTATTTGTTGCGAAATAATTGATCATAAAGTTTTGTGACGCATTGGAAGTCCCCTTAAAAGTTGGACTGTGTTTGCGTATTTTTTTTAACGAATTTTGCATACTAAAATACACAAACTCTTATCCCTAAAAGAATAGTGAACATAAGAGAATTAAAAATAAATTATTTGCAGTTAAAAAATGTTGCCGTTTTTTATTAAATGTCCTGAACCTACTGCGACGCACTCTACGCAAAGCACGATACATTTTTTCCAGTAACATATAAAGAAACACCATTGTATTTAGTTTAACAAATAAAAATTTATATATGTTGTTATTAACATTTTTTAATACAAATAATTTGTTTATAAATGCATTTATCAATGAATGTAAATTTGTTTATAAAAGAATTTTATACTTTGATGGCTGGATGTCCATGTGAACTTTGTGCGCAAAGTAAAAGTTTAAAATCTGAATATAATAAAATGGGTTAACATTGTCATAAGAACTACGCCTATTGAAAATGGTGACAATCACACGATACTTTCACATAGCCTCCAAACAAGCTGCTTTTCGGAAAAGAGCACTTTGTACCCATAAACCATCTTATTACGTTGGTATTTATATTAAATTTGGTCCAAAAATATTTTTAATCATCCTACCAAAATTTATTGGAATCGGTCTATATTTGACCGTAGTTCACATACCAATAACACTCCCAAAAAAAAAATTTTATTAATACCCTAACTTCCTTATAATTGTTGGTAGCAAAAATATAGCGACAATACTTTTACGATAGGTATATGTTATTCCACTATGTTTTGCTGGTGGCTCTAGAATTTACCAAATATGCCAGATAAACCCCTCCCTTAAATCTCTTAGGGCTTAAAAATCAGTCCAAGTTAAGCTCTCTTTTGGTTTAAAATATGTTTAAGATAGCAAATATTTAAATCAGTAAACATATAAATCATCCCTTTACGTATGAAACTGGTGTTTAAACTCCTAAGACAGACCATATGAATTTGACAACAATTATCGTTTGGCTAACGCATTATTATTTTATAAACTATAAATTATATATGGGGCACTGTTTACAGCTGTTGAGTTTAAGCTGTGTTTAAACATTCACTGATTTATTAGCCATAGAAGTCGAAAAAAATTCATACTGATACATTTGTTTATCTAAATAATATAATACAACGGACTCTTATATGAATCTTAAGCTAAAAACATAATTTTGTTGTAGCGGGTCAAAGATAGCCCATGGGTAGGGAGTCATATGGTCTGGCTTGATCGACTATACTTTCTTATTGGCTTTTACAAATGTATATGCTTACATTTAAAACATAAATAATATATATATAAAATTTTGCCAAACACCTGCCAAATATTTCGCTTCACAACAGCTCTAATTCTGAAGAAAAGTAATAAGAAGCGAAGAAGGAAAATATCTATTGAATCGGTTTTTAATACAATTTTTGGAAGAACTCAACTCGTGACGCATGCTACAGGATCTAATACGCAAATTTTTTATAATTTTCTTATTGTAGAATTAAATTTTTTATTTGCTTAAAAGGAGGTAATGAAATTGAAAAAAAATTATATACGACTTGAAAAAAAAAATTCACTCTACTCGCAATATAAAAAAAAACCTTATTTTTCGTCCCGCACGCTACAATTATTGGACCTGATATTTCATACCTAATATCAATCTTTCCAAAATAGTAAACAAAATAATTTTGTACCAAAATTTAAGAGAATTGAGTAAATAAAAATAAAGCTTACAATCGGACCATCTATATTAACACTGAAGTATTTTTATGAACACCTAAAAAATTTTAATTTCTGGCATAACATTAAGAGATCTGATGTAGGGTATGATTTGGTTATAATTTTTTTATTTTTGATCATCAAAATGCATTTTTTTTTATATTTCTGAAATTATACATCAAGTCTAATATTACATAAAAAAAATTTTTTTTATTAGATTAATATGAAAAATTTTCGGACAGTTTCTGGGATTTGCCCATATATCAGTAGGTGAAATTCAAAACTCGTTCGTTACAAAATTAAACGGCGAGATGGCAATTGAGTCTCACAGTTCCGTCGAGCTCTTTATGAGCAGAAATACACTAATTGTATTAATACAAATCCATGAAAAAAAAACATGGAAGAGATAGTGTGGTTACTATCGAAACGCGTCAGAATATTTATAGTAATTTTTATTTTAAATAATGAAAAAATTTACAATTTCCTTTTTCTTTAAAACAATTCAAAGTATTTATAATTTTTTTTTTTATTAAAAGATTTTGTTTGTTGTGCTTAATTCCCTTTTTAAATAATTGATAAAAAATACTGAAATTTATTGTTGGAGGATAAGCTGTTCCTATGCGCATTTCACTGGTTGGAAAATGTAAGGAAAGATAAACTCATCACTGATTCATTGTTTGGTATTTTGTTAAAGCTTTGATATCGTTGCAAAGAAGACTTTTTGAGTGTTTGTAGGTAATTCTCATTCCTTCTGTAGTTTTGTTTGCTGATAGCTTTGGCTTTTCTAAAATTATTTAGGAGAACGTTTCCTGATGATCTGGCCTAAGCAACCAGTGAAATGCGCATAGGAACAGCTTATCCTCCAACAATAAATTTCAGTATTTTTTTTATCAATTATTTAAAAAGGGAATTAAGCACAACAGACAAAATCTTTTAAAAAATAAAAGTATTCCCAAAAACAACTTTGATAATAAAAATTTTTTTTTTTCTATATAATATTTTTTTTTATAGTTTTTTTTTTTAAATTAAATTATTTGGAAGGTTTTTTGTTGGATTAAATTATTTGTACATTTTTTTAATGAATATTGATAAAAACGAATATTTTTCTTTAATTCAGACGAAAGGAAAATAGCTTGAATTTTTTTAGGCTCATTTTTTTATAAAAAATTTTGTGAATTTATATAATAAATAAAACTATTTCTTATATTTTAATCTTAGTCAATTAATATTAAAGAAATTTATATTAACAATAACTTTATTCAAAATCATGGAAGTGAAATATAATTAAACTTAGCCAACAAGCAAATTAACAAAATTTTTAAATATTTAATTTCAAAATACCAAAATTGGATTTCAGTTATGTTATTATCAATATCAAATAAATTTTGTTCATTTGGGACACAAATTCGCTGTTTATCGTTGAAATGCCATCGAGCGATAGTGGTGGACATCGTGTGACTAGACTGTAAGTGTTTCTTTTTTATTAAAAAAAACTAGAAATGCCTTATTTTATTTTCTTTTTGTTGCTTTTTTTTATAAAAAAAAGTACCTTCAAAAGTGTCACCTGTTACAAAAACCCTTTTACTTAACCCAAGTTTAACTACTTTTCACTTAAACATATTAATTCGCAATTAATCACTTCTAAAAAAGGTTCCTGCTACTTTCCTCTTCTACACTTAGAATATAAATTCATTAAATTTTTCTCAGATGTATCTGCTATCTAATCGATTTTCTTTCCATTATTTATTCCTTTCAAAATTTTCTCTGATCAAATCGTAATTAATATTTGGTTTTGTAGCAACATTATCAGTAGCAGCAGCAGTTTAAACATGCGAACATGATTTTCCAGCAAACATAGATAATTGTACCCTCAAGGATAGTTTAAGTGAAGCATATCCTGTTGGTTTAAATTAAAAAAAAAATAGAAGAAGGTTTATTCTATATTGGTTTAGAAAAGACAAACAAAATGAATGCACATACTGTTGGAGTAAAAAAAAGGAACAAAAGAGAAAATTAAGAAAATAACAAATATTAATGATTTATGGCAAAGAAAAAAGTGAGAAAAGTTTTAATAGGGACTGTATCCTCTAAAGAAAAGAGAATTTAGTTTTAGAGTTTTATTAAAAACAAGGATAATTATGCATATGATTTATGGGCATCGTTATTTCTATGAGATTGTCTTTAACCCTAGAACACTAAACTCTGCCTGTGAGGCGCAATTTTTTTTGGGAAGGAGATATACTATTTCGTGTAGCCTGAGAGGCGAGATTAAGTTTTAGTGGTATTTTTCTGATTAGATGTTCTTAATAAATTCATAATTCCCAGGACCAGCAAATAAAGTAAGGGAAACGGTCAATGTGCGTTAATGTCCACCAAGGAAGAGCGTGTGAGTGTTTTTTATTGTTCAAAATGCAGTACAACGTACTGCCTGGAACACAGATCTCCAACTTGCTATGAAAAAATGTCTCAAATAATTGTTATATACAAAGCAAATATAAATGATATGATGAAACTTTTTATAATTTATAAAAGTTAGTTCTATGAGCTATAAGAAAAATGTCCACTGAAATTTTCTTTTAAAGTTGGGTAATTCCATGTCAAATCGACCAAGAGTGGGACCCGACCCCTTTCGATTTGAATGAAATTTGGTGAGAAGGTTTCTTTCATCCTATAAGGAACATATATTAATAAAAAAAAATTTAAATATTTTTTTTCAAAAGTTACGTCATATTCAAAATGTCATAAATTCGCCGAATAAGCTGAATGTGTGGAGTTTATTTTTTCAATATCTCCAAAACTACTTCACACACGAAGATGATTTTAATGTAATTGTAACGAGAATACTTGGGGCTACAAACAGTATGTTAAAAAAAATTTTTTTTTAAAAAGTGTAATTCTGCAAAATATTAAATTTTAAAAATGGACTAAGTCAAAAACCTAATTGTTTTTTTGGCTGATTTTTTTTTTATATAATAACTCAAACTGTTCTTTAAAAATCCTGAAACTTTGAAGTATGTGTTTTTTTCTTTTTTAAGACATGATTTTTTTGCTTTCGCAACCTTTACAAAAATCATCTTTAAATAAAATATTCGTATTGTAATTTTGACCAATAAGTATTAAAATTTCTTTTGTTTATTTGTTGCATTTTCTGTAGGAGCTCAATGTGGGCACTTTCAAAGAAAAGTGCACTTTATGTCACGTTACGTCTTCAAGAAATTAAATGAGTATTATACATTACATGGCTTCGCTCGGAAGCAATTTAAAATATTCATCTTTGTTTTATTCCATTTCAAAGTTCTATATAGCTTTAAAAAACACCCGTTATTTATGAAGATTTCAATTTAGATATTATTGAGTTTTCCATTATCATATCTGTGTCAATATGTAAAGTAGTCTATATCGAATATTGAAGTTTGCTGATATCCTTAGTTGACTTAAGCTACTCTTCCATCCCAGAAAAACAATTTGTACTTTTTGAAGCACTTAAGAGAACGAAGAAGGTTTTAAAGCGAAAAATATATATATATATATTATGGTTTACGAAAATGCTTGAAAAAAAGCATTTAAGCCAGTATAAGCAAAACATTAATGAATATATTAATATAGTCAGCACTTAAAAAGCACTTTAGGAGTGCTTTGTTTGCATGTCTTATTAGCTTAAAAGTAGCACTTATTGTACGCAGAAAATAGTCGTCCAAACCGGAAATACCCCATACAAAAATCAGGCATCCCATCAGCAGGTTTGAAGCGATTTGAGGTATGAATTCATACATAAAACCTGCTCCTTTTGGAGCACAGTTTTTACTGGGGTATGTAATTTTACTTATGTACACTTTTTACTTACATACATTTGGACGATTAACGGTTAACCGATTAAGTACTACCTGATTAAGTACCGATTAAGTACTACCCGATTAACTGACCGGTTAATTTGGAATTGGCTATTTTCGATTAACGTTTTAACCAGTTAATTTCAGTCGATTAACCGATTGACCGAAGTAACAAAATTATTGATTTTTTGTAGTATTATAACATATTTTTCGTGTTTTTAAATTTTTGTTTCGTCTCATATACAAAAGGTATGTGTTTAGATAATATTTTTTTATACAAACAAAGAAGGGATCTTCATTTTAAATAGGTATTTGCTGTCAACAGCTTTTTGTTTCACGTTCTTTTTATATGGGCATTGCCATTGTGACGTGACGTGATATTTGTACGACAAAATGAAAAAAAAAACTAAATGAAGAAGTCAAATTTGTAGAAAGTTTTTTTTATATTACCAAGTAATAAAGCAGCACTATATCTAGAAAAAAATTTATAAAAATCAACCGTCCGATTTGAAGATATAAGCAAAAATATGCGCCGGCGTGACGTTACAAAAAACAGAAGTGGATTTTGACTTGCACGACTTTTTGTATAAAACCTTTTTTAATAAGCTTTGGACCTATGAAGATTTATTTTCCAAGTTATCAAATTTAAATGTCTTTTCTCGTTTTAGGTTCATATCGGAATTACCAGCGAAAAGTCTACTTTTTGTAATGTAACGCCGGAAAGCAAATAAGCTTGTATTTTAGGACCATGTTGTTTAAAAGTTATCCATTTTGTAACTTAATGTACAGCTAGTTGCGCTTTACACAACATATAAAAAATAAATTATACATATACAATTTTTGATAAACGATTTAAATTACTTCTGGCGTTACGTTACAAAAGGAGACTTTTCACTGGAACTTCGCATATGTATGTATGTGTTAAGTTATTGGTTTCTTCTCATATTTTCTCATATCAATCTTTTACCAGAATTAACCGAAACAATTAGAAGAGTTGAAAATTTAAAAACATTAAGACAGAACTCTAATGACATAATGGAAGATTTTATACGTTAAGAGAAATCCAGGAAAAGGACTGAGAAATTAGATATTCTGTATTATGGATTACGTTTGATTTCTTCAACATCAACGATAAGTGAAAGAATTTTTTCCAAGTCAAGATTTATCAAAACTAAAGAAAAGAATAGCTTAAATCCTTAACATATTTCTAAAATTTTATTTTTAAGGTCTCCTTAAACTATTGAAATAACTAATAAAATTATCAAACAGTTTATTTTTTAATTACTACATAGTATTTATGTATTTACTAAAAAAATATGTATTACATATTTCTGAATTATTTTTTTGTTTGCTCGTGTTAGTTCAAGAACTGTTATGTTTGTAATGTTATTGCTTTTGTTTTAAAATAAACTCCAAATAATAAAAAATTTATGCATTTTTATGTTATTACAAAATGAATCGATTATTAACCGATTAAGCCAAAACATCTGTTAATTAATCGAGCGATTAACCGATTAAAGCAAAAGCCCGATTAATTGAATACCCTAGTATGTACGAATGTATCTATTTACCTCTGTTATTTATGTCAACTTTACCATAATTTTTTTTCTGAAATATATATTTTTGTCTTTTAAGATTTATTTTTTAATCCTCTGGGATACATCCCATGACAAGAAGAACAAAAAACGTGTCTAACAAGATACAACAAAAGAATATTGATTGCCTCAAACTTATAATCACACAAAGTAAATATATTTGTATGTGTGTACATAAAGATTACATAAAAAACATTTACATACGTAAGAATGTATTTAAAATAAACTCCTTCATATATTTTTTTTCCAAATTTAGGAAAAAAAAAAAACAAAGTTTATCATCTCAGATCTTCTTTTTTTGTAAATTTTGCAGATAAAGACTTGCATGTTTATCTTCTTACAACACAAAAAGTAAAATAAAAGAAAATCCTTTAAAAACACATCCGTAGAAAATACCAAATAGAAATAATTTATTATTGTAAAATGGTGTTGTGGGTTCTTTATGGGCTTCTTAAGTTTCAGGTTTGATTCTATTTTCTTCATTTTTTTTATTTGGGTAGAATTTAATATTGGTATTTTTTATTTCTATTAAAGAAGATTTAAGTTTCAATTGTATTTTATTAGCACAAAACTCCATGAAATGTTTTTTTTTCTCCATTCCCTCCCCTGTCCTTTCTTTTCCTTAAGTTACAGTTTGCCATCTGCCCTTTTTAAATTCAAAAAAAAAGTAGTAAAATATTTTTTCTTTTTCTTTTTTTGTTAGTTATTTCTTCATTCCTGGATTATTTTAAAATTATTGTTAAAGAAATTTAATCAATGAGAAATTCCTTTTTAATGAAATTATTTTAATCAGGGGGGCTCCGATACCTTTTTGTTAAATTATTTTAAGAAACGACCATTGGTCTAATTACAGAGTATGCAAAATAAATAAAAAACATAAATATCTTATGAAAGCTTTATACAAAAGATTTTTATAGATCCACGTGGTCTATAGAAGACTATGTCACCATGTTTTCATTCGAGATCCCCTAAATACATCAATTTTTTCGCCTGACCCGTTAACGTTACTTTATTACAAGAATTATTACTCGTAGCCTTACCGTACAGCAATTTAGAAAGTACTTTCTCGTAATCAACACAGCGAGGTCTCAAAACTTAAAAAACATCAACAACAAGTAGCAAAGTACCATGTCATACCCTACACCAAAGAACTAACACAAACATTTACGAGAGTGTACCCTATTTGGCACCTTTAGGTAATAAAAGACCCGACAAAACAAAATTATATTATGGGGCTAAGATTTCTATGAAACTTCTTTGTGCAGAATAATTTCTAGATTTCTACATCTATAAGAGATTTTTTCGTCTTTAAAGGAGTTCAGGGTTTAAATGGAAGTTAACGGCGCCAATTTTTATATCAATACCAACACTCATAAGTAGGGATATGACAAAAAAAAAAAAAGAACACCTACATGTTCTTAACTAACCTCTTAATAAAACGTATATATAATAAATATTTTTTTTTTTTCAAATAACGAAACAAGTTAATACCTTGCAAACATAATTTAAATGAAACAAATCTTGCCCTAGCTAATTAATCAGTAAAATTATTTCATTTTAATTCCTCACAAACCCTTATAAAAACCTGACTTAATGTAAAACATTAAAATGAGAAAAAGAAATACAAAAAAAACCTTCCAGTTTATTAAGAAAAATTTAATTAACGAGCACATAATTAAGACGAACACAAAGCAATAAAAATAAGCAAATTCTAGAACTTAAACTAAAAAAAAAAACACAAATAGCTCAAGAAACGGCAGTAGCTACGCGGAATACATAAAACAAAAACCAAAAATTTTTAACAATATATAAGCCACGCAAAATGTTGTTAGCAATAATTTATACACCAGTAAATAAGAACATGGAGGTATGATGGCTGTTTAGGGTTTCCCTTGTGAATAACGCTGAAATGATGTGAAGAATTCAAATCGATGTTAGTTGAATTATTTGAACATATTTTCAATAGCATTTCTTTTAATGTCTGATTTATTTAACATATTAGGGGCCAATTTCATACAAGTGCTGTTAAAACTAACTATTACTTAGACTTCCAGTTCACAATATTTCTTTTACAGCTATAACTGATAGTTTAATTGTAACTAAACCTGATGAAATTGGCCGTGAAGATTTCGAAATATAATACTGCACTCATAGAAAAATGCGTCATCATATTGATGATGACATAACATCATAATTGTGACCTCAATGTTATTCCAAATTGCATCAATAAGGCAAAAAGAGTCATCAATTCAATGACGAACGTCATCATAAAATTTTGTCATATTTAATGCGTCATCTATGATATGACTACAGTGACATCAACACGATGCCACATTTCGTGTATTAATAACATTATTTTCTTGTTTAAAAAGTAAAGTTAGAAGGAAAAATTCCCATATTCTATTTTTTATATTATTTAGTACAATAAGTTTCTAAAGTTTTTTTTATTTTTTTTGTATTCCTACGCTAATCCCGCGAAGCTTTTCGTTTATGTACAGGACACCAGAGTCTCTGGCGGTAATCGAACCCGCAACCGCGGTACTGATAGACTAGCTCACTACCAGTTAGCCCACCGGGGCACCCTTAAGTAGAATGATTACGAAAACCAAATCAGACATGCTGATGGTGTCCTATAATTGAGAGCTCTTCTGTAAACAAAGGGCAAAATACATCAAAAGTGAAACAAACATCTGTAACGGGTAAGTAAAGGGCATACTAAACACCACAAATTGCTTGGCAAACATGCACTTTGTTTTTGCTTCTGTTTGCCAATAAACAGCACAATCATATTTCGTACAAACATTAATTTTTATTTTTGTTTTGCTTTCAATGAATGGTGACGATGATTGAAATAAAGACAAATAATTTGTAGTAAAGAGTGCTCTAAGCAAAAAGCTGTTTTGGGGCGAACTGTGCTGTTAAACAATGAGAATTTACTCTGCAAAGTTTTCGCTGAAATGATTACTTTTTTCACTATACACCACAAAAAATTTGCAACATGTTTGCCAAATATTAAAATTTTTTAATATTTCTACAAACATTGCTTTAAATGTTTGTCCAAACAGCAAACAGCCCAATTAACAGCACAAAATATTTGTACCATCGTAAAATTTTGACATGTTTGCCAGGCTATTTGTGTGGTTTATTATGCCCTTAAATAATAATATTTTCTCAATTTTACTTTAGTCAATTCCCATCTCAAACTGTCATTAAGTTGAGCCTAATGAGTCCTTTTTCTGATGTTACTGAGTCATCGCACTGATGACATATTTTATTAAACCGACTTCGATAACAATTTGGCCAAGTGATGTTAAGTCTGACATTACAATCATGTAAATTGTCATGGGGTCAAAAACGAAGACACTTGTGATAGTGCTGATTTCCAAATACATCAGCGTTATGAAGCCTTTTCTATCAGTGTGATACCGGGCTTATTACTTCAAATGTAAGTTTATTCTTTCTTTCCGTTTCCTTTTTTTCTGTTTTACTTAGAAAATTCTTAGAGAAAATATTTTTTGTGGGAATCCCTTTCCAGTATCGAAATTTTACATTTACACAAAATATAAGCATCGCCTTTCTCTGTGGTAAATCTTTACTGACACTGTAAAATACTTTATTTTTCGTAAATAAAAATAAAATAAATTTTTTAGAAAAAGTGAGAAAATCTATGTCGAACAAATGCAGTTTTATAATACTCTACAGTCAATATTATAAAAGGTTTATTAACTTGTGATAATATTTGTGTTAAAAAAAAAAAATTTTTTTTTTTTTTTAATTGTCACACTTAGAAATATGTTTATCTAAGAATATGTTTTAAGTCCTTATGTGATTCCAAGTCGATTTAAATAAAAGGCAAATTAAACCAAACAAATGGCTTAGCAAAGACACACTTTGTTTCCGTTTTTGGTTCGCCAATACACAGCACAAACATATTTCATACAAACATAAATTTTTTATCAAAAATTATTTTCGGGAATACAAAATTTATTATTAAAAGCTTTTTCTTTGACGTGCTAAATTCCAAATTTATATTTTTGATAAAAATACTAAAATTTATTGTTGAGGAAAAGCTGGTTTCTATGCGCATATCGCTGGTTGCTTAGGCCAGCTCGTTACGAAACTTTTTTCCAAAGAATTTAGAAAAACTAAAACTATTATACAAATAATACTATAAAGTAAATAAAAATTTTAAACGCTCAGGTCTTACTTGTAAAAATATCAAAGCTTTAACAAAGCAATAACAATAAATAAAGAATTTTTTTATATTAGTTTTGTTTTCAATGAATTCAGACGACTATAGTGCTGCGGCAATTTGGCTTGCTGTTTGTTTTAAATGGAGGATGAAGATAATATAATTGGAAACAATTTGGAATAAGGAGAGGGTTAAATAACGAGCTGTTTTGTGGTAAACAATGCTGCTTAAAAATTTTAATTTATGACAGAGATTGATTTAAATGCAACTTCTTCAACCTCCTTATTCGCTGAAATAATTACATTTAGCACAAGACACCTCAAAAGTTTGACAAATTTCCATACTGTCCGCCATACATTAAAATTTTTTAATATTTTTATAAACATGCTTCAAATGTTTGTCCAAACAGAAAACATCCCAACCAGCAAGACAAAATATTTGTTCACACACAGAAAAAATTATTAAATTTCTCCAATCACCAAATTTTTTCTAAATTCATAATATCAAGCAAACAAGTTGTTGATTTTGCACCTATTATCAAAAGGATAATATTGATTACTAAAAATTTCGAAATTTTGAAAAAATATTTTCAATAAATGATATTTTTAATTTTAATTAAAAAAGTGATCAAAAAACTTTGCCATTTCAAACAATGTGTTAATTTATTTAAATAAATATCGACAATTCCCAACAACAATTCTACATGTTTAAATTATTTTATTTTAAACGAAAAAAGTCAATTTTTTTTTATTTAATCAAAATTTTAATTGAAAATTTATTTCAAAACAACGAAAATGTTAATTAAATCAAAATGAAATTTTTAATTTTCTTTCAACTAAAAAAATAATTGATTCAATTATCACATTAATTAAATTTAAATACATTTTAAACCATTTTTTTTTTAATTCATAAAACACTTTTTTCTGTGCAGGTATAATTTTGACATGTTTGCCAAGCAATTTGTGTGGCCCATATGTGCTTTCAAATTTTTTACTGCCGATTTATCCGCTCAAATTGTTTGGAACTAAGTCCCAGAAAAATCGATGCCTTTTAAAAGTGGTGTAGGTAAATCATTTAAAAAAACCCATATTATTATTTTTTGTTTACAAGTAAAGGGTTTTTTTTATTAAAAGCGAAGCATTTTGTTTCTCAATTAACCTCTTTGTATGTATGTCTATGTGTAAGGGGCCATAAGCACCACGACCCAGAGGATCTTTTGTGCAGCCCATGTAACTCACCATGTCAAGTTTAGGCTACGTTTAAAGCCTATTACCCTGCCTGGTGAAAGATCATATATTTGAGTTGGGCTCATCATTAGCCCCCCGAAAATCTTCCGACTGAAAGTCCCCAAGGCGGGTCAGCAGCAGAGCAGGTGTTCTGACGTATCGTTATCACCCTGCATGAGCTGGTACTTGCATTGCCCAATATGAACTGGTAGTATCTAAAATCACACTGTCCCGTGAACAAGCCAACAATCAGCCTAAGTTTCGCCGTCTCCAGCAGAAGTAGCCTTTCTGCCCTGCCACGGGACAATGTCACAGATCTCCTGGACTGTCTTGAACCAGAAGTGGACGTTCATGTGTGAAGGAATTCCCTTTAGAACCATTTACCCAAAAGAAAAGGTTTAAGGAGTTCAATTGTATGAATGATGCGGTCCTTCGCTGCCTGCAATGGACTACAATGATCCGACTGTGTCGAACGCTATATGACACAATATGTTACAACCACAAGTGTGAATTAATTTAAAATAATACAAACTGTGTTTTTTTTTAAAGTAAATTGAAAACTTGAAAGTAAAATAAAACTGTTGAATTGTGTGCATAACTCAATAATCCACAGTAGTTAAATTTCACGATCCCTGTGGTCAGATGTGTTTAAAATTATATGTATATACCTGTCATTGAACCACCCCCCTATGGTGCCCTTTACAATGGCTCTGCGTGTATGAACACTAAAAGGTTCATTAGTCTGAGACCTCTTTTGTGGCATTTGCTTACAAGCCTGAGCTTTCTATCACCACTGCAAATGCAGCTTCCCTTGCAAAGAAACAGCGCACGAAACATTTCAGATTGCTTTTCCCCCGCTTCCGGTATAAAATATAGTCACCATGCGATCTTCCAAGGTCAATGCAATCCTCATCATGCTTGCAGTGTTAGATAAGTCGTTTTTAGTCGCGATTAATTCTTAATTTGATCTGTTATCTAATAGTAATTAATGTATTAATCTCAGTGATTGCAAAATGTTTATTTGTATGTCAATTTTTGTATGCAGTGTATGTAGAGTTTGTTCCCGGGATTTACCGTCCCGGTAAAGATTTTAAATTGTTTTCAATTCCCGCAACCGGGAATCCCGCAACTTATTCCCGGGAAATTTTGAAGAAAATCTTTTTTTAAAACTTTAGTAAATCTATGTTGGACTAGTGCCTTTGGAGGTTAATCCAACTTAATTTCACCAAAATATTTAAATTTACTACAGTTTAAGCTCATTTTTAAGAATGGGCTTTGATAATTATAGGCCTATCTTCACGAAATTTTATTTCTTGTCGTATAGCACACTGAAGTGTAAATTTTTCAATAATATTATAAGGTTTTGCGGCTAAGGGCTTAATAAAGTGTTTTCCTAGATTGTGCTTTATATGCGGCATTTCAAGTAATTTTAAGTCTTATGAAAGTAGAATATGTTAAATTGCACCACAAAAGCAGTATTCGTTACGCTTTTAGCCATACTTACATGATTTACAAGATTGGTCTAAGCATGGAGCCGTATGTAAATTATGGACCGACATTTACGAAGTTTAGTGCCTTATAAAACGAATTTGTAGAAATTTAATGAGAAAAGGAGCATTTCGCCACAAATTTATGTTAGTTTTTGTGGAGTTTTTAGGGAGGTAGTTCCATATTTGTGTGCATAACTCTTTCCCTACAGAAGTGATTCTACTGGAATTCACTCCCAAACAGCCTAGAAGATCTAGAAGCGATTAGGCACCCATATGACTAAATCGGCTTAGAATAAATGAAGGATTCACAATAATATTAAAAAAGATTCACATAGAATGACAAACTAAGTATACCTTCATACACCTCTGCTGATTAAGGGTTATAACATTGTAAAAAATATGTTATTAAATATATGTAGTAATAACATTTCTCCTTCCTGCTGAATTTTTTAAACGGTAAAATTGATTCAGAATTACTATTTCGTGATGCTGTGCTTTCAGTTCCTAATCGCCCTTTCAGAAATTTTTTTCCACTAAGACTTCAATACTTTCATTCTAATTATGTAAATGAGATCTAAATTTGACAATGTATATACGTATATTGATTTCCATGATCCTTTTGGCATCAAAATAACCTCTTAAGAGTCTTAAAATTACTTTAATCTTAAATTTTTTACGTTTTTGTTATATAATAGATACTAGATTTAATTATTTTAAGCGTAATAGCCAGTAAGAAATATTAGTTTCATTGGAGAAATACGTAAATAAATAAATAAAAAAAATTTGGGCGGGAATCCCGGGATCCCGGAAATTTGATATTTATTTCCCGCTTTCCCGGGAATCCAAAAAGTGCGGGAATAAAAAAACTCTAAGTGTTTGGCAAATGGCAGTGTCTTGTTTTTAATTCATGTTTAAGCAAAAGTCTTATTCAATCGGGATAAAAATACCTGGCAATCACCGGTTTTACTGCTCGCCTTGTACGCAAACTTTTTGGTGCTAAGAACTTAGTCCCGAAAGCAAAAATAATAATATCAACGACTCTTAGGGGTGTTGTACATTTTATTGAATTATTTTTAATTTTGTAATGGGGGACTGTTTCATATGAATTAAGTGCCCAAATCTTGTAAATGAAATAATGCATAATTAATACTTTTTGGACTTATTTCATATATCGTCAAAATTTTATTAAACGTTTCCAATATAGATATTCGTCAATTTTTAAGGGATGGGGCGCGAAAATTTAAATCCAAAATCCCGAATGGCCAACTAAAGTTTATTTGCATTGCCGGCCTTCGTCCGTGTGCAAAGATTTTTTCTTCTGTGGTGTAGCAAATACCGGCTTCACCAACTAAAGCTTCTAAATTCGTGATTTTATATCGGGATTGCGGACTTATATCATTGTGTAAAAGGATTCCAATTCTGGAGTTTTAGTTTCTATTTGTTTTGGGATTATGAAATTTTTCTGGTGATATCTTTCACTTTCAAATTTGGAGTTATAATTCATAATAAACCCTAATTTTAAGTACATAGTTAATTTTTTTTAAGACTTAGTCCATTAGGGACGAATCGCCAAACTTGTTCGCCGTTCTCTCTTAAAAAAATAGAATGAATCCAAAAATGAATATTTGTAAATAAAGCGGTGTCTAAAGTATGTGTATCTTGTGAAATTATAGTAATTGACCCATTTTTCCCCGACCTGTGATTACAATCATCAGCATTTACTTACTTTTTTTTTTGTGTTCCAATGTTTTTTTTCTGTCAGTTACTTAAAATCTTATTTCATTATAATATTGTCACTTTGTGCGGCGAAAAATTGGTTAAGAGAAAAGTTAACGTATATATACATTCAACCCAATTATGAAAGATAATTGTCCGGGATCTTTTTCCCTTCTCCATTTTTCCTATTAATATTCAATAGTTAAAATAGAAAACGGGATTATATTCGCAGGGAGTTTTTATTCATAATTGAGTTGATTTTCGTTGTGCTGTGATTGGAAGTTATTGGAAAGGTGCTGTTATATTGCCGATTGTGACTTTAACTCACAAGAAAGGTGTTTGATGAGAAGCAATATGAAGATTTTAGCGAGTTAAAGTCGCAACAGTTAATAGAAGTTTCTTGATTTAGACTAAAAACAACTTCAAAGAAACTTTAAAATTCTGAATAAATTTATTGAAATACTTTCTTACAATTTTTAAAAAATTTCTTTTATGTTATCCATTGTTTTCTTATGCAAGGGCGATTTCAATACAACGCATGTCTATATGATCTTTAAAAAAAATTTCATAAGCCGGAATTGGCGAGAACATTTTAACCGTCTTGACTTGGCCAGACAACATTTTTGTTTTGCTTGCAATATTTTTCAGGACGTGAATTCTATTAATGATATGCGCTGAATCAAATGAAACTAATTTGGGTTCGATTGGAGCAAATTAGTGGGGCGAATTCCATTTTTATGTAAAAGTCTATGAAATTCAAATAGGACAAAATATCAAAAACAGAAACATGAGTTTAATAAATGATACATATGTATATTCTGAATCGAATTAATCATGTTTGAATCAAATCAGAAAATTATGGCCCATTATGAGCTCAGTTCAATTTACCTGCAATAACCTAACCCAAAACTCGTTTTAGCTGTGGTAGATGCGAAAAAGCAATGTGAGAAATTAAAGACTATATTTTCTATGACACGTGGAATAAAATAATGAAATAAAAAAAGTATATAATAAATTCGTATAATCTCCAATAACAAGCATACGTTCACTAAAAAATATATTTGTTTACTTCTTATTTAATTGGATTTCCTTAGCTATTCTAATTGTGGCCTCGCTAGACCAAGAGGAGAACTTAGTAATACAAAGCTATCGACAATCCCAGGGTTTCATGAATTATCCAATCGAAAGCGAAACTCGAAAGTTTCAGAATATGCAGACACAAGTTTGACGATTTGCAATTTCCAATTAATATGACAATCGTCCCAGTACAAAAACAAACGTGTTCTTTACCCTGCCTTTACACATGCAAGTAAATGGTTGCAAGTAGTGTATATGTATTATCAACGAAAACGTCGAAGAGATAGCCGAAAGTCTTGCAAGTAGCTTTGAGTTTTACACAGTCAGTTGTAAGTTTATTTTCCAAATGTTCTCGAAGCGAAAACATCTTATGAAAAAAGCTTCATTTTTGGGTTAAAAAAAACATTATCATGCTAATGTTATCACGAAATTTATTTAATAATATTAAATATAAATAATTTAATTATTTCTTTATTTTATTTTTGGTCCATCTTGATGAAAAAATTATTTTTATTTTTAAAATATGTGAATTCAGTATTGCCGTAGATACCGATATCATAAAATTTTCTGAGAAAATATTTTGATTAATTTTTTTTTAAATACTTGCAATTTATGTTTTAAAAAACAATGAAGATGTGTTGCTTTGTAGTAGTTTTTTTTTTTTTTTTTTTTTTTTTTGTTTTTATTCTTAAAAACACACAGAAAACCAACAATAAACATAATTTTTATATTACTAAGTACTAGTAAATTGATACCAAAGGCATCCACGGTAACACTGTTTCTTGATTTGTCATTTTACTTGCTGCAAGTGTCAAAAATTTACTTGCAAGCAAATTCTCTTGCAAGTTGGGCTGCAAGTGCGCAAAATGTGATGGTGTTAGTAAAAATGTGTGAGTGTATTGAGTTTTTCGAACTTGCACTTGCATGTGTAAACGCCAGGTTACTTTAACTTGATTTGCAAGCAGTTTTCGTAACAGTTTATACAAGTAAACTTTTTTTTATGAAAACCAAAAACACAACTTCCTTAATTTTTGCTACTGGCACATTATTTTAATTTCTCTCATATTTTATCCTCTTTTTCACTAGCTCGAAATATTTTAAATTATGGCGGCCACACTCGCTTAAGGAGAAGAGACACTGCAGCACTCACCCAATCAGAAGAGCAATAAACACCTACTTGTGTGAACAGAAACCGTGATGACGAAATTTTTTTTCTGGTACTGGCAGGCAGGGGTGCCAGAAAATTTTGATAAAAAATCGGCATATTTTCAAAAAAAAATCGGCATTATCGGCACTTCAATTAAAGAAAATCGGCAACTTAAAAACATCCCTTTTAAGAACAATAGAACATATTTTTATTAACACAAAAAATAAAAAAAAGGAATAATTCAGCATTCACTTACATGTAACCCATATAATAACATAAAAATTAATAAAAAAGAATATTTTTATAAATAAATTGAAGTTAATGTTAATGTACATTTGGATAAAATTGTTTTTATAGTTGAAAAAATTTTTTCAACATATTATTTTAACAAATATTTTATAGATAAATATATGAGTTTAATAGTTTAGTTAAATCAATTTTAATATCAACATCAAAACAGTTTGCATTATTAAATTTTAATTAATCTTTAGAAAAAAGAATCCTTGAAAGGATTCATTTTCCTGGGAACATCAAGAGTTGGTTTTATTAAGGTTGACTTGGCTAAAAATTCTTTCCACATTTGCGGAAGAATGTTGAAGAGCCATAACTTGTTGTACAAAACAGAACTGGAAATGCATCCGCAGAACCCCACGTTCTAAGTCTGAAATTTGTTGCCAAAAAGTTTGCAAATTTACTTCAATGCCTTCTTAATCATCTTAAAATCTTAAAAATTGTAGCTCTCTAAATTCAGAGTCTAAACTTTATTTTTCTTTTTCAGATATAAAGCTGGGGAACTCTTTCTGAATTTCCATAAAAGAAATATTTTCATTTTTTATAATTTTGTTAGGGTTAATCACATTACAACATTTATAAGGTTTTTGTTCAAAATCCAAACGTTTTAATATTTGATTTGAAAGTTCTATATAAAAATTAATGCAGTTATTAACAATTTTGTTAATTTCGCTTGTGTTGAGTATTGATTTTGATAGTAACTCATTAGCCAATAAGCCCAAATGCTCCTCATTAAAGTTTAATAAATGATACATATGTATATTCTGAATCGAAT
Source organism: Pollenia amentaria (assembly GCA_943735925.1). Taxonomy (NCBI): domain Eukaryota; kingdom Metazoa; phylum Arthropoda; class Insecta; order Diptera; family Polleniidae; genus Pollenia; species Pollenia amentaria. Next base: position 187,371,556 of record OX031008.1, read on the forward strand.
TAATCATGTTTGAATCAAATCAGAAAATTATGGCCCATTATGAGCTCAGTTCAATTTACCTGCAATAACCTAACCCAAAACTCGTTTTAGCTGTGGTAGATGCGAAAAAGCAATGTGAGAAATTAAAGACTATATTTTCTATGACACGTGGAATAAAATAATGAAATAAAAAAAGTATATAATAAATTCGTATAATCTCCAATAACAAGCATACGTTCACTAAAAAATATATTTGTTTACTTCTTATTTAATTGGATTTCCTTAGCTATTCTAATTGTGGCCTCGCTAGACCAAGAGGAGAACTTAGTAATACAAAGCTATCGACAATCCCAGGGTTTCATGAATTATCCAATCGAAAGCGAAACTCGAAAGTTTCAGAATATGCAGACACAAGTTTGACGATTTGCAATTTCCAATTAATATGACAATCGTCCCAGTACAAAAACAAACGTGTTCTTTACCCTGCCTTTACACATGCAAGTAAATGGTTGCAAGTAGTGTATATGTATTATCAACGAAAACGTCGAAGAGATAGCCGAAAGTCTTGCAAGTAGCTTTGAGTTTTACACAGTCAGTTGTAAGTTTATTTTCCAAATGTTCTCGAAGCGAAAACATCTTATGAAAAAAGCTTCATTTTTGGGTTAAAAAAAACATTATCATGCTAATGTTATCACGAAATTTATTTAATAATATTAAATATAAATAATTTAATTATTTCTTTATTTTATTTTTGGTCCATCTTGATGAAAAAATTATTTTTATTTTTAAAATATGTGAATTCAGTATTGCCGTAGATACCGATATCATAAAATTTTCTGAGAAAATATTTTGATTAATTTTTTTTTAAATACTTGCAATTTATGTTTTAAAAAACAATGAAGATGTGTTGCTTTGTAGTAGTTTTTTTTTTTTTTTTTTTTTTTTTTGTTTTTATTCTTAAAAACACACAGAAAACCAACAATAAACATAATTTTTATATTACTAAGTACTAGTAAATTGATACCAAAGGCATCCACGGTAACACTGTTTCTTGATTTGTCATTTTACTTGCTGCAAGTGTCAAAAATTTACTTGCAAGCAAATTCTCTTGCAAGTTGGGCTGCAAGTGCGCAAAATGTGATGGTGTTAGTAAAAATGTGTGAGTGTATTGAGTTTTTCGAACTTGCACTTGCATGTGTAAACGCCAGGTTACTTTAACTTGATTTGCAAGCAGTTTTCGTAACAGTTTATACAAGTAAACTTTTTTTTATGAAAACCAAAAACACAACTTCCTTAATTTTTGCTACTGGCACATTATTTTAATTTCTCTCATATTTTATCCTCTTTTTCACTAGCTCGAAATATTTTAAATTATGGCGGCCACACTCGCTTAAGGAGAAGAGACACTGCAGCACTCACCCAATCAGAAGAGCAATAAACACCTACTTGTGTGAACAGAAACCGTGATGACGAAATTTTTTTTCTGGTACTGGCAGGCAGGGGTGCCAGAAAATTTTGATAAAAAATCGGCATATTTTCAAAAAAAAATCGGCATTATCGGCACTTCAATTAAAGAAAATCGGCAACTTAAAAACATCCCTTTTAAGAACAATAGAACATATTTTTATTAACACAAAAAATAAAAAAAAGGAATAATTCAGCATTCACTTACATGTAACCCATATAATAACATAAAAATTAATAAAAAAGAATATTTTTATAAATAAATTGAAGTTAATGTTAATGTACATTTGGATAAAATTGTTTTTATAGTTGAAAAAATTTTTTCAACATATTATTTTAACAAATATTTTATAGATAAATATATGAGTTTAATAGTTTAGTTAAATCAATTTTAATATCAACATCAAAACAGTTTGCATTATTAAATTTTAATTAATCTTTAGAAAAAAGAATCCTTGAAAGGATTCATTTTCCTGGGAACATCAAGAGTTGGTTTTATTAAGGTTGACTTGGCTAAAAATTCTTTCCACATTTGCGGAAGAATGTTGAAGAGCCATAACTTGTTGTACAAAACAGAACTGGAAATGCATCCGCAGAACCCCACGTTCTAAGTCTGAAATTTGTTGCCAAAAAGTTTGCAAATTTACTTCAATGCCTTCTTAATCATCTTAAAATCTTAAAAATTGTAGCTCTCTAAATTCAGAGTCTAAACTTTATTTTTCTTTTTCAGATATAAAGCTGGGGAACTCTTTCTGAATTTCCATAAAAGAAATATTTTCATTTTTTATAATTTTGTTAGGGTTAATCACATTACAACATTTATAAGGTTTTTGTTCAAAATCCAAACGTTTTAATATTTGATTTGAAAGTTCTATATAAAAATTGATGCAGTTATTAACAATTTTGTTAATTTCGCTTGTGTTGAGTATTGATTTTGATAGTAACTCATTAGCCAATAAGCCCAAATGCTCCTCATTAAAGTTCAAAAAATTCCTTGTGTTGATTAGTTAAATTTAATTTTTTAATTGTTTTTTATAAAATTTGTTAATACAGTTTTAAAAACACTTTCCATTTGGTTGTATAGGCTATGAAAAGTGGTCCAAAGTTGGCCAAAATTAATAAATTAGACGTTAACAAGCAAAGTTAACGTGAATTAAGTGTATATAAAAAAATCGGCATTTTTGGAGCAAAAATCGGCAAGTCGGCACTTTGCTAATTTTAAGGCAAAAAATCGGCAAATATGGCAGGCCTGCTGGTAGGACATAAAGTAAATATTAGGTTAAGATTTTTATTAATTATTGTTAGTTCATATTTAATCTATGAAGATTCTATAAATAAATACTGAAAAAAAATAAATAAATAAATATTTTATCCATAGAGGGAATCAAGTTAAACCATTTAACTCTACTAACCTACACTCATTGAAACATGCATCTTCATATTGATGATGACATAACATCATAATTGTGACCTCAATGTTATTCCAAATTGCATCAATAAGGCAAAAAGAGTCATCAATTCAATGACGAACGTCATCATAAAATTTTGTCATATTTAATGCGTCTATGATATGACTACAGTGACATCAACTCGATGCCACATTTCGTGTATTACTAACATTTTTTTAATTTTTAAAAAGTAAAGTTAGAAGGAATAATTCCCATATTCTATTTTTTTTTTAAAATTATTTGGTTCAATACATCAAACTTTCAAAGTAGAATGATTACGAAAATCATATCGGGCATGCTGCTGGTGTCTTATAATTGAGAGTTCTTCTGTAAACAAAGGGCCGGAATACAACAAAAATGAAACAAACATGTGTAACGGGTAAGTAAATAATAATAATTCCTCACTTTGACTTAGGTCAATCCCAATTACTCAATTTAATGACAATTTGTAGTTAAATTGAGCCTAATGAGTCCTTTCTACAATGTAACTGAGTCATCGCACTGATGACATGCTTTGTTAAACTGACTCTAATTCTTCATTTATGTGATGTCGATGTGACATCCCATTGATGACATAATTTCAATTTTCGATTTTGATGACAATTTGGCCAAGTTTCATGGGGTTAAAAATTAAGACACTTGTCATAGTACTTATGTCAAAATACATCAGCGTTATGATGCCTGTTCAATCAGGGAAGTCAATCATTTAGTTTAATAATATTTTAAATTTAAGTTTGAAAATTTGATAAATGTATGTTAATAAATGAAAATTTTTTTAAACCTTAAAACATTTTCACCAACTAATAATATCAAATGTAGCAAACCATGGAGTAGAGTATAAATGGCAAGCAGTTCTAATTCTGCTGCTGCTGCTGCTGCTACTAGAAAGCAATTAAAACCCAAAATTTATTGCCATGTGTAACGGTTTGAACGTGATAATGCTGGTACAAAAACAGAATTTGCAACAAATGGAACAAAACAAAACATTTTTTCGTTTTAAATGAAAATAATGTAAAACAAAACAGAAAGAACATTTTTGTAAAATTTTATTAAAAAAAAAATATAAAAAGTTCCATTGTTTTAATAGATATTTGCTCTATAAATTGTTTAACTGTTAAACTTGCAACCTACATAAACACTTATACATACATATACACCCATTTACACACAAACATACCTACATGCATTTCACTTACTGACATACACATGCCCACATAAAAAGCATAATAAATGTTACAAGTTTATTGGTGAAAATAGAAAAAAGACACAAAAATAGGCCAAAATTGACAGTTTGATTTAACGCTTGAATAGGTCATAAATATACAATGATTTTGCCAAAATTCACCGACATGCACACAATCTCTCTCACACACTCACCCATACATACACATATGCACACTTGCGAATACTCAGCTTGCTTTTCACTGAAACCTAAAAAATTTTTTGAAATTTATTATTATTATTATTTTATATTTTATTTTTTGCTTCATAAAGAGAAAAAAAAATCTAATTTGAAAAATAGCAACGATAAAAAACAAAATTTTGACCGAGCATAACCTGTGGACAATAATGGCATTTGTCAAATAATTGGATTTTTCTAATCCCCACAACAAACAATACCACCACCCATGGCTGCAAAAACTGAATAAAGCCATCACATTTTAATAACTATATTATATTTTAATTAAATAATATAAATTTCTTGATGTGAACATTTATCGAATTGTAGAAAATAATTTTACATAAAAAAAATGCAAAAGATTTTTAATTTAATGTACAAGGAAAGAATACATTTTTATTTTTTTACATGTTTTAAATTTATTTTTTTGTTAAGCGAACAAAATTTATTCATATAATTTAATGTTATAAATTTCAATTTATTTATACGCTGTTACTCCCATTTTATGTCTCTTACAACAGCAAAAACAAAATACTTTTTCGTATTGAATGAAATACCCTCGTATTTGCACACAGACAGGCTGAATAGTTTTTGGTTTTTTTTTTGTGCTGCTGAGTTTTTGGTTACAAATAAAAAGTTTGTAGCAATCCTTAATTCAAGGTTTAAATTTAGGGTTACACTTGGAGAAATTATTTTGAATAATTGTTATTTAATTCTGAAAAGTTGTTAATTCTAAAAGTTGTTAAAATTAAGGCGGTTGAAAGGAAAAAATAGCTTTGAGTGATCTTCAATCGAAGTTCAAAAGAATTTAAAGAATAAAATATTTTTTCTTTTTGAAATCGCATACAAATACGGGTCTGAGAGGAAATATAAAATGTGTACCCGGTTTATTATAATTTTATTTTTAAATCTTATAACTTTTATACCCACATCACCATAGTGAAGTGCAGTGGCGTTGATTTGTTGATGTATACACATATTTGTGCTGTTCCACCTTTAAGTACACCGGTAACCTCAGAATCACTTTCGGAATCGATCTAACAATGTACGTCAATCTATCCGTCAGGCAGGTTGTATGTCCATGTAAACTGTGTGTACAGAGTACAGTACCCATGTTCTGTAACTTTGGTGAGAACTTCTCGCATCGAAAACATGTGAAACAAAATACTCCATCGTTTCTCGAAAAGTGAGAAAAAAGTCGTTACGTTATACATTTCATAATTTTCCACTCGAAGCCGATATGAAATTGGAGATGTTGAGAACGCCAGTTAAACATATCTATGATGGCGAACAAAATTGACAAAATTGAACATTTTCAACGACGCACAGTGGCGCCATTTGAGTTTTTTCGTTGCAAAAATCATATCTTTTGAACCGAATAAGATAATTGAACAGTTTTAACAGCATATGATAGATAACTGTTCAGCCTATGAAATGAGCGTTTGGAAAGGGTGCTACGCTTTGTAGGGGCCTACTTATGGGTTATCAAAGTTAAAATTAGTAGAAAAATCAATTTTATGGTAACTAAAAAAAAATTATTTTTACATTTTTAGATTGTTTTTATTTTTTTTCTTTAGGGTTTTATGTTTTAAATTATTACCCAACAAATTAAAAAAAAAATTATTTTTTTTTTTAAATTTATTTTTTCAATTTTCTGTAAAATATTCATCACAATTCTTAAGAGAAGGTATATCTACAAGACTAACCATTTCTAAACTATAATTATTTTGTAACTCTATTCGTGACTTCACATGCCGCAGGGAAGAAATAAGTGGATCGGAAGATGCTGCCAACATGTTGAAGAGGTCCTCATTTTGCCTTACCCTTGATGCTTTGAATGTGTTCTGCAATCTATATTTTTTATAAAATTTGTTAAGAGACTCCTGTGCTTCTTCAGAAAGCTTCCAATTGGCAAAGACTGGTACTCAATTATATCTTTGCCATGCGCCAATATTTTATGGACGGTCGGGGTCAACTTCTTCTGTGGATACATTTCTGCTAAAAGAGATGCAGTTTTCGACGCATATTCTCCATATTTTGTAGAATTGACATTTTCTTTGCAGTTTAAAACATCCAAGATCGTTCCCAATCTTTTCACGATTTGATTGTCAATTCCAATGATTCTAGTTACTGCCTCATCATTTTCAAAAAATCTCCTAGAAGTGTTTCCATCGTTTGAGTTACCGTATCCGTGCTTGGGACAGTCTACTTTTAGTCCAACTTGTTTAAAAAAAGCATCCTGTATTTGCTTCTTTCTGATCTTTTCCTTATCCTTTATTGATGTATTTTCATCGAAGTTTTCCTCCTCTTGTGGTAGGGTTTATGCCAGTTTTAGCAAGAATTCCATACACCTTATCCTTGCGTGCAATATTCGTAATTCTCCTCATTTGTAGAATCGTTTAAATTACCAAAGTTCTTCTGACAAATAATAATAAAAAATCGATAAAAAAAATATAAAAATTAAAGGAAAAAAGGGGTTTAAATAGGTTTTTGCTAAATTTTTACCTCCAATATAATTCTGTCTATATATATGTATATGATAACAAATTGAAATATTTTATAATTAAGCAGAAAAAGATACTAATCTTAAACTCTTTACAACTAATTATATAAAATTGGGATGTAACATATTATATATGAAATAAATTGAATTGAATTGAAAATGTTCTTCTGACTCTTTTTGCAAATCGGGCATGACATTGTTGAGGTTGTTCCTGTCAGTTCGTTTACGACTTTTCCGTCAACCATGGTCAGGTGGAACTCGTAATTGCATTCTCTTGCTTATTTGTTCTTCAATGTCCTTCACCGTAGTCCTTATGAGTTCTGCCGATTCCCTTGCAAACTGAAACATTATTGGTCGGCAATAATGCACTGATGATGGACGTGGATTTTTCCAGTGTAGGGAATCATCCGATTTTAGCCGCAAAGGAACAACAGATGCCATAAACATATTTCCGTCCGATATTGTAGCGTCATCGGAAGATATCCTTTGCTTATAAACGCTTTGTCCGGATGATCCATCGCAGCCCCATTTGCTGATCAATGTCAACTTCTCAGGAAGAATTTTCACTTCCGTGAAAAACTTTGGTGTGGTTGACTTTCTTAACAGTTCAAATAATTTTAAATTGTTCAACGCGATGTTTTCAATACTTAAATTGTTTAATGGTTTCAGTAATTGTTGCGCCAACTTTCAGGCGTAGACTAATCCAGGCATTATGCTTATTTTGCAATATGTGGGCTTATGCTACCATGCCTAAAAATTTACCTGTTCCCTGCATACATATGGATTTAGGCTGAATAATGCAATTTTGATATTATGCACGTGTCCAAATAAGATTTGTGCCTACCTGTAGGGACCATAAGTCAATATTGTTCCTGACCATTTGTACGCCAAAGTATTGTTTATGTGAGGTACGTACCTGTTAATCTCAATGAGTAGTTTTTTTTCAAACTATTTGATCAAACTACTGTCAGTCAAAACATATAAGTAATGGACGCCATACAATTTCTGCAACCATGTCTTTTTAAACTTTTTTACCTCTAGAAGCCAAACGGGCAAGAAATAATCAAAGAACAGGTTTTGCAAATATGGCAAATATAGAAAAATATAGTTTTTTTTTATTTTCCGTCAAAGTTGAAAAATAGTAAAAAAACGGATAGTTTTTAAATAGTGATTTACCAGGAGAAACACAAAGCAAACAGTTAATTTTTTTTATCATTATACATTTAATAAATACATCAATCAATACAAACAAAAAAATAAGGCGATTCGTTAACTATTTTACGTGATATAACACCTAAAATCGCAACAAATTGACTAAAAAATGTGTGTTTTTTTGAAAACCGAAAATCGGTCAACTTTGAACGGTTATATCTTCTAAACTAAAAATGTGATATTATTAAGAGTGGCATATTTGAAATCGTTGAAAAGCTTCCTAAAACATGGGTTTATTCAAAACTTCGTCGGCACTCATGAAAATTTTGATTTTTGCAACCTCGCTTGCTCTACGGGCTCCACTGTGCGACGGCGGCGAAAATACAGCCGTCGGCTATACCAAAAAAGGTAAAGTCCGACTTTAATGTTTGTTGATTACAAAATTGCTTTAAAAACATTCGTATATTTTTCAAAAATGTTAAAAGCAAAATGGTTAAACAATGAAAAAATCTGCCAAGAACAAAATACTTATCTCTCCCTTGTTCATATTCATTACATTTTGCATTTGCAATTTATTTTTTAGTGTTCAAATTTTTTCTCACCCCGTTTTTATGCGTGAGTTTATTTGACAGTTTAAAGCGGGAATTTTCTCACAAAAATTTTACAGACACACTTTTTCTGTATATTGGCGAGTAATTTCGTTACGTGACAGCTATTACTCGCCAAAAATGTTCAATCGAAAAGATTCTCGAGGCGAGAGTTACAGAGCATGGGCACAGGTCGCAATTTTAGCCTTTTAATGACCATCTTAATCGATTGTCCGATGCGGTTTTAAAAAATTGAAAAATATAAATAAAATTGTTTGGTTTATCTGTTCTTTGCAGCTTTTTTAAGTGCACAATCATCTTGCTGATTTTCACTGCAAAAAAACGAAAATAAAATAAGTTCATGTTAAAATGAATTTATTTTTTAAACAAAAAAAAAAAAAAAAAAAAAAAAAACAGTGTAAGATATTCAAAATTAATATTAATAAGATTTTTGTTAAAAAAACAAAGTTTTCTCAACTTTTGCGGAGATCATTTCGGAAGTAGACCTACAGTAAAAAATCGTCTCTTAGATGTGACTGAACTCATTTGACAACTTAAGTATTTCTGCGCCATGGTCTTAAATTTTGAGTATAATAGTTAATAGCGCCAGTTTACAATCGGATCTGCAACAATAGAAAAATTAAAAGATCTAAGTTATATCAAGACTTGTTATTAAGCTGAACCACAGGGTAGGGTGGACAGAGGATCATTATTCTCCAAATTTTATTTTTAGATTTTCACAAACGCTCCAAAGGTCAGTTCTTGTAAACTTATCAGAAATTTTACAAGATAAAGTCCTGTTTCGCAATTAAGAGTCATGTTGACTAGCGCAATAAGGCGTTTTTTTGATCTGTTGCCTTTGAAAATTTCTAGTTTTGTATCGAAGTTAGACAATTGTAGAATAGCACTAAATTTCATTATTCTCTAAACACTCAAATCTTTCATTCAGGGCTTATTATACGTAAGTCGCCAATTTTTGGGAATCTGAACTATTTTGCATCTCAGTTTATTCATTTATCGTATTTACTAGTAGTTTTCGAAATAGCGTCAGAAAATGTAGCAGTGGCTTTGCTTATGGATTTTGTGGACTCTTTGAAGTAAGCCAAAATTTGTTGCGAAATGCATTTTACTTTCACAAAAAATAAATAAAAATTAGCAGAAAATTCGTAAAACGTCACAATTACATACACCGTTTATAAATGGAAGTACGTTTTACCATTATGGTGCAACGCAAAACGGCTGATGCTGCAGGTCCACACCAGAGAATGACAAAAGTATCATTTTAAGTACTCTTTTAGTATTAGTGAGAAAACATGTATGGGTAAAGATCAAAACCATACACAAACATACCATTAAATATGTATAGATATGCGCTGGCAATGTGTATTTGTAGTATATTCATTCTTCTTTTAGAAAGTACATGCAGATATAAATAAAACTTGTATTGGCTATCTGCAATACCCATAAGAATAAATAAGTATGTGTTTTTACGTATGTATAACGTAAGTATACACAGAGTATGTATACCGTAGCAGAGATGGCAAATGCAATTTGCAATTTTGGGTTCTTATACAACTTTGACTGCCCGTATTAAAATTAAATGTTTGAATTATAAATCGTTACAGAACGGCGTGTAAGCAAACACTATAAATACATATATAAATGTATTGAGTGGCGGTTACACTCTTTCTTATTAGCACAACATACAAATCAATACTTACATGCATAAAGAATAATATCTTCCGTCTCGTGTCACCTCTCTATGCTATGTGCGTGTGACAGCGACAAGTGCACAAGTGCAAAAAAAATATTTATTTCGCATGTAAAAAACCTTTACGGCGTAAAGTTTACGCATCTGCATAATTTTTTTACACTTGTCGCTATCACACGCACATAGCATAGAGAGATGACACGAGACGGAAGATATTGTTTTTTTTATGTATAAAAGTATTGATTTGTATGTTGTGCTAATAAGAATGAGTGTAACCGCCACTCAGTACATTTATACGCCGTTCTGTAACGATTTATAATTCAAACGTTTAATTTTATGTTTATTTTTGCATAGTTTTTGCAGAAACCAAAGTAGTTCTCGATTTAAAAATAGCGTACTGCCGCCTCAAAAATTTTTATTTGTGCCGTAAGACTTAACCCATCTTTAAATTTTTTTTCTTTAATTTCGAAGATACCAATCTAGGATATAAAAATTAAACGTTTTATATATACTAGCGTTTGCTTAATGGTCAAAATTCGACCATTAATTTTTATGTAAATATGAAGAAAACATAGTATATCTAAGTATATATGAATTGACATGTTTTGAGCATATATTTGTTCCGAACCTCCGGTTCATATTTTATCTTCCACGTGAGTAAATCTATTTTGTAAGTTCAATATAAAAAATATCAGAAAATATAAATTGAAAAACAAAAAAGTATCAAAAGTTATTTTCTTATAGGTTCTAATCCGCTCAGGACATTGCATGTTTATAATTTTATTTTTATGTATGTAGACATACATTGGCACTGCTGATGTTACAAAAAAATTTATTTTATGTATCAAAAAAAAAAATATGTACATAGTCCCACACCTGGTTAGTGATCAAGGCACATTTTTGCTAAAACTTTTCATACAAAAATTTTTTTTCATATTTACGCAGTAGTTCCAAAAATACTGAAGGTACTCATGTATATTTTCTTACACATAGATATTTTATATGTATGACAGATAACCAAAACGCATTCATGGGTATTGAATAATATCTGCATAACATTCATGTATTTAAGTTTACTGAATGCGGTTGCGTGAAATATTGCCGTGCATATAAGTAATACATATATTTTTTACAACGCATAACCATAGCTGTTGTTTTTATTTGTGTTATAAATATGGATATACACAATAACGTAAAGCGTGGGTTAATACCTCTGTATATTATGTATAATTTTTATTAAGTAACGTAACTTTTAATATCCCTTAGCGCTCACTTCGTTTTTTCAATAGACTATATGCCAGGACATGCCGAACTAACTTTGCTACGTCAGATCCATTAAGAAAATTATGCAGCTGTTTTAATGAAATGTATGACTTTATCGACTATATTCTCAACATTAACATCATAAAAAGCAATGTCATATTATTTTTAAATCAATAATGTTTATTATAATCTTTCTTTATTTGCATAAATGTAAAAAAAAAATATTATGTAACTACGCTAAGATAGTCTGTAAGGAATTTGTCCATAGACTTAAATTAAATAAATAAATAAATATGGGTACTTGTTGTCATTCTCTGGTCCACATCAAGCATTCAATGCGATTATGCATTAGACCAAAAAGACGTAGAGAAAATTGTATTGACAACTTACACAGCAAACGCGTAAGATGCATATACGTATCGAAAGCATAAATTAGGATAACTTTCTACGTTTCTATTACAATTTATTATTCTGTTTGATTTTTGCTATTACTTGTTATGCAAAAAATAAGCATTGAAATTTAAATTGCTTGTGCAAAAAGACTATAAAAAGTATCGGCGTATCGACATAAAAATATCGCCTATACCGATATATCGGCAAACGCGAAATATCGTCGATATATAGGTATCGATTTTCGTTACCTCCCTAATTATAGATAATACCAAAACAAAAAATTGCAAAAAGACCCATTTCCAGAAGAGTTAGAGTTTTAATCGTACGATTTTCTAACCCAGGGTGCGACTTTCAGATGTTAACTTTTAAAACGCCGATACACGTATATCTTTTTTTAGACCCCTCTAAAGGAATCAGTTGACAGAACATTGTTATTTTAAAAAAATTTCTTTTTGTTGTACAGTGTGAGGGGTTCAATCCAAGTAAAAAATTTGTGTTTTTGTAGCACTTAAGAGAAAAAAGCGCATAATTGAACGCTTCAATAAGAGAGCTCTTATACAGCAGTAAATGGTAACGAATAAAACCGGGTGCCCCGGTAGGCTAGTTGGAAGTAGGCTAGTCTATCAGCGCCGTGGTAGCGTGTTCGATTCCCGGCAGAGACCTTGGTTTCTTTCCTTCAGACAAGCGTAGAGCTTCGCGGGATTAACATAGGAAGATTAAAAAAAAGCTGCTGTTTTAGTGCTGACAACGAAGAAGGTTTTAAAGCGAAAAAAAAAATAAAAATATGTTATGGTTTACGAAAATGCTTATAGAAAGGCATTTAAAAAAGTAAAATCGAAACATTAATGAAGATGTTAGTATAGTAAGCCCTTAAAAAAGCCCTTTAGGAGTACTTTATTTGTATGTTTTATTATGTTAAGGGAAGCGCTTATTGTCATACAAAAATCAGGCATCCCATAAATAACAATAATAAAAATAATAATAAGTGGGGAATGTAAGAAAAGATAAACACACTGTTTTATTATTGGAATTTTGTTAAAGCTTGATACCGTTGCAAATAAGACTTTTTGAGTGTTTGTAATTCTCATTCCCTCTGTAGTCTAATTTACTGATATTTTCGCTTTTCTAAAATTTTTTGGGAAACACGTTTCCTGATGATCTGGCCAAGCAACCAGTGACATGCGCATAGCTTCTTCTCCAACAATAAATTTTCAGTGTTGTATCAAGAAGAAAATAGGGAATTAAGAACAACAAATAAAATATTTTAATAAAAATAATCGTATTCCCAAAAACTTTTATAAAATAATAAACATTAAAGAAATTTGTAATTTATATTAAATTTCAAAAATGACTATTTTCTTGAAAATCTCATTGTGCTTTCGTAAATGATTTCAAATGTATTGGTTATTATATTGCATATATAAAAAAAAGAATGAAGCATTTTACTGTACAGTTTTTGGTTTGAATCGTGTGTTGACGATTCAAAGGTGCAGGAGTTTCTGAGGTAGAACTGAAATTATTAAAGGAGACACGGTAGTTCTTTGGCACTTCTTAGACTGGAAGATATTTTTTAATGTCAAACTACAGCAGAATTCCGATAATTTTTACCCCGTTTAATCAAAAATCTCAAAAATTTGTAACAAGCTGTTGGTCCCCCTAAAATTAATCACAATAGTTCCATACATTTCGGTGTATATACTTTGTATAAGTAATTTTTATTTTCATATTTTTAGGTTTTTTTTTGGATTTTTTACACTCTCGCTATACATGTAAAGTTCATATTACGATGGCAGTCTGTCCGTCTGAATATCTGGAGAGAGGAAGGAGCAAAAGTTTCCAAGTAAGGTACAATCATCTTGGTTATAAATACACAATATCAAACAAAATGTGCAAAAGTGGACGTGGCACAAAATAGGTTTATTTTTAACTCAAGATCGCTAAGAGAAAAATTGTCCAAATTTGGTGATATAAATACACAACAGCTCTATAAAATAAGCTAGATTAGAGGATTGGGCGTGGCACCTCCCAAAGGACCTTATAGATTTCTAAATATCTGGGAAAGAACAAGAGCCAAAGTTTAGGTACAAGCATCTTTTTCATCAATGCACAACATAATAAAAAAATGTAGGCGGGATTGGAGAAGTGGGCGTGGCACATTATAGATTTACTTATTTCTATATTGCACTATGGTGAAGGGTATTTGTATTTTTATTTGTTAGTCGTCAGTTTAGTATTTGATATACAAAAGATCATCGTTCTAGTGAAAATATTTTTTTTTTGTACTTTTTTCGCTCTAATAAATAAATAGAAATACCCCGTTGATTCATATTTTTCCCATTTTAAGTTCAGTAACCCAAAATCCCTTTAAATCGAAAAAGCCTGTGATTCTTTAAAAATGGCTGGTCGCTTGCGATTACGAATTGTGGGAATTCTACTGTAGAAAGTTATCGGCCGTATTGGACTACGACCGCAAAAGAGTGCCCTATTTTCTTTAGTCTTCAAACAACAGACATTTAAATTTTTTTGGAACCATAGATGAACTGCTAGGATTTACTTTACGGGATATTTTTAAACAAGTAAATGAATACCGATAAATTTAATGTCATATTTCTTAGTTCTTGACAAAGTTCTCTTTCATATTAAAAAAAATAGTCGATTACTTTAGTATAGTCCCTGATTTGGTTGCTGGGGATACAAATTACATCTTTTAAATGCCACTCAACTTATGAAATTAGTCGTTTTAAAATAATTAGTCCATAAAAATAGCGATAGTGAGCATAATTTTACTTAAAATTAATATTAATTTTTTTAATCAGTGTGCATTTAAATTTTATTGTATTTTTTTCTCTGTGCCGTTAATATACACACATAATATTTTTACTGTGTAAACACATATTCATGACACATTTTATGTTGAGACATATAAGCACACCCTCACTCAATTCACAAAGAAAAAAATTAAGAAGCAACAAAAAAAAAATATCATCATGCACACAACCACGGAAATGCTAAATTCTCCTTTACCGCATTAAACATGTTTTAACTTTGGGATTTACTATGTGTCACTGTGCGTATAAATTCATATCGTTTCCGACATTGTTTATGTAAATTTTTTTTCGTAAACCTTTTTTTTTTTTTTTTTTTTTTTTTTGGCCTGGCATTTTAGGGTTACCGTTCAGGGCAAATATTTACATAGTTTCTAGAAATTTTTATAAACGAAATTTCAGGAATTTCTCTATAAAGTCCTTAAATAAAATAAAAGGTTTTGTAATATTTGTATATAATAATAATGAGTACCATAACGTGTCAAAAAGTCAAATAAGTTGAAAATGTAGAACTGTATGAAAACAATAAGTTGGTTGCTTTACTTGCATGACAATGCTCGATATAAAGTGAAAAAAAAGTCAGACTTTTGCTATGACAAAAATCTAATGAATATCTTAAGATTTCCCTGCAAATAATACGACTAATCCATATGCGCTGTAAAATATTGCCCATTAGGGGCTAGGACTAGTCCAAAGGTAACTCAAATGTATTGAAAAACATGGTATATTTAACATTACGGCGTCCAGGACCAAAAACCCCAGCTTTGCATTTCAACGGAGTAGTTTTAAGACTAATGCATGTGCGTGCACACACATGTACTCTATGGTACACTCCAGTGGATTTTTGAAATCGTATAAAAACGAAAATATATTGTTTAACTACAAAACATTTTTTAACATGAATAACTTCATTCATGAACATACTGAAATGTTTATTCAATGAAGTTCGTATTCAAATAAAATTCAGACCACTAAGCAAACTGTTGTTTTATTCATGCTTCTAGCAAACACATTTCGTTTCATATGGGAAACACAAAGACTTTGTCAAGGCGAATTCAGCTACAGGTGGTGTCGAAACTACAACAATCATTTTTTTTTTTTATATAAATACTCAATAGCAATATTGCCACTTAGTAAATTTATGTAATTTTTTTTGTTACCTTTACAATAATATTTATACGTAATTTGTAAAGAATTTTTAAAATAAATTTAAATTTTTTTCCTAACTTTTTTATGTACTTCCAAGCAAAACACATTGCTGAAAAATGTTTTTGAAAATAAAATTAAATTTTTTTGAAGTTTAAAAATTTACATTAAAAACAATTAATTTACATTGAAAGCAAAGTCAAATTTGTATTATTTTTATTATTTTAATATTAATGTACTTCCTTATCTTGTTCCTTTTACTCTTCGTCGTTTTTTCTGTTTTTTTATCTCTCCTAATATTTTTTAATTCTTTGAACTGGCAATACTGACATTAAAATAAATGTGTTTTTCCATGAACTTATTCGACATTTATTCAGTGGTTGTTTTGTTTCAGAGTTCTTTGTATTCATATTCTCTTGTTTAAGTAAACAAAAAAAAAAATTGCATCTTATTCGTCTCTTAAATTTCGTGTGTTTGTTGCTTTCATTTCTAAGTCCTTCATTTTACTGAATACAAACGAAGCAAATACAAAATTATAATCAAAGTTTCATGACCATCATTATTAAGTTTCGTGAAGATGTTTGTTTGACAATGACATGGTCCAATATTGCATTACAGTGAACCATCTTATAATTAATCTATTTTATCTAAAATAGATCAAGTAGTCCAATATTATTTGCAGGGTTGTAGAATAGTAACTATAGTAACTGTAGCCGTAACTATTACTTCATCGATGCCCATAAAAAGGTTTTTGAGATACATTTTTGATCCCAGCAAAACGGCTTATTTCAGCAAAACTTAAAAAAATCATAGCTTTTTAACCAAGGCTAAAATCGTTACATGCCTAATCGTATCACCAATCGTACGAAAAGAAATATCGTGATAGGTCAATCGCACGAGCAAACGGAACGTTTTTTCAATTCAAAATAGTTTATAGCACGCTCTAAATGTTAAAAAAAAGTTAAAAACTAATTAAATGTCATAAGATGTAAATAAGGATCAAGGTTTATTTGTTCATTTAAATTAAAGTAATAATAAAGAATCATACACAGAAAAAATAACGTAGTAAACAACTTAACAAACGTTCAGTTTTTCTGAATTTTTATTGCGTTCTTTGCACCTGGAAGGCCCATAATAAAAAAACCAAACAAAACGTTCAGTTTTATGTTGAATGTGCGTTAAGTTTTTTACATTTAGAGTTCCGCTTCTGCAACATTGAAAGTGCGTTCAGTTTTTTTACTGTCCAGATTTCAGCTTTGCAAAATTGAACGTGCGTTCGGATGGGGGGGTGCTTTAAAACCATGTGAGATAAGGCCATGATGGCTTTATCTCTCATTCAATAGGGAGATAAAGCCTTTTTTTCATTTGAATGGGAGATAAAGCCATCATTGCCTTAGCTCACATTAGCAATATTAGAAAAAGGCTTTATCTCTCATTTCAGTTTTGAAGAACTTTTGCATTTTACATTGATTAACAATAGATTTTCCCTTTTACGAAATCTGGCTTCGTATACTAAAGTTTTTCTGCGTGGCGGCCTGCGGCCGTGCTTACGGGTTTTCTCCTCCAGTAGGACGCGGCAGGTGGCTTCGCTGAATAAACTTTTCCTGCGTGCGTCACAAGAATAAAAAAATTTTTTTTCCCGGAAACACTAAAGTAAAGTATTGGAATCTGGCTTCGCATACTAAAGTTTAAAATATGGCTTTATCTCTCATTTGCGAAAAAAAAGTATGGCTATATCTCTCATTTCGCAAAATTTTAAATATGACCTTACCTCTCAATGATTGGGCAATAAGGCCATTATGGCTTTATCTCCCATTCAATTGAGCAATAAAGCCATAATGGCCTTATCTCACATGGTTTTAAAGCACCCCCCGTTCGGTTTTTAACTCTGTCCGTTCAGTTATTGCAATGCTGATTGTGAGTTCATTTTGTTATACGATACGTTCAAGGCCATGTCAGATAAAACTTTTGCTTCGCGTTGCGTTACCGATTCGCGTTGACATCTAAGATAAAATATACATACTTATACGAAACATGTCACATAAAGTACTTTCAAAGCGGAACGAAGCAAAAAGTTAGCCAACTCTCATTTTTTGCGCGCTTTGACAATTGACTAGTATAATTTTCTTTTTTTTTATAATTTTTTGCCAAATTCAATTCCAAAAAAACCGACCAATTAAATTTTTTACTTTTATTTTTATAACAAATAATTAAAAGTACAAATTACCAACCTCTTTTATAAGTAATCAAACAATGCGTGAGTGTTGTCAAATTTTCATTAGCGGAGTTCAGTGTTAAGTGCAATTGGTCTTGCGAAAGAGCAAATGCAAAATATCATAGCTTTTTTGTTAAATCCAACAACAAAATACACAGAGTTTCCGTTAGATTTCAAAAAAAGCTACGAAATTTTGCATTTGCTCTTTCGCAAGACCATTTGCACTTAACACTGAACTCCGCTATTGTGTCATACACCTTTTGCTTTGCGTTTTTCTGCCCAAGGTAGAAACGTCACGCAAATCGACAAAGTTGTATCTGACACGGCCTGCAATGTTAGCATTGCTGTGTGTATTATTTATTATGTATTTCTTATCCATTTGCTGAACGTATATTAATTTACAATCAAACACTTGATAATTATTTGAAAAACAGCAGCTTTGCATCAACTAACTTGACGTTCGAAGGGAAAAAAACTTTAATAGGTATGTAAACAAATAAATATATTTGTTCAGTGCTTTAAATAGCGTATTCATTTAATCGGGCTTTTGCTTTAATCGGTTAATCGCTCGATTAATTAAACGAGGTTTTGGTTTAATCGGTTAATAATCAGTTAATTTTGTTATTGATTGGTTAACCGATTAAAAACATTTTCTTATAAATTATGTAATTTCAATAAATAAAAATTTATAAATGATTTATTATTTAGAGTTTATTAGTAAACAAAACCAATAACATAACCAAACAAAAAAATAATTCAAATATGTATATGTAATACATATTTTTTAATTAATAAATATTTTGTATGAGAGATAATTTTATTACTTATTTCAAAAGTTTAAGGAGATCTTATAAAATCATCTTTTAAGCAAATAATTTGGTTTAAATGTTTAGGATTTAAGCGATTATGTTCTTTGGTTTAGATTAAACTTGACTTGGAAAAAATTCTTATATTTATCGTAGATGTTGGAGAAATCAGCCCATAATACAGAATATCTTACTTCTCAGTCCTTTTCCTGGATATCTCTAAACATATAGGTCCTAACCAGGCAAAACGCAAAGCAACGCCAAATAATAACATTAAAACCACAAACAATATCATAAATATTTTGTACTATTGTTTTTGCATTCTACAAAAATTCATGTACCGTTTTAAAATTTTCAACGCCACAAGCTATGCAGCGTTTGCAATTTTTAAACGCAAAGTGAATTTCTGTAGAAAGCAGCAACAGGATTACATAATATTTATGACATTGTTTGTGCTTTCAATGTAAATCTTCCAGTATTTAAAATAAAGATCACTGAACACCTTCTTTGTTTGTATGAAAAAATATTTTCTTTGTATATGAGACGAAACAATTTATTCAAAACAAAAAATACACAGAAAAAATTATTAAATTTCTTCAATCACCAAATGTATTCCAAATTCATAATATCAAGCAAACAAGTTGTTGACTTTGCACTTATTACTAAAGTGATTATATTGATTACTAAAAATTTTAAAATTTTGAAAAAATATTTTCAATAAATGATATTTTTAATTTTAATTAAAAAAGTGATCAAAAAACTTTGCCATTTCAAACAATGTGTTAATTTATTTAAATAAATATTGATGATTCCCAACAACAATTCTACATGTTTAAATTATTTTATTTTAAACGAAAAAAGTCAATTAAGATTTTTTGTTATTTAATTAAAATTTTAATTGAAAATTTATTTCAAAACAACTAAAATGTTAATTAAATCAAAATTTAATTTTTAATTTTCTTTTTACTACAAAAATAATTGATTTAATTATCACATTAATTAAATTTAAATACTTTTTAAACAATTTTTTTAATTGATTAAACACTTTTTTCTGTGTATGTTATATTACTACAAATAATTAATAATTTTGATACATCGGCTAATCGACTAAAATTTAATTTAGCCATGGATTTTCATGAAATAAAATTTATTTTAAATGTAAAAGATGCAGCTTTACGATTAAGTACTAAAGCTATGTTCACATTATGTGTATTTGTCATGTAGATTGTCACTTTTTTACGTGTTAAATTTGTCCATATCGTCTGAACACTTCCAAGAAATATCATGTGTTATTTCTCTGTGTACAGTACATATGACATTTTTGACTTAGAACGAGTTCTATTTTCAAGTGTGAAAGCATCTAACATCAGCTGGTTCTTATTAATAAAATTGTTTGTGGCGGCAAAAATAAATTGAAATTTTATCAAATATAAGTAATAATAGTAAATAAATAATAAAAAAATACACAAATAATTATTAATTTTTCTACATATAACCAATCAGTTGAAACCACACTACGAAAATGTTTGCTGGGCTAACATAAGAATACAGTTCATTTTGCAGCTAGATGGTGAAATAATATTAAAGTATTAAACAATTTGCCCGTTCAGTTTTTTAAACGTTCAGTTGTCCAAAGTTATTTTTAACCATCAACTTTGCTGAACTTAAAGTTTTATGATATCTAAGAAGAATTTTACTGGAGTTCAGTAAAGAAATAATTATTTGATTTAAAAAAGCTGAACAAAACTTTCAGTTTCCTATTAGAAAACTCCATTTTTTACAATGTTTTTTTCAGTCAAACAATAGATTGGAGTATTTCGAGCTGAATGTTGCGCAGTAAATAACAAAATACGCGTTCAGAGATTAAATGTTTGAATGCAACTATGAAGAAACGTAGAAGCCTTTTTCTGAATATTGCGTTCAGCTAATTTAATGTTTTCTATGTGTCTTTCAAAAGCATTTGAAAGACACAGCGTAAGTGTCTCAAGAATTGCTTGGCAAAATTGCTTCATTGCAGATTTCTAAACGGTTTCGTTTGACAAAAGAGTTTTTACCCACACCACAAAAGTGGAGACGGTATTATGCTGATTTGCTCAATACTAAGAAAATTGGTCCTTGGCCCACCTTTTAGTACACCGATTGACCCAAAACCACCTTCTGAGTCGTTTAAACGGTGTCCGGGCGTCAGGCTGACTGTTTATCCATGTAAACCTTTTGCGCAAAGTACAGGTCGGAATTTTGGAGAAAATTTATTTATCTATAAAATATTAAATTCCTTTATAAAAGCTTTGTGGTTGCTAACATTTTAGCTTGCTGTTTGTAATACAATATCGACAGTTCTGGAAGACATGTAAAACAAACCATTTACTTGCCTTTACATTCTTTTACATCTTCAATTGTTGACCAAACTACATCGAGAAGATCTGCTTTATAACTCTCAGGAATTTTTGCTTTAATGTAATTGCGAGCAATGCCATCGTTTTTTTATCAGGTTTTGGCAACGATAGTAATAATTTTGAAAGAATATAAATGGTTGTGGACCTCTGTTGAGCTTGAATAATTTAAAGAACGTTCGAAATAACGTGAACTGCTAATTTTTTTCTTAATTAAGCGCACAGCATTTCATTAAACGTTCATTAATTTTAATTTATATCATTAATCCAGAGATGAAAGAAAATTTTTATATGAACCCGAAAATAAGCAAAATACAGTAAATTAGGAAATCTATTGCATACATATTAGGGTGATCGAACGGTTTTACCCGGTTTTTTAGTTTTGCTTAAGCCGGCTATTTTTATATGTCCATTTTTCAAATACCATGATTTAAAGAATGTTACATTTATATCCGTTTTCTTTAATTTTATTTTAATTGAAGTATTTTTCTAATTGTGATATTCGGCGAGCTTAAACTTTTTATGAACTTTTTATATCAATACAAAAAGTAACAAAAGTCAAAAAATATGAAAAATGATGTAAAGGTAAATACTGATTTCATAAAGAATATTTTTGATTAACAAAAGGTTTATTAAACAAATTTTAATAGAAAATTCGTTTCATAAGCCTTTAATAAACCCAAATTATTTTTTATATATATGGGGGTAAATATATTAAAGTTTTTGATATTTGAATTAGGCTTAAGTTCATCAAATTTAATTTTCATTAAATTATTTTTATTAAAGGAAGGGATTTACAACATGAAATTAATTAAATTTTTTTTGTTAATTCTTGACTGAACACGGGATTGAACTCGATTGAGTAAAAAATGTAATTCATTTCATGTTGTAAATTTCTTCCTTAAATAAAAATAATTTAATGAAAATTAAATTTGATGAACTTAAGCCTAATTCAAATATCAAAAACTTTAATTAAAAACCAATAGTTTAATTAAAAATCACAATTGTTATTAAATATATTTTTATACAGATGAACTCTCTAAAGTGCGCACAGCAAAAAATAAAAATTGATTTTAATTAAAAAATTTGTGATATTAATAAAAAAATTAACTAAATGAAACAAATATATAGTATCAACTAATCTTTTAATTCACTTGATTATACTTTGGATTCCCTTGATTAAGCGTTTAATTCACTTGATTAAAATTTTAATTAAAACTGATTTTATTTTTGATTAATGCTTTAATTGCTGAAAAACTTTCGATAATTTTTTCTAATTGGAGATATTAGGAACGGGACTAAAAAATTACAAAGTTAGGTGCCAGAAGTTCTCTAAAATGATAAGCCGCAACGGTTCTTCCACGTAACGACTTATTAACCTGTCACTAGTCCACAAGCTTGATATAAATTAGCGTCCGATTAAACTTGACTCCGTTCTAAGTAGTTCTAAAGAGGCGGCAAATAATAGCTTACTTAAACACACTGCCAAAAATTAATCATTGGTTTGTTGTGTTGTTGAGGACGGAATGCCTGATAAGCTCCTTGCTTAAAACTTCAAGATTTCGGCGGAATCAACGATTTCAGAAAAAACAACAAGAACTAAAAAACAAAACTGAAAAAATCAAACAATGTCGTCCCGGAGTTTTTTTTCGAAATCCGTTAGGTTTTATATAATATAAGATGTTGAGAATACATAATCCCAATAAGTTTTTACGGTGGAATATTTTGCCCCAATAAAGCTATCTGCATACACAAAAGCAACAAAAATTGTATTTTTTTTAACTTATATTGGGACTATGAATCCCACTTGATGAAAAATACCAATCTTTTTAGGTCAATGTGGCCCATTGCAAAACAAACCTTTCTAACTTTATACTCTATTGGGAAACATTAAATAATACAATTTAAAAGGAAAAACAAAAGTTAGGACATATGGAATATTGCTGGGAAATATAATCCTAATAGGGGTGCAAGGGTCAGAATTTCAACCACACAAATATGGCAGTTGAATAAAATTCTTAAATTTGGCCCCTGCAGCACCTAAAAGTACCTAGATGGGTCAAATGAATGAAAATTCCTACTTTATTTTTCATCCTCATCCTTTATTTCTAACATATAAATCCGCTATCTCTATTCCTTAAGGAGGTTCCCACACAAAATTTTCAATACAGACTAGAAATATGTTGAAGATAAAAAACCATAACTGCCAAGGAGTCGCCCTTAGGGGGATAAAATATATGAGCGCCCTCCATTAGTTTTTTGTTCGTAACATTCTCCCAAAACATACTTGTGGTGATAAACCACTTCTTAGGGGGCTGCCATATGAAATTCTTAAATTTAATAAAATGTTTCGTCCTTTGTGAATAAAGTCAGATTTTAATCATTTATGGCTACATTTCCAATTTTTATTGTTTTTATATGTTAATTTTGTTACTAAAAAGACTGCGCATATTAGAAAAAAGTTTAACCTTCCTAAAAGGAAATTTTATTGTGGAGTTTCGTTTTTAAGCTTGTTCAGTAAACTAAGGCGTTTTTGAGTTACGCGAATATATATTGTGCAATCGCCTCCATTTTGAAATAAAGGTATGTCTCAAAAACAAGAGCTTACCTAGAAAAACACACCACTGGATGCACAGAATTAGTTTACAACGCCAGGTACTCGGCTTGTCTGTTTTTTCCGAATATTATGGTGTCTGGGCCTTACCGCTTTTAATTATAGGATATTGTTTGGTTAATGCTTATATTTTTAAATTGTTGCAATTTTTGACTTTTTAGGGGAATATTTTTAACAATTTTCAGGGCATATTTTCGAGTTTTTACTGCATATTTAATGCGCAGAGCATATTTCTGGTTTCCCTGGTTATAACCATGTGTTTTGTTGCTTCCTTGCTTTTTTGAACTATTTTGTTTTTATTCGAATTAACTTTTTATTTCAGAAACTAATTTTATTGTTATGTTTTCTTTCATTTATTCGAATAAAACCGGTTAACCGGTTATTTTTACAATGCTTAACCGAACATTTTTTTTTTTAAAAAGCAACTATTCGGAATATTCAAATACCGGTTCTTGAAAAAAGTCTAACAATCGATCTCCCTAATACATACGTACATTAAACAGCATATACGTAAATGTATTAACAGTGTTTATAAGTTATTAAAAATTAACCAGAAATATTTTGAAAGTTTGGTGGTACATGTTTTAAGATAAAATTATAGAACAAATTAACCAATTTAGACCTTTTTAGACTTTTGTTAAAAAAGTATTTTTTTAGCAGTTCTAATTAAGGGCAACCTAAAATTCGTTGAAAAAAATATTTTAAAAATATAGAGTGAATAGGGGGCTACATGAGGACTGTACCATACAGGGTACAAAAAATACGGAATTTGTATATGAGATTTTTATTAATTTTTTGTAGGATATATAAGAAAACCGTCCACATTCAACAAAATACATCTAGTAGGGCATTGCTCACACTTGGTTTAATTTACCTGATGGGTGCTGTAGCATTCTTTTCCGTCATATCGGGAGTCTTATTTTATAGAAGACGGGCGACTAGAATCTGGGTTTTCAAGGTGTTTATTATCCTCAATAATGACAATTACAATATGAAGTCGGAAGTTCAATAAGTCTATATTATTCTTTAACATGAAACATGAAAAAGAGGGAGCCAAGTAATAGGCTATGATTACAAATCTTGTCGTTTCCAATTATATGTACTTTCTAATACGCTTCTTCAGAGGCTCTTGAAATCCATGATGCTCTGTATATTCATCCTGATAAAGCTTTGGTGGTCCTTCTGTATATACAGAAAGCTCTGATCGAGCTCGAAGAATGTTAGGTGGTTAATTATGTATGCTGAAAGAATTTTCTTCGCCAGAGCCTTCGTCAATCTAGTCATCGCTGGTGGTGACAGGAGGAAGAAAAAAAATAACTAAATCTTTACCCAGGTTGCCATGATCGACGTCTTCTTCTAGAATTGTATCGTCAATGCAAAAAAAAATCAATATTTAGGATATAAAGCATAATATGTATATTTCCTTACATTGCTCATGCATAGACCTACTGTTTACGTATTAAATACCCCAGTTCGGTGTTCAGTTAGTAACCCTTTATGCTATTTGACACTTCTTTTCTTTCTCTCCGTGTTCTAACGCCTATCTTTTTTTTTAGTTTATATAGAAGCTCTTTTTCTATTTTTTCTTATGTTGTTGTTTATACGAACCCCTACCCGAACGTAAGTGTTTTACGAAAAAATTAATAAACAATTATTCAAAATCCCTAATACCCAAATTTCTTTTTTTCCGATATTTATTTTTGAGGAAAATATTTCACCACAACATTTTTTGGTCCTTCGAACCGGATTACCCATTCCCCAGTGAAATATTTTGCTTTAAAAATATATTTATTTTCCAGTAAAATACCCGAAAAAAGATAGGCGCTAGAACACAGAGAGATAGAAAAGAAAGAAAAGAAGAGTCAAATAGCATAAAGGGTTACTAACTGAACACCGAACTGGGGTATTTCATACGTAAACACATACTGTACCACATACGGTACACCTATTTTAGAGACTAATATTTCTTGCTAAAATAACATAATCTTAATTTTTGTAAGGCAAAATCATACTACGTACTCATCTATTCTAAATAGTTCACACAAATATTTGAATATTCATTAAAGTGATATATGTAATACTTACCCTTTGGAAGACATTGCAATTTTTTTCTTTTCTGCCAGGGCATTTCTCTTAAACTTTAAAAGAAAAACTGGATAAAAATAGTTTTTATTATTTTTTACGTATAAACAACACCTTTATATTATCTTCGCAACAGAAATAAAATAAAAAAAATATTAATGGGTAAGTCGAAATGATTTTTCAAAGTTATTGTGCCACATAAGGTACGTTAGGTCCATATTATCGCAAGATAATTTAACTTATTATTTAAGTTATTAAAAAATTCTGAATCTTTTTTCGTTCTAAATCTAACCGAAATTTTTAAAATTGTAACTTCAATCGAAAAATTGCCTCTTTTTCACTTCTGCAATATCATTGTTAAAGTTCTCTTCCCTTAAAGCTCCCCATAAGATTGCAACCAGGAATCAAAAAAATTAGTTTTTCCACCAATTCCGCTTTAATTTTATATGCACAAAAGCCTACAAAATTATGTTGTAGTATATGCTCGCAGTAGGCAAAAAGCTTTGTTCCATAAAAAGTTTTACATCAATGTAAAAGATATTCGTAAAATAAAGTGGAGAGTGTGAAGAAGGCATTTCTTGTCGGTTTTTTTTTACTGTTTTAGAATTTTTTACTTTCCTGTGACACATTACAGTAAATTATTACAGGAAATAAGAGAATTGTTAACCAACAAAAAATGTGATAAATGAAACACGAGCAAAAATGGCAACAATTTTAGCACAGTTGTTTTTTTTCCCCCAAAAAGAGTTTATTAAAGAAAGAAAAATTTGTTAATAAAGAATTGTTGTCGGAACTTGAAGTTAAAAGTTAAGTCCGAGTAAGAGCAAAAATTAAGGTACTGGCAAAATATTTATATTAAAAGTTTTCTCTTGTTCTGTTGCATTTGGAGCATCTAAAAAAGATGCGTAAAAAGCTGCGAGATATTAAAATATCTCATTTAATGCCATTATATTGTTTAATCACACTTTATAATCAAATTGGTATAAATTCACATATAGAATATGTATGTGTATTTATAACAATTTGATTATAAACCACATTATGGCTTATTTAGATCATTTAAGCTTTATTTTATTTATGACCTTATAAACACTAAAACAATGGAATATATGAATATGTATGTATGTGTGTTAATGTTAAAATGAAAATGTGTTTAGATTTTGTTATATACAGAGTCATTATTATACTCATTTGTGGTGCTTTATGTATGATGTACTAAATTAACTTATATATTTTATACTTAAAAGCGTTTTGGACACTGGGCTGCACTTTTGAATAGGATAATGTTATACTAGGAACACAACTGGGACGAACGACGAATTTTGGGGCCGCGAATTATCGTCGCCAAAAGTGATACATATTGGTGTATATGGAAATACACACAATAATAGCGTCCGGCGAAATGCGTCACATGAGGCGTCTTTAGATTTATTTCTATTTCATACGTCGGCGAACGACGAACATATTTGGTTTTAGTTTAGAAGTGTTTTAGTAAATTAAGTTACGTTTTACTTTAATAATTGTTTTTTTTTTTTTTTATTGTACAACATTTAAAATAAATATACAAATACTTTGCTATAAAAATAGTTTTTAGTTGGGTTTTTGATTGTTTTAATTTTTAAGCACTATTTTTTTAATATGGGCACACTATTTCTCTCTCTTTGCACAAACAGCAATCAACTTTCGCAATTATAAAATCTGCTTGTTATTTGTCGATATTGTGCTTCATACGACGAATTTACTCAGCGAATTTTTACTGAAAAATTCGTCGTGTTGGGCGAAATTCTTCGTTCGTCCCAGCTGTGTTCTTAGCATCAGTTTGCGATAGAGAAGGTCCCAATTCGAAGTAATTTTCCATTTTTTTCTAATTATACTTTTAAAGTAGTATTTTCCTTATGTTCTTAACTATTACCTTTTAAATATTCGCGAGATTCCTGCATTAAATAACTGAAACGGGATACCGGAAATCTCTTGAAAATACATAATTTTTCATTCATATCCAATATTTATTCTCGATAAAAACACTGAAATCTATTGTTGGAGGATAAGCTGTTTCTATGCGCATTTACTGGTTGCTAAGGCCAAGGCCCTGTTTCTCAAAACTACAAGTTACAATTCTACAAGTAAAAATACGTTACAAAAAGCAACAATTTTACAATTTTTTTTTTTGTTTCAAATGTATTTTACTTGTAGATTGGTAATTTGTAGTTTTGAGAAACAGGGCCCAGATCTTCAGTTGTACACGGAAAAAATTATCAGTAGTTTTTTTTATCAATTAAGAAAATTGTTTAAAACGCATTTCACTCTTATTAATCTGATAACTGAATCAATTATTTTTTTAGTTAAAAGAAAATTAAAAATATAGTTTTGATTTAATAAACATTTAAGTTGTTTTGAAATACATTTTTAATTAAAATATCAATTAATTAACAAAAAATCTTAATTGATTTTTTCGTTTAAAATAAAATAATTTAAACTTGTAGAATTTTTGTTGGGAGTTGTCAAAACCTGAGCTATTTTTAATAAAATCAATTAACACATTGTTTAAAACGGCAAAGTTTTTTGTTAAATTTTTTAATTAAAATTAAAAACATCATTTAGGGAAAAAAATATATTCACATTTTTCAATTTTTACAATTTTAAATAATCAATATAATCATTTTGTTAATAGGTGCCAAATTAACAAATTGTTTGCTTGATTCTATGAATTTGGTGATTAGAGACAAATTTTAATTTTTTCTGTGTAGTGGGGAATGTAAGAAAAGACTGTTTATTTTTGATATTTTGTTAAAGATTTGATATCTTTACAAATAAGACCTTTTGAGTGTTTGCTATTCTCATTCACTTTGCAGTTTTATTTCCTTATATCTTTGGCTTTTCTAAAAAATTTTTGGGAAAATGTTTCCTGATGATCTGGCGTAAGCAAACAGTGAACTGCGCATAGAAACAGCTTATCCTCCAAAAATAAATTTCAGTGTATTTATCAAGAATAAAAATTCGGAATTAAGCACAACAAACAAAAATCTTATTAATGGGTAATGTCCTAAAATTTTTAAAATTTTTTTTACAAGTTTTTAAAATCCTAAATTTATGTCCTTGTCTTTATATTGAGAACTTCCAGGGACTCGGAAATTTCAATCTAATTCCTTTTCTTGGAATTTCATTCTTTACGAATTTTTCAAAAAATTATTATGTATAATTGTACCATGATTATTATCCCTGATTAAGAGACATTAAACGTTAAAAATCCATGTTAGCCCTAAGAAAAACTTGCAGAATTATAAAAAATAAGACATTGATATTTTTTTTTTTCAATTAAAAGCAATTAACTTTTTCAAAAGCCCTGAAATTGGTGTGGAGCACGTTAAAGCGAAGATACACAAAATTTTGCCTGTATTAACGCCAGAGTACAAAAAAAAATAAATATTGGGTGATATTTAAGGTCCTTGGCGAGTTTGTTTGGATTTGTTGGTTATTATTTTGCCAACAGTGGCATTGAATTAAAAAACTATGCGTATTTTTCATATAATTATAATATATTGTTGCATTACTTCATTTAGTCGAAAGTTAACAAAAACACTGTCTTTTAGATTTATTTCAAGTGTTTAAGGTTAATTAACAAGAAATGCACATCGGCAAATCAGAGAAAATTCGTTTTGACTCCCATTTTTATTAATACCTTATTAATCTGCATTTACGCAGAGAACACTTTTCAATATGGTCACCTCTAACAAACCTATATTTAGTGAAACATTTTTTAACATATTACGATCATGAAAAGCATGTTATTGTTTTTGTCATGTTATTCTCCATTTACCTTTTTGGGAGCATATGGCTACCACAATGCACGATTTGCAGGTGTTTTACCATGTAAGATTTCAAGGTCCTGATTCTTAGAGTAGCGATCCATTAAGTATCATTTGGCCTTGTATCAGTTTATTTAATCGATTGTTGCTCCAGCTAATTAGATGATTAGTCTGCTGTAGCAGGTCCTAGAATAATGGAACTGCCATCTGTCGTTGCCTAGAAAAACTCCCTTCCTTTATTAAGTGAAGTGGTGGGAAACTTAAATAAATTTAAATCCTTGTCTTTTTCCAATGGGTGTGGTGGCGGCCCGACCTATGCCATGATGTTATCCTCTTTCCCAAAGGGTAGGGAGGTCAGAGGGCTTCTTGAATGTATTGTTTGGAGGAAGTTGAAGCCACTTATTATTTTTAAACTCGAAACGCATGATTTTTTTCTTATGAGCAAACACTTAACTTATTTTAAATTGTAGCTGCGTACGAAACAAGGGAAGCTTTGAGCAGACATTTTTGACAAACTTTTGATGGCCGATTTTCCCCTTATATTAATGTTTTTGAGTAGAACCAAAAAACATTTGCTTGTAAAGTTATTTGTTTATAATAATGCCATACAAAATTTAAAGCAATTTATAGAATTAAAGAAAAAATCTGAAAATGGTAGTAAAAATTGTTTTATTCTAAAATGTACGAGTGACACGCTTAATTAACGCATGCAGACGAGTAAAAAGCCAATCGCTTAACTTGCACTCCTTTTTAATTAAAAAACTATTGCCTTTGGTTTGTCTCATGTACAAATGTGGAAACAAATTTATATGAGCACCTGCCATATGGACTAGTAGTGCATCTTAGCCACTGGGTCACAAGCAGTACGTTTACCAGTCGCCCCCGTGTGTGCACGGATATTTCACTCACAGATAGAAATGTTGAGTGTATAATGCGGTAAAAGTTGTATTCGTTTCTTGTTTATGAGCTGGTGCTATCTAACCTATACTGTTAATTTCAATCCAGCAGCTTCTGTTCTGCTGGCAATAGCACTTAGGGAAAACCGCCTAAGGCTAAGTTTTTTCACGAACGTGAAAAATCAGCCTTTCATGTTGGATTCACCCTTTCCGCGGTTTTGAATATGAGCCACAGCAACGAAGAGATCACTTAAAGTATCGTTTCATCAAAAATATACACTTCTGTTATCACTGTTAACACCCCCGCGAAAAATCCTTAAGATTTGGAAGCAATAAATGCGTATACTGCATCCCAAGCGCTTTTTTTTTTGCTTCTAATAACTACTGCCTTTCTCTACTGCTGTAAGGTAAAGCATATAAACAAACAATTTTTAAATACGTTGCTACGCTCTAGAAGAGAATCGATCGCGGTTTCGTTTTTTTAAGGCTACATTTTCTACTGCTGCATTGAAACAGGGAAATCATTTTGATAAAAAATAAAAAGCTTTGACTAAATTTTACAGCAACCGAATATAAAATAATAATCAAATAGAAAACTGTAACACTCTTATTCTAAACAAATATTTTAGATTTAGAAAATGTATTTAAAGCGCCAAAATAAAAAATTTTCTAATGCTAATTTTTTTACCTACTTTAATTACGTAAATCATATTAGTTTTCAAAGCGTAAAAAAGCATATTTCAGACCTCTAAGGCAAAGCTCATACGATAGGAATTCCAAGAATAAATCATGTTATATTTCATATAAGTGTAACACTTCACTCCGAATTTTCTCGCACTTTACTATTTTCGAGGAACCATAAGTTCTGGTTCGGACACACACTTTTGGTGTATAAACAACATCTATGAAAGGCAGCTTTCCATCAGAAAAGCAAAGTTCCTGCGAGGGTAATATTCCTGAAAGGCCGGAAGTATTTCCTGCAAAAAGCATACTTGCATTTCCCGGTAGGCTAGTTGGTAGTAAGCTGTCTGTCAGCGCCGAGGTTGCGTGTTTGATTCCCTCCAAAGACTCTGCTCTCTTGCAGACGAGCGTAGAGCTTCGCAGGATTAGCATGGGAAAAAACCAATAGTCCCACCTGTGCCTGCTGCACGGGGCTACTGACTTTCGTGACACCAGAGTAAAAAAGTACGTTCGCATCCCAGGTATACGTGCACCTGATTTGACCAGGAGGATATTACACCAAAAAGTAAAATATCCAAACATCCTTAGGGGTGTGGCTCTTGTACAAAAATATAATAAAACATTTTCAATTTATTGTAGATTTTGCAAACGCTTCCAAAATATTTCGTTTGTTTTCATACACTGGTTTTTCAGCTAATTGTATCTTTAATGGCTCTACTACAAAAATTCTTTGACATACACATTACTTTTCTGATGATAATAGTATACTATAAATGCTCCCTTAAATTGGGGTTAAACAGTGAACAATTTAATATTGTGCTCATACACTCGTTTCATCTTATCAGTTGACTTTTTATTTTCCTAAATAATTTTGTGTTCTCTAACAGTTTGAGTCTTTAATTTCTTTTTGACTTAAACATTATAAGAAGTTAGTGATGTGCTCTATTTAGTGTTTAAACAATATATGTACATATACATATGTACATACACATCTACTAAATATTTCTTATGTTTCAGCTAACTGCCACTTAACTGAAATACACTAATGAGCTGAAAACGATTTGTAAACTCTTATACGAACACATTTCTCCACTAATACCATTAAGCAAATCATAAACGTTCTTATCGGCAAACGTACATCCCCCCAACCACCCCCCACACATTTGCATGTGTGTATGTGTGATATGTTCTTATTTGTTTATTTTAGAAAGAAGGAAATAAAGAAGAAAAAAAAAAAAGAAAACGTTCTTTATAAATCCAGCTTCGTGGAAAATACTATAGAAATAGGAAGGAAAAAAGCTTAAGTGATTTTACAAATATAAATAAAACCATTAACCCAGTTTTTGTTAAACGTTTGTATCTACAAAATATTATCTTCTTATGTTCTTACATAAACACTAAAGCAATCACATGTTAACTACATCATACGAAAAAGAAAATCACATACATATGTAGATATTCCATTCTCCTCCGGGGGGTGTTTAAAAGTATGTTCTTTTTGATTTTTGTTCTTCTTGTAAATTTAAAGTGGATTTTGGGTTTATAAAAATCCTTTTACATGGTTTTTTTTTTATAAAATCGAGTTTAAGTGTTAATTTAATTGGCAGCTAAACATCAATTTTATTAAACAAACAACCAGTAAAGAAATAAATTTATATAAAAGCTTTTAATAGAAATTTAATGAACTACCTTCACATACTTTCAGGCGTATGTGTATGTATATGTGTGTGACTGTGTTCATTTAAGAAGCACAACTTGTGCTTGAGAGGTCAGTTTTATTTGGCTTGTCAAATGAGTCCAATACTTTTTAAATGCATTTTTATATTTGTTTGACCCTAATTTGTCATACATATTTTCGCCTGATGCTGCCTTAATGTAAATTAAATTTTTAGAAACATGAATTTAATCGTTTGGGACTCATCACTAAAGCCTTATGACACTGCATTTTGAATGCAATTGTTCAAGTTTTAGTGAATAGTGCAAATATAATGTAATAGAAAAATTTACCAAGTGCAAAGCGATCAGCTGTATTAAGATAAATATCAAACTGTCAAAAATTTTACTAAACTTATTTATTTATTTTTTATTATTAGCGGATTTAAAATACAGAGAGAATATGTATATGTTAATAATTATATTTATATAATTTTTCGATTTTCATTGAAAATAAATATACGAGTATTCTACAGGCTTAAAGAATTTAGCCAGGATATGACTTCGGGTGTTAGGTTCTTAATTTCTTCAGTGCTTCCTGGGAAAGACAGGACTGGGCAGTTATGTATTATGTGGTCAACCGTTTGTTCCTGCGAGTTTTTGTATGATGTTATTTCTCGACTTTATTTTCTGAGCGGTTTTATCTAGCTGACTTCTATACGATAGTGTTCTGTCCAGGGTTATACCAATTTATTTCGGGTGGAAATTGTGTCGATAAAAAATGAAGTGAAATGAATGAAAAATTGACATTTCAAGCTTGAAGTATGAAAAGTGTTGCTGAATCAGCGGTTAATGGGTAAATTCAGCGATTCACCACTTTTTTTTTGTTTTGTTTTTATATTTCCAATAAACAAAAAGTTGACAATATTTAATAAAATGAAAAAATCATAATAAAAGCAAAACTGAAAAAAATTCTGTTTACATATTTTATAGTTTGCTCTTTCCAACATTTACTTTTTTTTCATCAATTCTAAATCAACTTCAATGAATAAAAATATAGTGTCATGAGGGCTTTACTTGGAGGCCACACGATAAATTTTTGCATTTCCTTTCCATTAACTTTGCAATACACTCTCACTTTTTTTACTAACACACCTACACATTTTAAATTGAGCACGTGATTACTCTCAATTTTACCTTTCCAATTGTTTGGCAATTTTACGTTCAATTTAACAGCTGATCACAAATTAACTTTGGCGATTCCTTTATAAACAATATATTTCTTAAAAAACTATTGTGCTTAATTAAAAAAAAAATTATGTTATTAAAAATGCTGGTGCTTTTTTACAAAATACTTTGAGTTAAGCTACTATTTTTAATTGTTTCTTCATCGGGAGCATTTTTAAAATGAAATTGATTATCAAATTGAGTGCAGCCTGTGCCACAGCTGTCAATTCAAACAAGTTTTGACAAGCAGTTTGTGTGAAAAACTTGAAAGTGATTTATTGAACGTGTGGCTGCAGGGTAAGGAATATAAAAATGTGTGTGTTTTAGCGTTCATACATGAAAAAAATTCTGAACTTTGCTTTATCAATGTTTTAGTCATACCCAGAGAAGAAAACTCTTTTAACCGGCCAAAAATCTCTACCTTAACACTTTAGTAAACGAAGCCGTTTTGTGTGCCATATAGAGAAGAGCATCGTTTTGCCCCAAGCCGTTTGTTTCATATACATATGAGGTTACTCTATCGCTCGGCTAAATGGCTGCTAACCATAAACAACTTTGTAAGCGAAATCGTTTTGTAAATCATATACAGATTGAAAACTTTCTGTTTCTCA
The DNA here is from genome assembly GCA_943735925.1 of Pollenia amentaria. Classification (NCBI taxonomy): domain Eukaryota; kingdom Metazoa; phylum Arthropoda; class Insecta; order Diptera; family Polleniidae; genus Pollenia; species Pollenia amentaria. Next base: position 187,406,410 of record OX031008.1, read on the forward strand.
TATAATCCTCTTAATCCTCTTAATCCTCTTAATTAAAAAAAAAATATTTTCCAATGAGAAAAAATAACCCATAAATAATAGATAAAAAATGTCAGGGACTTTTTTCATTTTGAACTTATTTCATAAATTCTAATAGCCTGTTCTCGATGTGCGAAAGAATTCTTTCTTTCGAACAAATACATTTAAAACAAAAACAAATTCTAAAAACTTTGTTTTTGTTTTATATGTAGTTGTACGAACAAAAGACCTCTTTCGCACTTCGGTAATAGGCAGTTAATTTGTTTGAAACCCATTTTGGGACGTTTTCTTTTTATTTTTCCCGTGTATATATTTTTGTTTGGGAGTTTTTGCTTACTACTTCCGGAACAAAATCATATCCAATGTTGGGAGAATGATGCGGCCATTACATGTTGTAGTAATAAATCCAAGACATGATGCTGGCAACCAATGTATTGTTGTGGTGGCAATAAAATTGATTGGAAATGCATTTTTAGTAGAGCAACAACACCGTTTATTTTGCAAATATTAACACTTGTTGTGTCACATACTATCATTTTTATAGAATGTTAATTTAGTTTACTTAGGAGAAAAATTGCAATTCAAAATTTCATCGCGCTTGGTGCGGAAACCTTTTTAACGATCGCGAAAAAGTAATACATCATTTCGTAATATGTTTTTATAGTCTATACGGCCAGCGTTACCGATGTGATACTAAAGTATCAATTTGACCCTTTTTCGACGGTGTTGATACATTTTATGACCCTCTTTTTAAATTACCCTGTTGTATAATTTTTAAATATTTTGTGCCACTTTTTGACCCTTTTTTGAAAAAAGCACTCACATTTTGTTTTTAGTCAATAGTATTGCTTCAGCTAAATAGTGTTTTCGAATTTAGCATTGCTTAAAAATAAACTCAAAACAAAAATTTACAATTCCATGCTTTCCACTCTTAAATTGCTCGAAGCGGAGATGGAAGAATGGAATTAAAGTAAAGATTTAAAAACAAAATAAATAACGCAAATTCCTAAAAAGAAGTTAGTTTTCGTAAGAAGTTTGTAATTTAGAAGTCGTAAAAATGGTTTATTTACGACTTCGAAATTAGATTTTCAATAGTAAGGTGTAATGACTGGAAGTCATTTAAATAAAAAAAAAGGAAGTCCCTACTTTGGTGGGTTATGGTTTTTTTGGCCGGCGTTTGAAACGCCACTGGCACTACTATTTTTATGCCGGCACTAACAAGCGCCAAGGCAAAGCACTACTTGGAGCGCTGGTGATTTTAATAAAAGTAAACAAAGAGCCAATTGCTCGGCTAAGTTTCAAAATTAGAATCTTGCTTTATTACAAAATTTGTCTCCTTATAAACTAAAATAACGGTACTTAAATCTAATCCTTATTCTATATATTTACATGCAATTATATGCTTACACATACATACATAAAATATTGTTTATTTACTAATAAAAATATAAATAACACAGCTGATTCTAAAAACATATGAAACAGCTGATTCAAAGATAAATTATTAGAGATGTGTAATAAATGATTAGAGATGTGTAATAAATACATTACACCCTCACCCTTTATTGAAAAAAAAAAAAAAAAAAAAATTTTTAAAAATAAATTCATTAAATTATATTTTTTCAACATATTATTATGATATTTTCTCGCTTTACCTCCTATATCTAAAATAGAATTAACTCCTTGTTTTTCTATTATCCTGTATGGCCCATGATATGGTGCCTGGTTTTTCTTCCTATTCACTGTTCTTAGTAGCACTAGCTCTCCTACTTCAAAATTAAGTGTTTCTGTGTTTCGAAATTTATTTACTCTACTGACTTTAGCTATTTCTAAATATTTTTTCGTTTTCTCTAAAGAAAATTGTAATCTTTGCTTTAATTCTCTTGCATAGTTTTCTATATTGTAAATTTTTTCATTACTTCTAATTTCATCGTTTGGCAGGTAAGGTAACTTCCCAAAGACCAATTCATATGGCGTGTAATTTGTATCTATGTGTGGCGTTGTATTGTACGCGAATGTAAAATACTGAACCCAAGTATCCCATTCACTATCTTTACAGAAGTTTAATAAAAATTCATTGAGTACTCTATGATTTCGTTCTATTGAGCCCAAAGTCTCATGATGGTAAGGTGCGCTAAAAATTTGTTTTATATCTAACAATTTGCATATTTCTGACATTAATTCATTTGTGAATTCAGTACCCTTATCTGATTTTAAGATTTTAAAATTACCGTATTTCAAAATAAATTGTTCTACCAGTGTTTTTGCCACTGTTCTCGCCTCTTTAGTCTCCATGGGAAATGCTACCACGTATTTTGTAAGTTCGCATTGAATTGTAAGTATGTATCGGTTGTAGTTTGACAAACGCAAAGGTCCAACCGTATCGATTGACACCACCTCAAAGCTAGTTCCTGGTGTGTCTGTTAACATCATTTTTTCTTTTGTATGTCTAGTTTGTTTATTTATTTTGCATTGTTTGCAATTCAAAATATGTTGTTTTATCATTTTGCTCATATTCTTCCATATGTAACGCTGCTTCAGCTTCAAAACCGTCTTTCTGATCGCCATGTAATGACTGGAAGTCATTTAAATAAAAAAAAAGGAAGTCCCTACTTTGGTGGGTTATGGTTTTTTTGGCCGGCGTTTGAAACGCCACTGGCACTACTATTTTTATGCCGGCACTAACAAGCGCCAAGGCAAAGCACTACTTGGAGCGCTGGTGATTTTAATAAAAGTAAACAAAGAGCCAATTGCTCGGCTAAGTTTCAAAATTAGAATCTTGCTTTATTACAAAATTTGTCTCCTTATAAACTAAAATAACGGTACTTAAATCTAATCCTTATTCTATATATTTACATGCAATTATATGCTTACACATACATACATAAAATATTGTTTATTTACTAATAAAAATATAAATAACACAGCTGATTCTAAAAACATATGAAACAGCTGATTCAAAGATAAATTATTAGAGATGTGTAATAAATGATTAGAGATGTGTAATAAATACATTACAAAGGTATAAATTTAAGTACAATTTCCCTAATAGCAAATATAACTCAAATACATACATACATATTTGCTATTTTTTTTATATATTTCTTTTATTTATTGAATAATTTATGGTGCTTTCTTTTCTACAAACATTTTAATTAAAATATGCAATCTGGTGCTCGTTTCTTAAAAATGTTATACTCTCCAAACGGGTAGCATGTTTTATTTTAAAAAATTCCTCCTTACCAGTGGCATAAGGCATTAAACTTTTCGCCCCATATAAATCGACAGTAGTCCTGTAAAGTACAGGGCATAGTGTCCTGTAAAATATTTTTAAAACGGCGACAATTGGCTCAAGGAGCGACAAAGCTTCGCAATAATTTAGAAATGTTTGCATTAATTATTAAAGGAATGGCAATATTAAAGGAATGGCAAAACTCGGTAAAAATTGCTAAATTAGCGGAAATTCCAAAAAATTTGATTACAGCAAATTGCCAAATTGAAAACAAACCCTAAAATTTTAAAATGGCTAAATCGGTCAGGTTTTAAAAATAGGAAAGGGAATTCCATAAAAAAGTTAAGTTTTTTGAGCACTTCGTACCTTAAATATATATTTTTTGTTTGCTTATAAAAACCTGATATTAATATTTTCTTTAAAATGGGAAATACTGATTATAAAAAACTTGACCCTTTTTTTTATTAAAATTCCCTTTTTTGACCCCTTTTTTGGAAAATCCCCTTTTTGTGACCATTTTCAAAAATTTCCAACGGTAACCCTTATACGGCTATGCGATGAAGAATTTGATATTATAAACTAATAAATTGTTAACCGATGTTTGATTAAACAAACAAATGTTATTTAAAAATAGTAGATCCATTTGGGGCGTCAAATATTTGTTAAGATTGACCATAGTTTAATATATGTGACCTTCTCCGGGAAAAGGGACCTAGTGTGTGAAAATGAAGTTTTGAGAAAAACGCATTTAAAGTTTTATAATGCATTATCACTGGGAACACATCTTCAGTTGGGAGATGCGATTTGGTTAGTTATGATTGGGTGCTTACTTTGGTGACGTCATGCCTATGTGATTACGTATTTTTTTCGCTTTTAGTGTGACAATATCTGCCTTACATCTCGCCTATAAAACCGAAATCTTATCTTTGTGACCTCTGTCAACAGAACACCTTGATGCTACGACGAGTTTTGGAAGAATCTGATTGAGATATAAAATAAGCAAAGTAACGAATGGCTGGTACTCATCTTGACCATGCGAAATGCCAGCGTGAATTCTACCAACAATGCTGCAAGATGAGTGATGCTTATTCTTATTCTACTCTTGTAGTCAGTTTCGACTATGCGCAAAATATATCTTATCCATCCAGTTCACAATAAATCGCAACGGCAAAGCGCCGAAAAATGACAAAACTGAAATTGTCAAACGGAAGAAAATCGTAGTACCAGATCACGAAACATCGAAAAAAAGTCCAAAATCCAAAAAAATTCGAAGACTGACGAAAACAAACAATTTAAAACCAAAAAATCAAAATAAGTAAAATTTTAATGTTTTTCTCATTTTTATCGATTTTTACAAGTTCTTTTTGTACGTTTTAATGGGGTAAATAAATTTTTATCAGAAATCTAACTCATTTCATCTTATTCTACACCATTTTAGGTACCATTAAAACCATTAAAACACTCTTTTTTAACGAAAAATAAAATTCACTATTTTTTTGGTCACACATTTAAGAAATAAAATAATTAGCAAACGTAACAATAAACCAAAATAAATAACAAAAAATCAAATTTAAACCAGGGGGCCAATTCGTTTTTTATGATAATGTGAAGTGAAAAAACTAAATTCATTTTTCTTTTCATTGAAACTTATCACTCTAGCCTTTCATAAATCATATTTTGGGTTTCTCGTATATGCTATGAAAATAATGTTCCATTCAATTTGAACCTAAATTATCAAAATTTGAAATCAAATTCAAAATTAACAGCCCGGCCCACAATGTCGACAAGAACATTTCTTTCTTATATTAAAAAAAAAATTTTAATTAATTTCATGTTGTAAAATTCCTGTCTTCATAAAAATAATTTAATGAAAATTTAATTCAATGAACTTAAGCCTAATTAAAAATATCTAAATTTGGATTAAAAACCATTAACAGTTCAATAAAATAACCACAATACTAATTATTTTCTTATATTTATATTGAAAACAAAAACAAATTTAAATTTTTTATTATTGTTTTCAATATAAAAATGCGAAAGAAATGTTCTTGTCGACATTGTGGGCCTGGCAGTAAATAAAAAAAAACATACAAATGCTTTTAAAGCAACATTCCAAATGGATTTTGTTTGTTTTTAAGTAGCATTTGTTGCTATTTGTTCGCGTCTAAGGAGGGTAGCTATTTTCAGTTCAGTAAGTCTTGATCTTAAATTTTTAGAAGTTTTTTGACATACCCACTTCGTCTTTCGTGTTGCTGTACACACGCAGAGAAAAACAAAATTTAAAAATGGTCACCTTCAACAAAACTATTTTTAAAGAAAATTATTAAACATATTAAGTTTAACAAATACTTTAGAAAAGCTAAAAATATTATACAAGTATGACCATAAAGTGAATAAGAATTTTAAAACACTCAGGTCTTACATGTAACAATATCAAAGCTTCAACAAAGACACAACAATAAACCGTCAATTTTTCTTTCTTACATTCCCCTACAATTGGCTGGTTTTTTTCAACAGGAATTGTAGTTGTAAGAGGATAGAAAGAAAAAAACAAAATTAAAAACAACAAGTTGCTTAAATAAAGCAGCTTGCCATTTCAGTTTTTTATTTGCCGGGCACATGCAAATTTATTATCAAAAATTATTTTCGGGAATGAAATATTTTCTTAATTAATTCATTTATTAATGATGTGCTAATAATCCCAATTTTTGAATGAAAACACTGAAATTTATTAAATAATTTTTGATAATAAATTTGCATGTGCCCGGCAAATAAAAAACTGAAATGGCAAGCTGCTTTATTTAAGAAACTTGTTGTTTTTAATTTTGTTTTTTTCTTTCTATCCTCTTACAACTACAATTCCTGTTGAAAAAAACCAGCCAATTGTAGGGGAATGTAAGAAAGAAAAATTGACGGTTTATTGTTGTGTCTTTGTTGAAGCTTTGATATTGTTACATGTAAGACCTGAGTGTTTTAAAATTCTTATTCACTTTATGGTCTTACTTGTATAAGATTTTTAGCTTTTCTAAAGTATTTGGAAAACGTTTCCTGACGAGCTGGCCTAAGCAACCAGCGAAATGCGCATAGAAACTAGCTTTCCCACAACAATAAATTTCAGTGTTTTCATTCAAAAATTGGGATTATTAGCACATCATTAATAAATGAATTAATTAATAAAATATTTCATTCCCGAAAATAACTTTTGATAATATTAAGTTTAATTTTACCATATTATTGTCACCGACAACCATATTATTGTTAAATGGGTCCTCCATTAAGAAGCCACAACCATATTATTATTGTCTTTAAACGTGTTTTTGTTAAATCTGACAATAATTTGTTTTTAAATTAACAATAGTATTTTCCTCTTCTCCAAGAGCAACATGCTATTGTTGAAAACCAACCATGCTATTATAAGTGTTAAGCATATTTTAGTTATTATTAACCAAAACATGTTCGGAGGCAACCATAATATGTTTTTTCGGTGACAAAAGTATGATTAAATTAAACAAAATATGTTTAATATTGTTCTTTTAAAAAAGTTTTGTGGGGGGTGACCATATATAAACATGTTTTTTCTCTGGGTGCATATTTAACGCCAGCACCTGAAGCTTTACCACCAGATATTGCATCGCTTCTAGCGGCAACATTTCCTGCACAGTCGTCCACAGATTCACAAAGTAACTACTCAGCATTGCTATCGGTATTTTGTGATATGGCTGAACTGGGCTTAATTCCTTCTCCTGGCGTTTCATCACCTTCGAATGCCTTTGTTTTCGTTATTGTATAATCTTTTCTTTGAAGGGGACATGGTTTTATTGCGCGTATGAAGTGTTAAGTTTGTTCAGAATAGCAAACATAGCATTATAATATGCTACATATCGTCCCCTTAATAGAACTATAGTGTATACGCATGTACACCATTATTTTTTTTATTGCATAATAAGAATCTACATAACTGATTCTAAATGTGGTCAAAATTTGCTGAAATTCTACTTCCACAAAGTTGGTCAAAAGATAAATTGAAATATAATTGTATAATTGCGTGTTTGAAATGTTTCATTAATAATTGTGTAGGTGCAGGTATGGTGTTTTAATTTGTTGTTACTCTGAATATCATTTCAAAGAAAAATAGGGAATAAAAAGCATACACTATTTTTATTATTCACTATTTTTGTTATTTCATAACAAAATAAAATCGAAAAATGACGTATGTATATTGATATGCACAATTTTTTTAAATATATTTGGTGTAAAATATTCAAATAAAATAGTGTATACCATACAAAATAAAATAGTGTATTAAGATTTTCATACATATTATAAAACAAATAAAATAGCCTAAGTGACATCATGGTACTTTAAATCCCATTTATTTGCAATTAAAGCACTTGTAAATTAATGAAATATCATCTACCAGTAGCCTGATTATTCCATCACACATTTAAATGACCACAACTCAAAAATTTTCTGATATATAAGTGTTCTCCCATATTTCTAATAACTCATAAATTTTAAACTTCATTATCTCGAAAGGGCAAAAAAATTATACACTATTAGTTTATTAAGGGGACATTATGTATGTACATCTTAAAATAAATTTTTTCAGGAGAGCCGAAAAGCCATACTAGATCAAACTATACACTAGGTATTGAACTTTTTGAACTTGGTTATAACGTTAAAAACCATAATTGGTCCATCTTTTTCAAAGTCGAAAAATGGACATTTGCGGTTGCAAATGAAAACTGCAGATATACACTTCTAATTATCTTTGGTGAAGTTTACTAATTAATATAAACCTTAAATTAATGCAATACTTTTTTCATTGTATCCAGACAAGAAAAAAAGCATCTGCTTATGAATGCCTTATTGATACTTAGAAAGTTAATAGTTTTAATAGCTTTTACATAAATGAAAGTAAGAATTAATTTCATATGGGGGTAATATTTTCCACTACCAATGGTTCTCTTCACTTGTCATCTCTTAATTTGGAGTCATCTGCAATAGCAATTCTTTAAATAGGTGATAAGTTTTATTGCCCACATGCACTTCTAAAGAGTTTATTATGTACTCCTTTGATTTCCTCTGGCTCACTTTCCTCATAGTTATTTTTCATACTTTTCACAGACAAATTTTCTATGTAAATTATTTTTCATATGAAAATATCTTGGCACTAGTTTTAACTTTATCACAAAAAGGATATCGACAAAGTTGTGTAACTGTGAAAAATATTTTGTTTTCATCCATTTTTTTTCATGTGAAAACATTTTTAAGCTCTTTTTCATTACTATTAACATGTGAAAAACTTTTCATATCACAATTTCATAAAACAAGAATTGGCCCCCAAAGTTCCAATATAAAGATAATATACTGCACTTTATTGTTATGTACGAGTGAAATATGGAAGTCTACTAATCCAACTCAACCTTAAGATGAGAAAATTTAATTTCGTTCTGTTTTTCGTAAAAATACCACAAGCTGCGTTGTGTTTGGTTCAGCACATTAATGTACATTCGTTTCAGTTGGGCGCAGCTCGCTCTTGGCTGGTTAAGACAACACTAAACTTGTCACGTGACAAGACGCTTTAGCATGGCGATGTCTAAGAGGGGTTAATTGGCACCCTTTTCGCACTTTGTAACAGGTCACTGAAATAACCTTAATGGACACATCCAATTTGCTTAAAATAATGCCTGTCGCAGATATTGTCACAAATGATCCATGTCAATATGATAGATTCCCTTCATAAAAAGTAATAGAACTAGAGAGAATCAGCCACTACCCGCACAAAATCCAGTCACATGAATAGTTTTGTGCCAATTACCATTCCTCTGGACCAACTACACTCTTAACACATTATCACCAGTTAAGTGATAGGTCTTGTTTCCATATATCACAATTCGTTCCTTTAAATTATAAAATTTTGTTCACATACATCATGTTAGTGCTCATAACTACATGTTTTTTTTTACTTATAGAACACTATCTTCGACATTCTCTTTTTTTTTGTAGGACCAGAAAAGGCAATAATTACGTTTGTTTGGTTCTGGTTCTTTTGCTTGTGACCCTTCACGTGAATTTGTAGGCTAATCGCTAATTTTACATATATTCTCTCGCGCAGATCTCTTAAGAGGTCTTGAAAAGTTACACAAAGCCTTAACATACATCTCGTAGGCGTGATACACCTCACAAGCTTACAAATAGTTTAATTTTGATAATTTTGAACAGCAAGCTGCAGTCGTACACTGACTGGACTAAAAAACACGACATTAAAAGAGAGCAAAAGAGAGTGTTTTAGGTTTTTAGCGTTAAGAAAAATTGGTGTATTTTTTTTAAAAGCTGATTTTACTTATTAATCATCTCGGCTCTTCTTATTTTATAGATTATGCAAAATCCGTAACATTTTAAAGTTATTGTGCTACCAGATATTCCACATATTGATTTAAGGTTTAACATATAAAAATTTAAGTTCAGATTTAACGGGTTAAATTCTTTCTTAACTTAACATACACTTGACCGGTTTAAATTAGTATCAACATAAAAACCTTTTAGATTTTTAATTAACCCAGATTAAAGGGTTCACAAATGAAAAGAAAACAAAAGTCAACCGTTCATGGTAGTTTGATTTTGGAATAAGAAAAATGCTCATGTCAATTCATCTATTTGCGTATTCTTATTTGTTTGCATTACCAGTGTATGTACATACTGGTATGTGAATTTATCTGTTCTGCTAAAAACAAAAAAAAGTATTTGATAAGAACATAATACGAATACATAGAAAAATTCAACTGAATTTGCAATTTAAGGCATAAGATACATTTTTGTATTTTGCTTTACCCTTCAACATAGGTGGAAAGGGTTTATATAAGTTTGTCATATAGTTTGCAATTTCTATATATTTGTCTTAGAATCTATGATGCACTTATCGCTTATTTGCTGCAACGTCTTCATAACTTAAAAATGAAATTTGGAGTTAGTTGTGCAGAATTGTTCGCTATATTTTTCTTTATATTGTGTATAAAATTCATCTTTATATCTTTTAAACTTTTCCCGTTTGAAGAGAATAGTTCGTCATATTTTCTTAGTGGTAAAAACAAATCAAAAACATTGAACATGTTTATTTAAAAATATATTTTTTGGAGTTTTGACGAAGTTTGCTGCAGCGATATGTATATTTGTATTCTAGATTCATATGAAATATTCTGGATTTATATCCGTCTTTCCGCCTGTTTGTGTGTTTGGTAAAAACTAGAAGACTAAAGATTTTATGTGTCCTAGATTATATTATATTTATTTAACATGTACTCTGAAATAGACTGGCATTTACTTCAGTTAGATTGGTCTAAAAATGGCTAAGTTATGAAAAAATTATGACTTCCTGAAATGCGTACCAATAACACTTTAGTTTATAAAGTCACCATAAAACTGATGGATTTTTTGGTTTCACTTTTACATTTAATAGAATATTGGCAGTCAAATATACCGCCACCGGCTCATTAGTAACGAAGATAAAGCAAAATAAATCAAATCGGTCCATTACATCGCAGGCCCCCGATAGAAATGCTTTCCCGACTGTACGAAAAACATGGGATGATGAAATTTGGCTTTCATATTCTTAAAATGGAAACTTTCTTTCATATTGAAAATGAACCAATTAATTTACCTAGTCCATATAAAAAAGTTCTTTCTCTTAATTAAAAAAGAACTTTTATATATGGACTAGCTTTTGACCAGTACGTGTACGATTAGTAAAGAAGATGTAAAAAGTTTATTCGTATAATCTCCCTATATATGACTTATTTGATCCCAACATACGTATATCTGTCTGTAATAGCGCTTTTTTAATTAAACGACGTTCAGGGCTTCCATTATATATTCGATTGAATCTAAACGGGGTTTCTTTAGAAAATTAAGCAAACCCCCTTAAAAATTTGCTTTTAAAATGAAAAATGCGAGAGGTATTTCAAAATTCAAGAAAAAAAACTTAAAAGTTGCTATCAAAACCGAAGTCTGAAGCTTCATATAAAACTTACAAAACATTATTATCTAAAGTTCTACAATATTATTTAAAAAAAAAGCTGCAATGCTTAACGGGTTTTTAAGATTCAGTAAAGCCGAATATGACAATCTTTCTTGTTTAAATTATTTTCTATATGAACTCAAGTGCACCCACTTTTGTATGTATGAGATGCACAGTTTCTCCTTGTGTTTTAGATAATACATATACATACATATGTATATAAAATTCAGTGTTGCCAATGAAGTATTTGAAAACTGCACATGACTGAGAACAAAATTACACATTTGAAGCAAAATTACAAATACAAATCGAAAAAGTAGCTTTGATAGAATGAATTTGCCTTGCAATACCTTATTGATATTCCTTATTTGCAATTAAATGGATAGGTTTACAAAATTAGCAAAGCTAGCAAAAAGAACTCCCTGAACATGTTTATCGGCACGTTTCCACGCGAAGTATTTATTCCGAAAAGAAACGGTAATGACAAAAAAAAATTTTTAAAAAATGTTTTGTGCAAGCATACAACAAACATTTTTAAAATTCGCTGGAAGTGGTTCGGTTTGATGCAAACAAAATAAATGACTTAACCTTTATGTCTTCAACCACCTACCCGGGTATGTTTTTCATATGGACATTTCCTGGGGTCAGGAAATGTCATTTGAATTAATTCAAAATCAATTCAATTCATTTGAATTAGAAACGAATTGCAATTAATTTTACAGATTCATTTGAATAAGAAACGAATTGCAATTCATTTAACAGATTCATTTGAATATGTCAAAATGAATTGTAATTCATTTTTCAGATTCATTTGAATTAGAAACGAATTTAAATTCATTTCTGCCTTATTCGTTTGAATTGATTCAAATTTAATTCAATTCATTTATTTGTGTGAAAAGAATTAATTCAAAATTTGCTAATTCATTAATGAATTAAAATCAAAAATGAATGATTCATTTACAGCTCTAATTGTAATAGAGATTTTAAAGAAAGAGTGCTAACATAACAAATTTTTTTACATGTAAAATAATTAAATATAAAAATGTCTTTACAAGTAGCTTAAAATGAAAATATTTAATTTTCCAGTTTCCAGCCCAATTTCCTCAAGTAAAACAGCTAAGATATCATAGAATATCATATATGGCATTCTATTATAAAAACGTAGACTTTTTTAATTATAGACAATACAGCACGATGATTATCAATATATTATTTTTGCATCCTGGTTGACCATTCGGAGGAAATGCCCATATTCAATTTGATTAAGTTTTGTTACCAAGTGAGCTATAGACTTGAAATTTGGAACATGCTCCTAAAATATTGTTTTTAATATTTAAAAAAATAATTAAAAAAATATTTTTTTTTTTGGAAAATATCTATAAGCAGTTTATGAGAGTCACTCCTTAACCATACAACCGGCATGCCTGGGTAAGCAAAGAACCATTCAAACAATTTTTTGACTCAAAATGTAAATATGTACATTCATACAATGTTTAATTTAATTTGAATTTTTTAGTTTCTTTACCATTAAAATATTGCATCTGTATATAAAAATAGACTAGAAATACAGAGATTCATGAGTATGTACAGGTTTTTATAAAATAATTTTATTTTATTTGAGCATTTATGTGAAAAGGTAACTTTTCGCGAGTGTTAGACACAACGCGGTTTATGACATTCTTTTCAGGCGTTTCTTGCAGATCTCCTTCTAATACACATCAAAACACAAAACAGTGTGTCAATCTGACCAAATTATCTTTCAAACAACACGACTTACCCCGGTATGATGGTTGTATATTTAACGAACAATTTTTGGTTGTAGACATAAAGGTTAAGGTACCCACCTACTATACATTATTATTGAGTACTTTATTGCTATATTTATTGTCGTTTTGCTCCATACTATTTAATAAGTTACAAAACATAATAAAATTTTACATTATAAAAAAGAATATGACGCAATTTTTCATACGAATTAATTTTTTATTTAATTTAACACTCGGATTCTCGGTAACTTTCTACCACTAAGTTCTCCTCTTGGTCTGGCCAGACCACAATTTGCACAGCTAAAAACCCCAATTAAATAAAAAGTAGATAAATATATTTTTTAATTGAACGTGTGCTAATTACTTTAGATTATACAAATATATTATATAATTTTATTATCTCATTATTTTATTCCATATGTAAGTCATCGAAAATGTAGTCTTTAATTTCGAACATTGCTATTTCGCATCTACCACAGCAAAAACGAGTTTTGCGTTAAGTTTTTGTAGTAAGATTGAACTAAGCGCATGATGGGCCGTAGTTTTCGGATTTGATTCAAAACTGATTCATTGTATTAAGAACATATCATTTCTAGAATTCACGTATCTGTTTTTTTTTTAATATTTTGTCCTATTTGAAATATCTTTCAAGAAAAAAAAAATTTGGTTTGGCTAAACCAAGAGATTAATTTCATAGACTTTTACATAAAAATGGAATTTAACCCTACTTATTTACTCCAATTGAATCCAAATAAGTTTCATTCGATTCAGAACATATCATTTATAGAATTCACGTCCCTGTTTTTTTGATTTTTTGTTATATGCGAAAAATATTAGAAGCAAAACACAAATTTGGCCTGGCCAGACCAAGACGGTAATCCTGGGGTTAAAATTAGGAACTTCTTAAATTTCAAATCACTAAAATGTACACACTTTTTAATAAATTGCGCAAAAAGCCAATATCTAAAAATTTAAATAAAATTTGACAGTTTATGTTAAACATTATTTCTTCAACAAATGATTGGACAATTAATTCGCGATATCTGTAGTGCTTTATACATACATATATATGATTTTACGGTCTACACATTGACATATGGTTTTAGACTGGGCCCAAATTACGGCATTCGATATTGATCGAAATTACAATACGATTAAAATGGGAATTACGTACGATATCGAATGCCGCGATTTTGCTCCTGGGTTCACGCTATGAAAGTTTTTTGTAGAAAGTTTAAGTTCATTTTTAAGGCGCAGAAGAGTTTATGATATGGAAAGTGAAAAAAGTCAGGTTTTGTAAAGCAGGCTTTACTCTGATGAAAACTCAAAAAAATTTCGAAAACTTTATGTTCGAAAAGCAACTCTTGACTGTCAAAAGTTAATGAAAAAATAGAACTTAATGTCAAATTACACACAGATTACACATGGAACTAATTACACATGGGCTACACATGCAAAAAAAATTGCACACTATATGTGTAATTACTAGGGAGATCGATTATTCTCCTTTTTTCAAAAACCGGTTTTCGAATTTTCCAAATAGTTGCTATTTTAAAAAACCCGGTTTTCGGTCAAGCATTTTTAAAATAACCGGTTAGCCGGTAGGTTTTAATTCGAATACATAAAAACACAAAAATCAAAGTTATTGTAATAAAACGTTAATTAAAATAAAAACAAAACAATTTAGAAAGGTAGGGAATAAACAAAATACATACATAGATATGACTTAAGGTATGTTCAGGACCTAACAAATCCCTGAAAAGTGTAACCAGTAAATTAATCAAACTTAAGCCTTATTTGTTAAAATTTCAATTTATTTACTAAACTTTATTTGTAAGTAAGTAATTTTATAATGTAATTAAGAAATTGTTAAATGATGTTTGATCTATACAAACTAGGGTGTTCAATTAATCGGCTTTTTTTTTGGTTCGATTAGACGATTAATCGATATTTGGCATTTTTGACTTATTTGATTAAATGAATTAAATGATAAAATGAATAAAACTAATCGATTAATCGAATAATTCAAAATCCAGAGAATTTTATAAATTAATAGATTTTTATTCGATAATAACAATTCATTCAATTCATACTAATTGATAAAACCTTACAACGATAAAAATATAACCCATGTGTTGAGATCATATAATTTTAAATGAACAATAATCTTTAAAAAAAAGGTTGTTTAAAAGATTTGCTTTACATGGAATCCACACGATCAAGTTTTGTCTTTTCTTTTAATTTGCCATACTCTCCCACTTTTTTACTAACGCACTCACACTTTTTAAATTAACCACGAGATTGCTCTCAATGTTACCTTTTTATTTGTTTGCCAATTTTACTTCAATTTAACAACTATTAACAAATAAACTTTAGCGCTTTCTTTATAAACAATATATTTCTTAAAAAATAATATGCTTTATTAAAAAAAATGTGTTCTAAAAAATTGCTTTTTTACAAAATACTTTGAGTCATGCTAATATTTTGAGTTGTTTCTTCCTCGGGGGCATTTTTAAAATGAAATTGATTATCAAATTGACTGCAGCCTGTGACACAGCTGTCAATTCAAACCAGTTTTGACAAGCAGTTTTTGTGAATAACTTGAAAGCGATTTATTGAAAGTGTGGCTCCAGGGTTACAAATATTTTTTTGCAATTGTGTTATTAAAAAGTAAAAATTAACGGATTGCTGCATTATTTCAGTAATAAGTAAAAATTTACTGGTTACTGAAAATTTTTTCAGTAAGCAGTACGCCCATGTATGTATGTGAATTATTCACTAAACATAACTGTTTTTTTTAGTTCCAACGGACACATACATTTGGTTGGTTTATTTGACCTTAAACTTTAAAAAATTATACATTTGACAGAAGAACCATATATGTATTGTTATTCGGTTAATCGGCATAAATTCTTCGATTAATCATTTAATCGAAATCAGCAATTTTAAATTAATCGAACAATTAATCGTCTAAAATTGTCGGCTGAACACCCTAATACAAACGTCTCGCAAAAGCAAATAAAAAAATTATAGGAATTTAATAAATTTCTTATTTGAGATATCCTCCCAAATTTATTTTAAATGAGTTCTAATTTGTTGGTGGTTCAGCATGGGTATATAAATCCATAGACTTCAACCATATTTTTAAAAAGTTGGAAACAAAACCTCTTGGGCAGGATTATATATTTCAAATGATTTTGTTTTAGCTTTATAGAAACGATTAGTAATATCAAGATGCCTTTTGTATGAAATATTTGTAAATTCGTCGACCACAATTTTAAACCTTCCATGACATTGTTTTATTTCTTAAATTTTGTTTTTTAGTTCTTAGTGTTTTAATAAATAAAACTGATGAATTTTTTTAAAACCGTTGATTTCGACGCATATTGTAGTTTTACGCATGAAGATATGATAGTGCTTTAACGGGCATTCCGCCCACGGTAACACAAAGGAAATGTATTTAACTCAATGATTCATTCTTGGCATCGTATTTTAGAAAAATATTATTTTTTGTCTTAAGAACAACTTCGAAAGCTGTTAACTTTTATTTGGAGCACATTAATGTCATGCATGTGTACTTATTTAAGGGGATTAATAAGTCTTGACGTGGAAAAACCCCTTGCAATTTTGTCTTTTTAACCCCGTTCGAAATGTCTCCCGAGATAACATCTCTATATAAAATTACTATTTAATTTTTAATCGAACACGTTTCTGTAGTATTTTGAATTATTTTTGGGTTTTTTACGAGAACATACGCTTTTATAAGCGATTTGTATCTACATTGTTCATAATGTTTTTTGACTTTTGTTACATTCTTCATAGCAAGTTTAAGTTAGCCCAATATTCAATTAGAAAGATACTTAAATTACGGGTACATATACAACAAAAGTAAGGAAAACGTATTTAAATTACACATTATTAAAAAACCCGGTTTATTATACCAAAATAGAGTTATTTTGTTAAATAATTCTAAAGTTTATTTTTTCTTAAGGTTATCGACAGACGTTTTATAAAACATTGTCGAATATTACTTTCAATCTTCTAATTTTTAATATGAATTTATTTCATAAATTAAGATGAAATTTGTAAACAAAATTTATTGTAAATAAAGAAGAATCTACTACTACTACTACTTATACCAAAATAGCCGGTTTATTTTATATTCGAAATTTAACCGGGGTTAAAACCGGTCGAATAATAACCGTTCGATCTCCCAAGTAATTACACATGGTTTGGCAACACTTATAATAATACATGTGCTTAAATATTTGCAGTGTTACATTGCGAAAATAAATAAAAACCTTTTTGGAAATTGAGTTATAAGTTTATTGATTTAAATGGAAATAGTTGAGTAAAACAATTGAAGAAATATAGATTTTTGTTATAAAAGGAATTTTAAGTAAGTTTTTTACAGTGTATTTTCATAAAAAAAATTGTATTTGATTAACATTTTGGAACTATAAAACTTAACTGAGAATTAAATTTCTATCCAAATTTCATTTACCAACTAACAAGTGAAATGTTAAATAGATAAAACTTTGACTTTTAAACTTTATTCGGAATTTAATATACAGGAAGCGGTATAATTAATTGAGACTTATTAGATTTGTAGCTCTTGAACATCCATTTTCATAGTCTTAAAAATACTAGGCGTATAAGTGATATGTAATACATTTTATTAGTTATACGCTTTCCTGTAAATTTAAATCAAATTTTTTAGTTAGTTAATTTTTTTTTTGTTAGTTTTTTAAAATTAAAAAACCTTTTCAAAAGAATTCTACTCTACATTTCCTGTGCAGCGTGCATAAACTGTACCTGCAAGTGTGTGTGTGGGTTTGTATTACTTTGTATGTGTCTGTATTTATTCATTCAAAAACACAAGTGTCCATATAACATTTAAAACTTTATATAAATGTAAACTTTGCTTTGTTTGTACAACAAAGTTGAATAAACTGTGTAGTCTCTTTGTACATTTTAATTTTGTTGCTATACGTTTTTTTGTAGACTTTTTATGTTTGTAAATATTTAAAAAAGTTACTGCAAACAGTGTCATTTTTGTTTAAAAATTTAATAAATTTTTACATGTGTCACACATGGCTTGCATGAATTACAAAATAAGATATCACTTGTAGGGAAGTGCATTTTGAATTTGTTATTATGTCTCTAAAAAAGACGGAGAAATATTTTAATCATTGAGAGAATTTATCTTTTTACTTTAGAGATAACGAAAGTATTCAAGAACTGATTAAAGAAAAAACCCATATAGCAAGAAATAATAAATATAGTTGGGCTTTCCACGAGAGGCGGATTATCAGGTTATATGGTTATGTTATATTAACAGCAACAAAATATAATTTTAAAAAAATTAAAATATATATGTATTTTGTTATTGTGCCCATAACTAAATAATCATAAAACCTGATAACCAGCATTTCGTGAACAACCTAACAACATTTTTATGATTATTTAAAATTTATTTATTTATTATGCAGAGTTTTAACTTTTTGAAGTCCAATAAAAGCCTGTGCTTTTTTTTAAATTTAAAGAATTGTTTGTTTGGAATATGAATGCGTTCTACTTTAATAAGTTAGATAAGGTTGAAAAATTTATGCATCACCCATACCGATTTGGGAATATGGCATATTATGCGCCTTAAAAGGAGAGTTTTCCAATCCTTATGACCCAACCAGATTCACTTCTAGCTTCAGAACACAGTTGCCTCTATATAGTTTCTTTAGGATTACCACTCCATTCTCCTTAAAAATTTCAGATATGGTTAATTGTACTTTTAAAAAGAATTACTTAATAATTTTTTTTTTATTTTGAAAACTAGAAATATGTTTCAGTTAATGTGAATGGCATTCAACACCATACAATGATTGGACCAAGAGGTTTCTCACAAAGCTTTTAATTTATTTTCTAATGGATGTCGTGTCAGTAAATAGTCTGCAGTTTTTGAAATTATTGATCATATTCGAGTCCTAGCGCACCAAATTGTTTCAGTTTTTCATATAATTATTCCTCCTATGATTTTCGTTCGTACTATATTTATTATTTTGTTGGATGTGTGATTGCATGGCATCAGTAATATGCAAAAAAAAAAAAAATAATAAAAAAATAAAGATTGTGAACATGTCATGACATGAGTAGAAAAGACTTACTTGAGCACATGCCGTAATTACCTAATCTCATATTGGTATGTAGTATTAACCACTGGGTGAGCAACAATACGTCTAACACCGGTCCCTGTGTGTGAGGCAGCCAACACATAAAATTATCAATTTGACTGTTTAATCCGACACAATAACACACTCGCAGCTGAGTATTTTAAGATGACTTTAGATAATCAAAAACTGATAAATCGGTTCTGCGCTTAAGACAAGACTCGAGAAAGATTCCCAGAAATGCTTAAAAAGGACTTGCTTAAAAACAATATGTACAGAATGTTCGGATTCATAAGCTGATAATGCAGATTATAGAAATGTGACTATCTTAGGCATTATTTTGCAGCGAAGCCTGACGATGAAAAATTTTTTGTTGGTGTTATTGTTTAGATTTTGAAATAAATGAGTTTTGTAAATTTATGATTTTTTATATCAGTAAGCTCGTGCTGTAAGGAGTAAAACGGCAATGTGAAAAATTACCCCAGGATATATGGCTCAAAAAAGAAAATGTAAATTTTATATGAGACACAACAACACGTAATTTTGGAGTAATTTTTTGTTTTTTTTTTATGGTGCTCTTTTTCATTTTGTCGTTGGGGTTTTGCATTTTAAGTGAAATGAAAAATTATCCCAATGCCACGGAATAAAAAATAGCCCCCAAATAAAATCACAATATTAATTGCAAATGTAAAGGAATGAAAAATGGCCCCAAAAAATTTTATATAAATTTTGTAAAAAGATTCTTAGGAATACTATGGAGATCCGGATTTCTTATATCAAAGTGGAGAAACTTCATGCCGGCTTTGCAGAGATGCTTTAGTTAGCGAAGCCAGTATAAGTTATACCATAGAGGAGAAAAATTTGCGCTCGTCTATGTAATGTTCCTTATACCCTAGAGGAAACCCAAAACTGTATAATTATTCAGGTTATTAAAAATCAGGGGTTTTTAATTCTGGATTTTTAAAATTAGGATTTTGAAATTCGGGATATTAATTAAAATTCATTACACATTTTGAGATGATTTTCCATAATGAAGAATTACCCCAAATTAGGGGGTCATATATAATTTGTTTAGGTCTGTTTTTCATTGTTTTTGGGCAATATGAAAAAACCCCAAATTTTTCATTTTTGTTTTGGGGCCATATTCCCTAACGCCATATTTCGCAGCGCCTAGTAAAACTAATAAAAATATTATTTAAAAAAAAGGTAATGTCAAAGTACTAGCACAAACAGTCTCGAAAATGAGGCCTAATTAAATAGAAACAGAGTCTTTCAGTGGCGGGTGGGTGAAAATTGATTCGAAAAAGTTTCTCAATTGATTGTAAGTAGTAGCACAAAATGTTTCGAAAATGATTCGTAATTGATCAGAAACGCGAAATATAAAAGACTCTTTCAGGAGAGTCGCGGGTGAGGTACCATTTTCGACTTAAAAACAAGCGCATTATAGTGTACCTCATAAGTTGGCACCGCATACCCTTAAACTACTCTTAAATCTAAACATACCAACCTAAATAGAGTAGGGTAATTATGCAAGATCAAATAACGGCATTTATCAATCGACACACATCGATCGGAATGCAAGTTAATTGGGGTATGAAAATGATAAACACAAACAATGAATTCTACTCAATAAGAATTGAAAATTGAGTCACAAATAGGAATGAGTGTAATCACAAACATTCCTATTCGTCAGAATAATTGTAATCAGGGTAATTATCCATATGTCCATAATATCAACAAAGACAAATAGAACTTTATCGATAAGTAGAATAAGTAAGAAAGGCTAAATGTAAGTCTCAAACATAGTATATAAGGCAATACAAATTTGAATAAAGCCAGACTTGAAATTAACTACTTAATCCGGCAGTAACTTGCCTAGTTTTAATTGAAAGGCTCATAATTCGGCAGTTCCTTTGAACGCCTTGTAAATCAGCTGGTACCCTAACAGCTATCTAAAATAGCTAAGGGTTATAGGGACTATACACCAACACAACTTGCATAGGCACACCATATGGCGATCCTGCCATTACATATCTAACACCACACATAAATGATTATTTAAATCGCGCAGAGGAGTCAAAAAAACTCGAATATGATCAATAATTTCACAAACTACTGACTGGGTAGAGCTGTCTTACCTCCGCTACATAGGAATAGTCGGCAGCTTCTGTTGAATAAAAACAGTACCATGGGAAATCCGCCAACTTTTCCACAAAAGTTAGTACTCGAAGTAGTCTTTTTAAGATCTCCCTTCCCGCGACTTTGGGTCCGAACCACTTCCGCTAACTGATACTAAAACTATATTTTCCTGAGAAAAGTAAAAGTCTTTCCAAAACTATCTTTTAGAAATCGTCAAGTTGTTTATAAGGGAAAACTCACCATAATCAAAACAGGGGAACTACAAAAACATCAGTACAGAAAGATTAAAATTCGAAGTCTCTGACAGTACAGGTTAGATGACATGTTTTCTGCAAAAACATACGCTTCAAAATGTTAAAACTGAGGACGAAATAACATCTGCTGTTCAGCCAGCAGCTTAGGAACTCACAAAAAACTGTCTTAAACAATTGAAGATGGTCCACAGCGGGTCAGTTGTAAATGAATGCCAAGTCGAACATATGAAGCTTAAATGAAGAAACCGGTATTGGGTTAAAGGAAGCCAATGATCGTGTCAGCTCTTTTATTCTGATCTAATGCTCCCGGAGATCGGATGTGTAACCCTTAATTGTAAATCGAGCTCTAAAACTTCAGTGAATGAAAGGCGTTGATATGGAATCATTACGAATGGCTTCATAAATAAATATTTTTACTGGAAGTTTGGCCCAATATGTGCGACAAAAGCCTTGATTTTTAAGTTCTGTTGATGATAGACAATGCACTAGGCCATCCACATTTAGATCATATCCAATTTTGTTGCTTGTCTTTAGCTGCTTTTTGCAACAAGCAAACATCCAGAGGCCTCAGCCAATAACGATTCTAGTGCCGAGACACCAGGTGCTACTGACTCCAGTGGTACCAGACATAATCCCTGGTCAGAATCGATCTGTCTGTCTCCAATTCTGACTATTTTAAGGTAAAGGATGTAACGCCAGTAGGTAAAATATTCTTCAGGTGCTCCCTACATCGCAGGGGTATTTGGGATATTACAAACTGATGTTATGTTGAAAGCTTCACTTTTCTAGAAAAACCCTTAACTGGCACTATCAGACAAAAATGTGTAAGCGCTACGTTTTTTGCAATGTTTTATTTTTTTGTTGCACTTGGTTTGTGACCCGTCAGTCCAATTATGCTTTCAAAAGAAATATCTAAGTATAAGTTCAATATAACCCAATTTAATTATAAGTTAAAATTAATATTTGCCAGCTTTCTTGTTATTTTGGAAATTAAAATAGCCCGTATGCCCTTTCAACATAATTAAAAAAAGAAAAATAATAGAATTTAAATATTAAATTTCCTTTAATGCCCAAAAAAAACTTTCCTACTTTGAAACTCTTAAATTATCTCTTATGAAATCTTATACTTAAACATTTAATAAAGTTCTCAGTAAAAGTTTTATTTTGGTACGTACATTTTCTGATTACACCAATTATGTTTTGGTTTGGCTTTTATCCTAAAACTCGTACTGACAACCGACCAACCTACGCTTCTAATGGAAAGTGCACACAAACCAAAAAATATAATGACTTTAGTAGCAAAAGCACTCACTCTTACATATTTCACAAACTACTGGACACATTTTAGTCTTAAAAGATGTAGTTATTTTGTGGCACAAAATGACTTTAGAAAAAATTTCTTGTGGCCACTTTTTTTTTATCTTAAGCCTGGCAACAAACAAGAAAATTTCACTTGTAATCATGTCTTAATTATAACAGTTGATTTATGGGCCTAAAAAGACTAAAAATGAAACAAACATTCTGGAAGTGTGTGAAACATCTATATCGTCTAAAGCCAAAAACACAATCAAAGGAACAACATTTTTTTGTTTACTACGATATTTTCTCAAAAACAAAAAATAAGTGAAACCTCACCATTTATACACATTTTTAGAAAAAAAAAAGAGCCTACTGGGCAGACTTGTGTCTAATGGGAGTTTAAGACATAAAACAGATTTGTTTTTTGTCAGGCAATAAATTAAAGAATACTGAAATAAAAAACAGTTTCATATCAAGACAAGACAACCTTCACAAACACACAATTAGTGTTTTAAAATTCAATTTATTTTTTATCATGAATTTAGTTTAGTTTTTTTTTTTTTTTTTTTTTGCCTTCAATTAATGTTTTTAATATATTTAAATTAGTTTTTTATTCTTTTGATTTTAAGAACAAAAAACATATGAAATATTTAAATATATGTACATTGAATGTGCTTGTTTTTTGCAATTTATACCCAGTTGGCCATGTCTTGGAGACATCCTTGACGACGCGTGTACGACCATAGAAAATCCTTGGCGATGCGTAGGTTATCGTCAAAGTAAATCGTTGAAGACTTTTCCACACAAGTGTCCGGAAAATCGTTTACAGCAATTCTGCGAAATTATCGCTCATAATGTCATTGAAGATCATATGGGCGCCACTGTCGTTGACAATATATGGGCTACACTCTCGTCGACGATAAATTGGCGACAATATCGCCTATTATGTCGTTGACAATCATATGGGCGACACTCTCGTTGACGATAAATTGGTGACAATATCGCCTATTATTTCGTTGACAATCATATGGGCGACAATGTCAAACAATTATCATTGACGATCTTTCAACGACATTAGCACCGTGGATGTCGTCGAGTCTTTTTCTCTATAGTCTTCTTTCCTAAATCGAAAATTTGTTTTGTCCCTTAAAAATAACCATTAAGCGTTTATTTTTAAAATTTATTTCATTTATATTTTTTTATATATTTTTGTACGTTTTTTAATATACCCAGGAAAAACTTTTTAAATTTTGGTTATAGGTAGTTGTTATTTCATATGTTTCCTGGTAAGTAGGTGTCATTACAATTGGCATTATTCTGAAAACTTAAGTATGACCTCAATAACTACTTATTACTTATGTTATTTTCTTTACGGAATATTTGCTTACTAGTAATCGGCTCAATAACTACTTATTAGTTATGTTGTTTTCAGTATTTAATATTCACTTACTGGTAACGAGCTCAATGACAACTTAATAGGTATATTAACTAGCGCCAATTTATTAATGTTACAATTGGCTTTAATCAAATATATCCGAGGAATAAAATTTAAGCAATTTAGGTATTATACAAATATTAGAATTAAATCCGTTACTGTCAGTGGATCTGTTTCACGCTGCGACTAACTTCTGACTCTTCTGACTTACTGGCAGCTTAATAATAACTAGTTATTTTTTGGCTTTTATTTTATTTATTTTATTAATTTTAAAAATGATAACTAGCCCTTAGGGCCAATTTCTGTCACAAAAAATTTTGGCAATACAATTCAATTTAAAATTCAAAATATATTTTTTTATTATACATACATACTTATATACCTAAACTTACCATCCTCACAAAGATACAAAGAATAAATATGTACATTAATAATAACAATTTATACATGGTGTACAATTTTAAAGCCTATGGTTGGTGATGAAATGTAGATAACCGTATGGACTTAAAAGTTAACTAACAAATTTTTTTCAAATTTTGCCACTGAGTTTGAAAATCGTCTTTCTCGATATGGTTTCATATTCGTGTAACGCGTATTACAAGTGTAAGTAATTGCAATTCAGCTTACTAGTAGTTTAATAAGAACTAGATATTTTTTGACTTATAGTAAGTGAATGAACTCTGTGAACAGCTCGAACAAAAATTAGTAGTTATATAGCTGCAAAATAAGTAGTGTTATATGCCTCCAACGTTACCCAGTAAAAAATGTGCTCCAAAAGGAGCAGGTTTTATGTATGAATTCATACCTCAAATCGCTTCAAACCTGATGATGGGATGCCTGATTTTTGTTTGGAGCGTTCCCGGTTTGGAGGACTATTTTCTGCTGACAATAAGCGCTTCTATTAACATAGTAAAAAAATGCAAATAAAGCACTCCGAAAGTGCTTTTTTAAGGGATACCTATAGTAACATATTCATAAATGTTTTGATTTTACTGGCTTAAATGCCTTTTTTTAAGCATTTTCGTAAACCATAATATATTTTTATTTTTTTTTCGCTTTAAAACCCTCTTCGTTGTCAGCACTAAAATAGCAGCTTTTTTGTGTTTTATTCGTTATCATTTACTGCTGTATAAGAGCTCTCTTATTGAAGCGCAGATTATGCGCTTTTTCTCTTAAGTGCTTCAAAAAACACGAATTTTTTTTACTGGGTACTTGCTAACTGATCGGGTAAGTAAAGTTTTTGCTGGGTGCATATAAAATTAAAAGCTAAATTAAAAGTAAATAAATTTATTTTAGAAAGTAAAAACTAAGCAAAATCGTTCTAATAAATTCATTTTAAATAATATAAGCAATAAAAATCATTTTATTAACAAAAACCAAATCAAACCCACGCACGTTTAAGATTCAACTGAATAATTTTGCATGTTTTTATGTTTGTTGTTTTTTTTTCTTTTGTCGTTATTGTCACTTTTTCAACATCAAATATATAGGAAAACTTTATATTTTACATATTGTCTCTCATCTTTTGTTTTTTTCCTCTCACAAAAAGCAAAAATTGTGTTAATGTACGACAATTCAATTATTTCTGTCGACCAGAAATCTTCAATAAAATGGCATTGAAGATGTTTTTATGACATTGTCGCTCATATATTCATCAATGTAGCGTGACATGCGGCAAAATGCATTTTGTCGTTAATATGGATTGAAAAACGACAAAATGCATGCACTGGTCGCTTATTTGTCCATAATAAAGTTTAATTCAAAAAAAATTTAAGATAATGAGTCCTTAGAAGGCATAAATACGATTTTAAGCACGACAAAATAAAAAACGTTTTGTTACTTAACCCAGCAAAGACTTGCAATTACTGAACAACTTTCTTTCAATGACTACTTCATACCATCTGCATTACAAGAAGTAGTTTATTAATGTCTGACATACAATCTGATACAAAAGCACTTGTTTATGAGTTGATTAACGAAATCGATAATTAATTCATATAATAAAATGTATTTAAGGTTTTATTTATTCAAGTTTTAAGTTTTAAGTTTTAATTTTATTGAGCCTTTTTATAATTCTTTTTTGAAAACACACTTAAAATTATTATAATATAAGAAGGAAAAAACTTAAGACTATAATGTAATATCTTAATTTACAGTAACAGGAATTCAGCACCAAGCTATACAGACAAAAGAAATTAATTAAATGATAAAATCAGTTATAGAAATTAGCGTACGCTCTTGCTCCCGGAGCTTTCATATTTGGAGGAAGTTCTATATTCTCTCCAAAATATTCTTAAAAATAACTTAAAACTAAACTTAAAACTAGTATTATAAAAACTTAAACAAAATTTACATTGTTATCCCCTATGAGTAGCAGGACTAGTTCTTTCATAAAATTCACAACGAAGTGAAGTGTTTATATCAAAAGATGGAGGATTCTCATTAATATAACCAATAGCCGATAAGTAATTAACGTTAGACCAATTAAAAAGTCTTTGACTGCCATATATTCCTTTAACAGTAACATTATCATGGTCCAAAACCCTAAGCACAAATCGTTTTATCAAGTCACACACATATAACCCGACAGGAATAACTTTCGATTTCGAATATACAAATAAATTTGAATACCTTTTATTTGGAGATTGATAGTATTTTCCGATGCAACACCTCAACACCTTTCTTTCGAAAATTTCAAATTCCTTCAAAACAGTAGGAGAAATGCTAAACCAAATTGGAAAAGCATACAAAAAGACGGGTCTAATACTTGTTTTATACAGAAGAAGTTTTGTTCTCATTGGTAAGTTTTTATTTTTTAAAATTTTTGAAAAAATTCCCATTATTTGGTATGCTTTTCCAAGTACGATACGGGCATGTTTATTAAATTTCAAAAGGTTACCAAAATGAACACCAAGATATTTTATTTTGTCTCTTATTGGGATATCTACCCCTTCAAGCTGAAGGTGAAGCATCTTGCTCTCCGGAACTACAAAACCTCTGCATTTCCCAGAAGCGTTTCGGATGCAAATTGCTTCACTCTTTGATGTGTTAATCCTTAATCCCCAGTTATCGTAAAAAGCCTTGACAACTTGCAAGTGCTCAGAGACTTTAAACAATGCTCCCCTTGGGGATTCATCGTGTGCATATAATTAAGCGTCGTCAGCATATAACAGACCCGTGGACGCACCCACAGCGTGAGGAAAGTCATACATAAAGATGTTGAATAGATGTGGTGCCAAAATAGAACCCTGAGGAACTCCACATTTAACATCGCCTTGAACGGAGAATTTATTATTATAAAACACTTGAAATGATCTATTGGAAAAAAAACTATTCAACAATTTTATAAAAGAAGCGCTAAAGCCAATTTGAATCATTTTATTAAGTATTCCATTGTGGTAGGCATGATCGAATGCCTTCTCAATATCTAAGGAAACTGCAACAGTACAGTAACGCTTGCGAAGATTTTCAACCACATCGTTCTGAAATTTCAGCAACGCATCTAAGGTAGAATGGCCAAGCTTAAATCCAAACTGCAACTCGGGAATATAACTGGAATTTACATTCAAATCCATTTTCTCGCGGATTATAATTTCAAAAAGTTTGCCCAGATTAGAAAGTAAGGAAATAGGCCGAAGATTATTCAATTCATTACCACCACCTTTTTTGCGAATCGGAACAATTTTTGACGCCTTCCATACAATAGGAAAATAACTGTTATTTAAACAGTTATTAAATATAACAGTAAGAAATTGAAAAGCTTTTAATGGTAGTTTTTTCAATATGTGATTAGAAATATTGTCTATGCCACTCGACCTTTTATTGTTTAAATTCTTTATATACATTGACACCTGCTCTAAGTTCGTAAGATCATTAATATTTTCCGAGTTTAAAAAAGAGAATGATTCATTAAATTGATACTGATATTCGTTACAGCTGGAGGTGACGCTTTGAATGTTGTTATCAATAAAGGAAGTATCACGGTTAAAAGTTTTTTCGCTATAAATTTCAGAAAAAAATTCTTTCAATTTATAAAGTTTTTGGGAATCATCCTCTAATAAAATTCCATTAATGGAAATGTCCCGTATGGATGTATTCTTTTTGTATCCAATTAAATTATAAATATTCTTATGAGCCTTTGGACCAGGTTTAATATTCCTCAGTTTATCCGCAAACAATTTGGATTGTTCCAATTCAACCTGTCTTTTTATTATAATACTAAGTAACTTAATTTGTTTTGATAAAAATAAATAATCAGGTCCATTACGATTAAAAGAACGATGATAGATTCTTTTGAGATCTCTTTGCCAAGCGTACTTAACTCTAAATAAAGTTCTTATTCTATCAGAGATCAAAAACTTCCGATTGTCACAATTTATTTGTTCAGAGTGTTCATTGGAATTTACATTTATAATGGTAGAAAATTTGTTTATATGTTCATCAATCTCACAGTTCAATAGATTTTTGTTACAATCTGGGAAGTTTGAAATAATATCACGACGAACGTCATTACGAAAATTGTCCCAATTCGTATTTTTAAAAGATGTATATAAAGAAGGAGGGTTCAAAATTATTTCAAAATTTGGGAGTTTTAAGTAAAGTTTTATTGGAAAGTGATCAGAAAATGTTGGAAGACTTGTCACCACAAAATTAGGGTTGAAATGGTTTACGCAATTGGGACTCACAAGAAAATGATCGAGATATGAAGAAGAATTTGGAAACGTAGGAGAGAGGCTGGTTATGCGAACAAAATTCATTGAGTTCTGTTGTAAAAAATTGAAAAATATATTGCCATTAGCATTATTCATGCTGTCTCCCCAAGAAACATGACGAGCATTGAAGTCACCACCAATGAAAAATGTATCAAAGCTCTGTGAAATATTAGCTAAACGGGATAAACCAACATTTAATTGTGAAGAACTGAAGTTACAAGGAATATAAATTGATCCAAGCAAAATTTTTTTAATTACATTGTCAATTTTTAATTCAATACATATAAATATATGTGGAAAACCTAAATCAAATACTATCCTTTCAAATTTAAATGATTTTTTTATGGCTATAGCTACACCTTGAGAGCTGGCATCTCTTATAAATGAATACTGATTTAAAATTACTCTATGTCTTCCGCTAAGATGAGTTTCCTGGACAAAAGCTATGTCAATATCATATCTCCTTAAGGTATTTAGAAGATCTATTCTTCGACTTACTTCTACGAGCGATCGAACATTAAATGTTAACAATTTAAATCCATTATGGTTCATAGGTATTTTTTACTTCACCCAACAATGCTAAACACTGTTTTTTAGCATCGTCCTTTGACAAAGACTTGTATTCTTTAATAAACTTTTCAACTTTGTTTTCCAATGAAACTGTTTCCGGATGGCAAATAATTTTTGCAATATTTAAGAATTCTTCTATTAAAGGAGATTTTACGCTTGTTTTCTTAACCATAACTGGGGAATTTTCCCTAAACAAACTGGCATATGAACCATTTGAATGAATAACATTTGAATGTTCAACAACTTTCAACACATTAGATGAGGCACGTTGCCTTTTATCCTTAACAATATCCTTAATCTTTTTTTTCATTTCTACATATTTTTTGTAGGCCACGCAACCGCGAAAGTTGGAGGGGTGACCATGTTGCTTACAATTGATGCAAAATGGTAAATTTTCCTTACTAGGAACGAATTTGCATTCGCCTGGAGCATGATCTGATTCACATTTGACACACGCATATGGTCTATTACAATTTCGAGATGTATGTCCCCAATGCTGACAACGCCAACATTGAATTTCCCGAAATTTAGACTTTGGAGATTCCCAAGTAATCTTCTGATTTAAAATGAATTTAACCCCCATAATTTCCGAGGCTGACTTACCAGTAAATAATGTTACTAAAAACAAGCCCGTATCAGAACCATTTCTCTTTGAGAATGTTGTTGAAAATTTCGAAACGTTTTCTACAACATTGGGAACTAACAAATTTATTTCCGTTTTGATCAAATTTAAATCGGTCTTGTAATAAACCCCGCGTAAAACCAAGCTTATACGTTTAAATTCCGACGGAGTATATGAATATGACTCAACTTTTTTGGCTCTTAATATTTGCATCATCTCTGCATGAACAGCAGCATCTTTTACGAAAAGTTTGCTCCTAAATTTATTTCTATTTACAATTTTATAATCTATATTTTTCGAATTAAGCTGTTCAACTAAGTTCTCGATGTTAACATTAAATAAAAATATAGGTGGGCAGAACGATTTCTCCTTTGAAGGAATAACTTTTTCAACACATATCTCCTTTCTTTTCACATTCATTGATCTCTTTCAAAATCAATTTCTCCTAATATTGAAAACCTATTCTGGGAGTCTTGATTATAATTGTCCCCTTTAGAATGTACACTATTTGGTGTCTTGTTAAATTTACATTTAGTTAAATCTACCTTTCTCTTGCGTTTTGTTACTGGGATAAATTCATCTTCCTCTCCTGAAACCATTGAAAGAAGTGATTCTCCACAATCCATTAGTTCCTTCATATCGTTTGCTGAATCACGGACATCAAAAGGTTGATCTCTTTTCGGATAATAATCGTGGGGAATCTTCAAGTTGTCAATTATCTTGGCATTGGAACTTATTGGCTGAACGAATTTGTCAGGACTTACGCAAAACGTCTTCTTGATTGTGCCACAAGGAGATTGAACATTGGCGGTTTTGTATTTATCATTCTTTTGAAAAGCTGAATAATCCTTAGACGAACATTTATCAGGAGGCAAGTTTTCACACGGATCAATATCCGCAATAGGCGGAATGGAATCCATAAAGGAAAAAGAATTAATTTGGAATTGAAAAATGTATTTGAAATTGAAAGTTTTCCTTTTCAATAAAAAATAGTTTTTTTTTTTTTTTTAATTTCTTTTAATATATTTTATTTAAATTGACGAAAAAAGCAACCTCTCCTCAGTCAAGTTCGAACAAAACTCGTTTTATTTATTCAAATCTAATACAAATTTATTTTAAATACATATGTATATGTTTTTACAATTTGTTTTTTTTTTTTTTTTTTTGTTCGTTATAAATGAAAAACAATTTGTAATAGATTTGAATATGAAAAATTTAGATACTTAATTGATTATGATATGTATCTTAAAATCTAAAATGTGAATAAAAATATTATATTATAACGATATCGTCTAGGTGATATAAATAATAATATATGATATCGATCTTGTATCATAAACGATAGTTTTTACATTGTACCTTTCCTTATAATATCGGTTATCCATGAAAATATCATATCGTTTTTGCAGTCATATGGTTCTCTGATTTATTGGGTTTGAATATGACCTTAATGCAGAGTAGTCAAATTTTGCATTAGAAAGTGAATTAAATTAAAAACCCAATTGGTTTGTCAAATCCCGTTTTGTTGATAACAATGTGAAGTACCTATTTGTAAGCGAATGTGGTAATGACTTATTTAACTCCCTATTTGTAATCGAGGGTGGTAAGTACTTACCACCAATGGCATCACCGTCTTAAAATAATGAGTTTAAATGCCAATGTATAAGTAGTGAAGAGAAGTTGGCTCAAAATCACCAAGGTGTAACAGTTTTGTCATTCCGGGAACGTTTGATCATTATCGGGAACATTAATATTTTCAAATTAAATACGCATAAATTGAGTCTTTTTAGAAAAGACATAGTTTGTTGTATAACAGAGCTTTCATTCATGTAACGTTAATTCAATTATAAGAGTTTTGAATATTTTGAAATTTCTTAAATCTTATTTTTTGGCGTATTTTGCTTGTAGAAGATTTTTTGTGTATTGTATTTACTTGTGTTTATATAAAATAGATTCATCAAAAGCCCATGTTATTAAACGATGCTTAAGTTATGTACTTTGTTTGGTTTTTCTTAATTATATCAAACTTATGCCCGTAATTTCTACAAAAAGATATCTGGTCTTGTTATCGTACCTAACAGTTATCTTTACCTATTTCAACGTTTATTTGGCCAACGTGTTTTTATCTTCAGTTTTTACCTGGCAGTATTTACACCATAGATTTCTATACACAGTTAAATTTCTATTTGTTGAAATTGCGGGCATTATGGTTACCTGAAAGATATTCACTTAAAAGCAATATTATGAAAAATGTGTAGAATTGTTTGCGCTGCGCTGTCAAAGTTTATTTATATACACATTGTATTTGCAATAGTATAAACTAAGAGCCATCATTATAACTTAAATTTTTTCTGGCATAAAATTAATCTTGAAATTTACAACATTAGTGATTTTGAGCCAGTTATATAAGCTTGTTAGCTCATAATTTCGCAATGTAAGTTTCATTAAAATACATAATATGGGCGAGAAAAAAATGTCATGAGGACAGCGTTGACGACATTTGCATCTATGACTATTTTGCCAACTGGGAAACTAAGTAAATTAAAATAACAAACATCTGTAGATTTTATGAAATTCTATGATTTTGAAATCGTGTTGCTGAGAAATTCTTAAGTTTTGCTTTCTGTGTCCTTTCTTTTCCTGCATGTATAGTGCAGTTCAAAATTATTTTCTCTAACAGAACCACTTTAGAGTTAAGTGCACAAAAACTAAATAAAAAAACCAAACAAACTAAATTAAAAAATATTTACAAAACTGAAAGAAAAACAAAATAACAAAGTTAATTTATGCTTAAATACTCGTATATGCAGCTGTAAACACATGTCCGCGTATGTATAAAAAAATACAGTGCATGAAAATTAAATTGAGCCATATGGCATAATTGTAATATTTTTTTGTTTACCCCAAGTTTGGGCTTTCAGTTCGATTATATTTGTAAACGTAATCCCAATTTAATATTAAAAAATGATCGTAATTCCTGCAATTACGATTAAAATTAAAATTTGTTATACCCTCCACCACCACTAGTGGTGAATAAGGGTATACTAAGTTTGTCATTCCGTGTGAAATGGACTTAGAATTACTCCTTGAGTAATTCGATTTTGCCATGTCTGTCTGTGCGTCTGGTAAAAAAAGACGTTCACATACTTGTAGTTATTGGTCTCAAATTACTTGTAGGTCTGTAGTTTTTCAGTAGGATCAGAACTATGAATCAAATTGTGAAACCACCACCCTAAAAAAAATTAATAATTTTGATAGAAAAAACAAGTTAGACTGCTATATTCGGCTGTGCCGAATCTTTGATACCCTCTTCCGACAGAAGTCGGCTGTATATGATACATACATATATATTTTTAGCTAAGCTTCACAAAAACAAACGTCAGCATTAAAATTGGTGGCGGTTTTGACCTTTATTAAATTATTGACCGACAATAAGAAAGTTTTATGCGTTTCTTGTTCGAACTTTGGACTGGGTTAAGTAAAATATCATGATTCGCAACAGTTTTAGCCGAATCATCTTAAAATTCTAAAGACTGATTTCTGGTATTACAAAAATAAATTATTTAAATATAGCAGTGTAATTAGTTTTAGCGTTTACAGTGAATTTCACAAAATTGCATGATATTTTTCTGGGCATATAAACCTAAGTTGTAAGAAATTTTACCGCAATATCTATATCAGTTATGGTTTTAGGCGAATTTAATTATTTTCCCAAAGTGGGCTTTATTTGGTTTTATGCGCAATAACCTGTTTTCCGAGAGTAGGGTTTATATGGGGCCGCGCTCCACGAAATTTAACAGTATGATTTTCAGTCGTATAAAGCGAATTCGTAGATGTATAATAAAAAGTTTCACACAGAATGACAAACTTAGTATACCCCCATTCACCAATTGTTGTGGTGCAGGGTATAAAAATACTTTTTAGTAAAATGCATGTGGGTTTTGTTTACATACGCAAAACAGTGTCGCATACTTTGAAAGAAAAAAAACGTCAAATTGAGCAAACTCGCGATATAGGTAACATTGATACATGTAAAACTTTTCGTACGAAATAATAGATGTTGCTGAACATTTTTCGCAAATTGGAGCAGAATACTAGGCTTTAGCGAGGACATTGAGTTTTATATTTATATATGTCAGTCTTGCCAATTAAGTATTCGGAAGTTACACGAGACTATTTCCCAAATTACACATTTGTAGCAAGATTACACACACCAGGACTAAAAGTCGCCCTGAAAGAATGAGTTCACCTTGACCCAATTAATATTTTTAAGGATTTTTGAGTTCATATGTATGTATTAGGGAGATCGAACGGTTATTATTCGACCGGTTTTAACCGGTTATTTTAGCTGTGCCCAAGTCGGTTATTTTAAAATGCCCATTTTTCGAATATCGAATAAACCGGTTATTTTGGTATAATTAACCGGTTATTTTAGTAATGTGTAATTTATATGCATTTTCCTTACTCTTGTTGTAGATGTACCCGTAATTTAAGTATTTTCTAATTGAATATTGGCCAAACTTATACTTTTTATGAAGAATGTCAAAACAAAATGTACAAAGTTCAAAAAACATTATGAACACTGTAAATACAAATCGCTTATAAAAGCGTGTGTTCTTGTAGAAAAAAAAGCAAAAAATATTCAAAATACTACAAAAACGTGTGCAGTTAAAAAGTAAATAGTAATTTGTGCAAGAGTATTCTAAATATTAAATATATTTTTATATAAATTTTATCTTTAGATATTTTTCGAATGCGATTAAAAAGACAAAGTTAGGTGCTTGAAGTGCCCTAAAATAATAAGTTACAAAGGTTCTTTCATGTCACGACTTATTATTCACCTTTAATTAGTATACATGCTTAACATTAATGTGATCCAAATGAAGCTCAACTCCGTTCGAAGTAGTTCTAAGAATACGACAAATAATACTTTACTAAAATACGCTGCAAAAAATGAATTATTGGGTGAAATATTAGCCCGTTGTGTTGCCGAGGACGAAATGCCCTTAAATGCACTAAAAACTCCTAAGTAGTTCCAGCATCTCTTCATGCTGAAAACTACAACATTCCGGCGGAATTAACGATATGTGAAAAATTTCTACCAGGTTTATTTATTAAAACACCAAGAACTAAAAAACAAAATTGAAGAAACCAAACCATGTTTTAAATTGTAGTCGACGAATTGACAAATATTTTACACAAAAAGAATATTCAGTTCACTATTCGTTTCTATAATGCTGAAACAAAATAATTTGAAATAGATAATCCTGGATAAGAGGGTTTGTTTGCAACTTTTAAAAAATATGGTTGATTTATATAGACATGCTTACCCACCAACAAATTAAAACTAATTTAAAATAAATTTGAGAGAATATTTCAAATAATAACTTTATAAAATTCCTACAATTTATTTTCTTTTGTAAAACGTTTGTCTAGATAAAATATCATTCAACAGTTTCTAAATTACATTATACAAATATCTTCTTACAAATTAAGTTTAGTAAATCAATAAAATTTTTTTGAAAATTTAGCTAAAGTTTGATCAATTTACTGGTCCCACTTTTCTTGGATTTTATCGTAAAATATTTGTTAGGTCTGATCTAAGTCATATTTATGTATTTTGTTGGTTCCTTACCTATGCAAATTGTTTTGTTTTTATTCAAATTAACGTTTTATTTCCAAAACTTATTTGATTTTTGTGTTTTAAGTATTCGAATTAAAACCGGTTAACCGGTTATTTAAAAATTGATTAACCGAAACCCGGGTTTTTTAAAATAGCAACTATTCGTAATATTCGAAAACCGGTTATTGAAAAAAGTCGAATAATCGATCTCCCTAGTATGTATATGATTTAATTTGCATTTAACATCTCAAATATTGATATATGTAATTTGTTTAGGATTGGGACCATATTCTAAAATCCACAATTCAAAAGTCCCGAATCGCTACCTAAAGCTTATCTGCATAGCTTCTCTGAAGACTTAAAATTTTACGTATACGTTTTTTTTTTAATGTGAAGGTCGTGTTTCATAAGTTTCCATTTATAATTTGTTTTATTTTCATAATTAAGGTTTTTATTCATTATGAATTAATTCCCTTATTTTAAGCATTTAGTTCATTTTTGGTTTTGGGAATTAGTTCATTGCGGACTAAGTTCGTAGCGCCAGTAGTTATTGCTTGTTTGACTGGGTTTATTTATAAAAAAACAAAGCTAATCTATTGCTGGAATATGAAAGGAAGGGCACATACTTATTTTCAAACAAAGGCCATAACGTCTGCAGAAAAAGAGTACAAAAATGTTTATGTTCAAGCTTAAGCAACATTCATTTTTAAAATTCGCTGTGGGTGGTTCTTTTTGATGCAAACAAATTTATTGTAGTATACTGCCCCCCTAAGAAAGGAAGTCACATCTCCATGTTAGTAGTTTTGAGATATTAAGGTTTTATGTTTTTTACCTTTCGCGTCTTAAAAATTAATATTTCGAAAAATGATTTAAAAACATATTATTTAATTCGATTTTACTACCGTAACAGACAGTGGAAATTTTGATGAAAAAGTATTAAATTTTAATTATTTATTAAAGTATTTATTTTAATTAAAAAAATAAAAAAATTATGATAAAATTAGTATATTTAAATTGTATAAATATTTTTATTTGGAAAGTTTTATTATGGAAAAATATAAGAAATGTCTTTTTGAATTTTTTAAAAAGTCTTACATGCCCACTGATTTTTTTAATGGCCGCAGAAAGCGGACTTATGATGTTTTGCCTAGTATGGTCGCTCAAAAAAAATCTTACGAAAACTAAACTGTGCATATAAGTTCAAAATATTAAGATGCTGTGTATATGTCCTGGCCAAGCCATTTTTTTTTTGTCAGTGGAACATAAAACGTTTCTGATGAAAGTCGCGACCCAGTTTCTACAGTTATAATCATATTTTTTCAATATTAGTCAATGTTGAGGCTGACGGTATGTTTTGATCAGCAGATAATAGCGATGGTATAGCTATATTTTTGCGGATGAACAATTGCACTTGTTCTATTAGCGGTGTGAATGATGGTTCATTATCATAATTTTCTTTTTGCCAAAAGTAATACAGTTTTCGAGACATTTCAAAATAACCAAAATAAAATGCATATATCCTTTTTTTAATGAAAGTAGATTAGTCAAGAAATTACAGAGTAAAGCCTAGTACTCTGTTCAACATTTCACGTGAAATGCTGTCAAAACTCATATGAAAAAAACTTGTGCGGAATTTCTATGAAAAAATGTTGATAGAGTTGTACTCTGTTTAATTTGTGAAAAAGTTGCGAAATGGTTCTGGCAACATTTTTTTAAAACTGCGAAATAATATAAGCTGCACTTATTTTACGTGGAATTTTAAGCAAATGAAAAAAGTTTAAACTAAATATTAAAATGAGAACTGCAAAACATAAATAACACAACCGGTAACAGTTTTTCATAAATATTTACTTTAATTTTTACTTAAATTTTTATTTAAAAAAATACTTTTTAGAATACATGTGGGTTTTGTTTACATATGCAAAACAATGTCGCATACTTTGAAAGATTAAAAACGTCAAATTGTGCAAACTCTCGAGATAGGTAACAATGATACATGTCAAATTTTTCGCATGAAATAATAGATGTTGCTGAAAATTTTTCACAAATTGGAACAGAGTACTAGGCTTAAGAGTGGACAAAAGACCAAACATCATGAAAGATTTTATGATTTTTTGCAATTTTGCGCTTTTCAAGTAATTTTAATTCAAAATTTTAATAACATAGGACATTGGTTTATTTCAATACGAACATTTTGCGCCCAACAAGACATCCCAGTAAAAAAAAATTGTATTTTTAGAAGCACTTAAGAGAAAAAGCGTATAATCGAGCGCTGCAATAAGAGTGCTCTTATACAGGAGTAAATGATAACGAATAAAATATACAAAAAAAAGCTGCTATTTTAGTGCTGACAACGAAGAAGGTTTTAAAGCGAAATAAAATAAAAATATATTATGGTTTACGAAAATGCTTGAAAAAAGGAATTTTAACCAGTAAAAGCAAAAAAAATTATGAATATGTTCATATAGTTAGCCCTAAGAAAATCATTTTAGGAGTGCTTTATTTGCATGTTTTATTATGTTAAAAGAAGCGCTTATTGTCAGCAGAAAATAGTCCTCCAAACCGGGAACACCCCATACAAAAATCAGGTATCCCATCATCAGGTTTGAAGCGATTTGAGGTACGAATTCGTACATAAAACCTTCTCCTTTTGGAGCACATTTTTTACTGGGATATATTGCACTATAGAAAAGGTTTCCTTTTTTTGGCCAAAACGAATTTTTATCCAATTTAAATGATTTTTATGATTCGATCTTTGGAAGTCTCACTCCCTCTTAAGGCCCATACATTTTTTTGTCACGAACTGTCACGGAAAAAAGTTGGTCACGCGCTCTCACGGAAAAACATTTTTATTTTATCACACAAGCTTGCAAATTCTTGGAAAAAAAATTTTGTTCACACGCGCTCACGTGAGAACATTTTAAAACACTTCTATAAAAAGCATTACTCTTTTTGTTCCCACATAAAATAAACTTTTGTTTTAAACAAAAACTTATTGCAAAAATGGGTTTCCTAGTTCTAAATTATTAGTAAAATTAAAAAAAAAAACATATATTAAAAATAAAACATGATTCTCAATTTCTTTATCTTCGCTCTCAGAATATTGTTCGTCTTCCTGTTGGCAGTTTTCGACGACTCGTAAGCTATCTATAACTGAGATTCAAACAAACTAGCGATAGCCCTTTTAAATGTTGTTTCAAATGTTCGGAATACCTGCTTTTAACAATATA
This sequence comes from Pollenia amentaria, assembly GCA_943735925.1. Lineage (NCBI taxonomy): Eukaryota > Metazoa > Arthropoda > Insecta > Diptera > Polleniidae > Pollenia > Pollenia amentaria. The sequence goes on from OX031008.1 coordinate 187,445,491, forward strand.
TGATATAAAATGCTCATGAACAGCTGCTTCGTTACGTTTTACTCCCCATAAATTAAATAACTCTGAATTTCGCACACTTAAGTTACCTAGAAAGATACACTTTTTAAAACGATTTGCAAGTTTTTGCAGGTAAGGTTGGATATTTATCTTGCCCTAGAGAAAAAGTTAAGTTTAATTTTTTTACTTGCCAAGTGAAATTCCAATTCATCTTTCTAATAATTAATTTTGAATCTACTTTAATTCTGGCCGATATAATCGAACTAATAGACGCCCAGCTACCATAGGTTGTTTGTTAGACGATTATGTTTAATATACAACTCCTAAAAGAGTCTTCTGATGATTATCTGACGAGTTACAAAAACAAAAAACATCTACATTTGTTCTTTATTTATTACTTTTTTTATATATTTTTGACACGATCGTTTTTTAATCTTGGAATGAACCTTTTGCGACTCTCTGTAAGAGTCATATAAGAATTACTGAGTAACCTAAATAAGAGCGTTTTTGAAATATGAAAATTCTATTGCCAATACAATTTCAATAAAACAAACCGACCTAAGGATCTGTAAAATAAGATTTTCCGACAGGATGGTGTTGATTTAGCGACCTTAAGGTTTGTTTGATAAAAATTGTATGAAAATTAGAAGTTTTGACATGCAAAACACGATTGATGTCCTTTTTTAGGTAGCTCAGTTATACGGCTGAGCATTTCACGAGTCATAAAATAATCCCTACGTGAGTCTCATACGACCCTTGGCATGCTTCTTGAAAGTTTCGTTATATAATCTCTACATACATCATAAACGATTCCCTTTAGGATTAATATAAGGGTCGTTTGCTGTGTTATGGAAGAATCGCTCATACGAATCAGAATGTGTAGCAATTTCTCCCGTGCGAGGAATCGTCTACAATTAAAAAATTAACTCGTCGACGATCAAAAACACTCGTCATGAGATTCCCAGTAGACTCCTAGACGATTGAAAATGCTAGCTGGGAGAATTCCCCAATATTTCAATACATATAAAAAAATAATCACTTTCGACACTAGTTTTCATTTTTACTTTTCTGTAATGAAAAGTTATTTGTATCAAAACTTTTATTTGAAAAATCACTTGTATTTTACTGCACTCAATCATTGATTTTAAATCGGTAACAAATCACATATGTTTGTATCTATAAAGCAACGGTAATTCCATATTATAGAAAAAAATTTACACAGATGCTTATTTTTTCAATTTTGGCCAAAAAAGGCAAAAATTTCCTATTTGGTGCAATAAAGTACATTTATCACGTTTTTGAATAGAGTATTGTTCAATTTAAATTATGGTTAATATTGATGTAGCTCGGCTTATCAAAGCCAATGTTTTACAAAAAAAAAAAGTCACAGAGCCTAAAGAAAAAATCTTAAGTGCTTAAAATTTTTGTCAATGTGATTTTTAGCATAGTATGTGGCAGATAAGATTTTTTGCCTATGAAACACGACAGTGGTGGTAGATGTGACCTTTTGGCTTATGGTTTTTCAGTCATTTATGGAAGAAAATATGTCTCTTCAGCTTTACACAAAAATCAGAAACACATGCATATTCCAAATCTGCACTTATTTAAATATTGGAGTTTTGGCACTTGTGACCTTCTTACTTAGGAGGGCAGTATAGGTATACAGCATTTTTCACTTGATTATCTTAAAATATACTGCATGGTTTTTTTTATTAATTTGCCCAATTGACTAATGTCAAAGCAATAACAAAAATCTTTTAATCAATTTGAGGTTTTCACATGGGAATATTATTTTGGCAATAAAATTATACAGTTGACAATTCCAAGTTAATTTCTCGTGGAGATCCCATGTAAAATTTTTGTTAGAGTTTTTATTGGAAAGTCATAAAACTGAAATTATTATTAGTTGAGTTAAATACATTCAATTTGTAAAGTATCACTATCCAGTGTGACACAAAGAATGCTGACGAAGGCCGTAGCGGGCCAGAAAATGCATTACATTCTGCTGGTGTCTAATAATTATAAATTTTTTCTGTACATACAATATACTTCATTGCTATCCAACGAAAAGCTAGTCTGGTAGTGTATAAAGACATTCCTAAAAATGTAAGAAATAGAACTATTACAAAAAGCTTTATAAAATACATAACTGGAATTTAGCTAATAGAATAAATTCGAAAAATAAAAAACGTTGAATATTGCAAATTAATTTAAAAAATTTTTTAAAATCATATAATCATAACTTATTTAAGTCATTATACCAAAGCATTTTTGGCGTAATGTATAGTTATGACTAATTTATGATATAATAATAAAGTTATTATTTTATATATAACTAATGACGCCAAAAAGTATCGAATAAAGCTACAAAGTAATGAATTCAGGAAGTCATTAGAACTAGCATTGAAAGTTAAGTTTTTGCAGCAACGGCTTATTTCGCAAACAAGAGATTTTAACTGTCCTCTATGTTTACCGGATTAAACAGCAGCTGACAGTTTTCCTTGGGAATATTAAAACTAAAATTTTATTGTACACCAAAGAACACTATAATTCAGATAAAATGGGAAAAAGTTGGTGGAATAGTATCAAAATCCCGAAATGTTAAAATTCACAATTGTTTTAAATAATCTCGAATTTCAAAATACTCAATTTAAAACTCCCTATATAAAATCCCGAATTTGGAAGCTCCAATTAGCGAAGCCAGTGTTTGTTATACCACAGAGGAGAAAGTCCCTGCGACCGGCCGCTTGTGCACAGAATCTTTAATTAGTGATCTGCCGTTTTTAAATTCGAGATTTTTAATTCGGAATTTTTTGCAGGTTTCGAGCATATGACCCCAACCCAAAATTACGATTTGGTTTAGTTTTGTCAGAAAAAACTCGATTTTTAACAAATTTTGCGAGTCTTCTGCTTACAAAAAAAAAAAAAAATTAACTGCAAATTTAACAGCCTGTAGTGCGATTCACTAACTTTATTACGATAATCGTGTCTAGGGAGATCGAACGGTTATTATTCGACCGGTTTTAACCGGTTATTTTAGCTTTGCCCAAGTCGGTTATTTTAAAATGCCCATTTTTCGAATATCGAATAAACCGGTTATTTTGGTATAATAAACCGGTTATTTGAGTAATGTGTAATTTATATACATTTTCCTTACTTTTGTCTAATTGAATATTGGCCAAACCTTAACTTTTTATGAAGAATATCAAAACAAAACGTAACAAAGGTCAAAAAACATTATGAACACTGTAAATACAAATCGTTTATAAAAGCGTGCGTTCTTGTAGAAAAAAAACAAAAAACTATCAAAAATACTACAAAAACATGTGCAGTTAAAAAGTAAATAGTAATACATATGTGCAAGAGTATTCTAAATATTAAATATATTTTTATATAAATATTTTTCGAACGCGATTAAAACGACAAAGTTAGTTGCTTGCAGTGCCCTTAAATGATAAGTTGCAAAGGTTTTTCCCCGTCACGACTTATTAATCACCTTTAATTAGTTCACATGCTTGACATTAATGTTATCCAAATGAAACTTAACTTCGTTCGAAGAATTTCTTAGGAGACTACAAATAATACTTTACTAAAATACACTGCAAAAAATTAATCATTGGGTGAAATATTAGCCCGTTGTGTTGCCGAGGACGAAATGCCCGTTAAGGCACTAAAAACTCTTAAGTAGTTCTAGCATCTCTTCATGCTGAAAACTACAACATTACGGAGGAATCAACGATATGGGAAACATTTCTACCAGTTTTATTTATTAAAACACCACGAACTAAAAAACAAAATTGAAGAAATCAAACAATGTCATGAAATGTTTTAAGCTGTAGTCGACGAATTGACAAATATTTAACACAAAAAGAATGTTCAGTTCACTATTCGTTTCTATAATGCTGAAACAAAATAATTTGAAATAGATAATACTGGGTAAGAGCTTTTGTTTGCAACGTTTGAAAAATATGGTTATTTATATAGACATGCTTAACCACCAATAAATTAAAACTCATTCAAAATAAATTTGAGAGAATATATCAAATAAAAACTTTATAAAATTCTTATAATTTATTTGCTTTTGCAAAACGTATGTCTAGATCAATTATAATTCAACAGTTTCTAAATTACATTATACAAATATCTTCTTACAAATAAAGTCTAATAAATCAATAAAAAATGGTCAAAAATTAAGCTAAAGTTTGATCTATTTACTGGTCCCACTTTTCTTGGAATTTATCGTAAAATATTTGTTAGGACTGATCTAAGTCATATCTATGTATTTTTTTGGTTCCTTACCTTTGCAGATTGTTTTGTTTTTATTCAAATTAAGGTTTTATTTTAAAAACTTATTTGATTTTTGTGTTTTTAAATATTCGAATTAAAACCGGTTAACCGGTTATTTAAAAATTGCTTAACCGAAAACCGGGTTTTTTAAAATAGCAACTATTCGTAATATTCGAAAACCGGTTATTGAAAAAAGTCGAATAATCGATCTCCCTAATCGTGTCGTTAAAATAAATATTACGAAATTTTATAGAATTTGCTAATCAGTAACATTTTTAACGATATTCGCTGTTGATTAAAGTCAGCAGTTACTATAAGCAGTTTATTTAATCGATAAAGTGTATTTTATATTTAAAGTTTACGAGGCCCGACTTCTTACATATATACTACGTATATACATGCATACATATGTATATGTAAGAACAAAAACAAAATTCCTAGTTCAAAATGTACAAAAAAAAGCAAATTATGAACAAAATTCTAAATGTAACATTCACAAAATAATATATAAAACAAGTAAATTAAGCACAATTTTATTTATTTTTTTTTATTATCTTTTGTGCTTTTCGTTTATTTTAACCCTTTGTAGACAGAGTTGTTACGAAATCTACAGCTGTTTACAATCGTTAAAAATAAATTACAGAATCACACTATCGTTACTGCAAGCGAATATATATGTCGACAAAAATTACGATTGTCGGTTCGTTAAAAGTTAGTGAATCGCACCACTGGCCCGCCATATCGACCGACAACTTAAGCGAGCGACAACAAGTCACTCATTGTCGTTCTTTTAAGCGGCCCACTAACTACCGACTTGTCGGTCGACAGGTTTTACGTTTCTAACGTAATTCATCTATTTGTTGTCAAATGACTGTATTGCCACATCAGGCAATTCCACAAATAAAACGATAGTTTGGAAATAAAAATCGACAAAACATATAAATTAGCCATCAAAATAGAACTATATGCTACAAACAAAGCATAATACAAAAAAGGACTTAACAAAAAACAAACAAAGCAATAAACAAAAAATATAGGATATAATTTTATAAAAATAATATAATTTTCAAAACCTGGTGTTTTAAAAAAATATAATAATAAAATTTGTCTGAAAACTGTTACGTTATCCGTCGCTTACATTGTCGATCGACGTCTCGTGCTTCAAATTGTTAGTGGGCCGCAAATCAGCTGTTTGTCGTAGAAAATGCAAGCGAACGATATCCGTCGAATCTTATGTATCTTTAAATTATAGATTTTTAACAGCTAAAAACGTATATCTTATTTTTACCATTTGCGAATTTCCAAAAGTGTTAATTTTTCGTGCACTTTTACAAAAGAAACATAAAATACTTGTGTTTCAGCGAACACATGTGTATTTGCGAGAGCACAATTACATGTTGAACAAATTTATGCAAGTGATTCTTTTCTATATTCCTTTTTTAAGAAAATATATACAAATACACATTCCAACACACACACTTACTCAATTAAATACAAGTGCATATTCATATATAAATACTATACAAACACTCACAAGCAGTGTTGCCATTTTAGTTTCTTATTTGGCTCTGTGAGCTTGTGTACTTTTTCGTTTAATACCTTATGGTATTTGTATTTTTTCAGTGGCTCTGATCTTGGAGGCATTAGTGCTTCTGATTCAGAATATATTCTCATAAAATAAAATTATTCTAGTAGAAAAACTTCTGATGGGATACTTAAATTATGAGGCTTAAAAACCCAGTGGGACGTACTTATATTATCTGAAGACTACTAGATTTTTTGCGCTTTAGAGAATCACATCCATACGAAAAAATTACCAGGATTTGTCGAAATTCGCTCCTTATAGTACGGCAGTAAAATTGTTCCTTTACTAACACATACCTAAATTTGATGAAGAAGTTTTATTGAACAAACTAAATAGAGACCGGTACCCTAATAAAGGTATTTAACATTATTATGAAAATTTAGGGCTATTTTTAATAATGCAATGTGACCCCAATTTTATACCCTCCACCACCACTAGTGGTGAATGAGGGTATACTAAGTGTGTCATTCCGTGTTAAACTTTTTAATTTTAGCCCTAAGACCCCATAAAGTATATATATTCTGGCTCCTTGAGTAATTCTAAGTCGATTAAGCCATATCCGCCTGTCTGCCCATCTATCCGTCTGTTGAAAACACTCTCACTTTCAAAAAAACGCAAAAGAAAAGAAAAATTTTGGTTTCAATTTACTTGTAGTTATCCTAAGCAGTTTGGCATTGAAATCCAGCAGCATCGGTTCTGTAGGATCCGAACTGTGAATCAAAATGTAAAACCACCACCCTAAAAAAAATGATAATTTTGATACAAAAACTGACATAAATGGTGGAATAATACACGGAATGATATAAAATTTATACGACTGCAAATCATACTCTTAAACTTCGTGAAGATCGGTCCATAATTGACCATAAGCCCCATATAAACCTTACTCGCTTAAAACAGTTTTAGTACGCCTGAAACCGTAATAAATAACGTTATCATACTAAAATTTGGCACGTCGCAGTTTCATAGGCCCAGAAATCACACTGTAAAATTTTTTGAAGATCGGTCCATAATTAACACTAGGCCTCACATAAGCCCTACTCCCGGAAAAGAGTTTAGTACGCCTCAAACAGTAATTAATAACGCTATCATAATTAAATTCGGTACGGTACAGTCTTGTAGCACTACAAATGACACTGCTAAATTTCGTGAAGATCGACCCATAATTAAACCTAGACCCCACATAAGCCCTACTCCCGGAAAACCGTTTAGTACTCATAATGTTTAGTATATCGTAATGAAATTCGGTACCTCACAGTTTTATAGGATGACAAGAAAATCGGTTCATAATTACCGTAGGCCCCATATAAATTCTTCTCACGGAAAACAACTTATTTCGCCTAAAACCAAATAAAGCCCACTTTGGGAAAATAATTAAATTCGCCTAAAACCATAACAGATAAAGATATTGGGGTAAAATTTCTTCCAATTAGGTTTATATGGCCAGAAAAAATATCATGAAATTTTGTGAAATTCACTGTTAACGCTAAAACTAATTACACTGCTGTATTGAAATTCATTCTAATTTATTTTTTGTTATACCAGAAATCAGTCTTTAGAATTTTAGGATGATATATATAAAATAGGTCCAATAAAAATTACCCTCCTAAAAAGCATTTTAGTTCGGTTAAAACTGTTACGAATCATGATATTTTTCTCAAGCCAGTTCAAAGTTCTAATAAAAAAAGGATACAACTTTCTTATTGTCGGTCATTAATTTAATGTAAGTCTAAACCGTTACCAATTTTAATGTTAGAGCCCACTTCTGTCGGTGGAGGGTATCAATAATTCGGCACAGCCGAATATAGCACTCTAACTTGTGTAAATTAAATATTACCACAAAAAATTAGAAACAGCCTTAAAAGTAAAATAAAATAACACCCTTAATTTGGCGTAATTCTTGAAATGAAAAATTACCTCGAAATTTTTAAACAAATTTTATTCAAATGAAGTTAAAACTAGAGAAAAACACAAAGAAAGTTATGTTAAAGAATAGACTTAACCCTAGAAGGCTAACCCACGTAAATTTTACTTACAGTTTTTTTAATATTGTTGCTACACAAGTATCCAGTGACCTAACGGTACCAAATTCAACAAGTGCTTTTTTCAAAGACTTTACCTAAAAATTACTTGCTATTCGTGTTAAGAGAATTTATGCCAATAGTGGGAATTTTTCCCTTTGTAGGGATTTTTCGGAAAATTTAAAGTGTAAGGAAAAAGGGACAGATATTTTTATTTTAAGGCAAATGTAGGTTTTAAAATATTATATCATTTATCATTATTAATATAGTGTGTAAAAATATGTTAATATTCGTTTTATTTTCATTTAAAAAATAATATTTTTCATATGCATTTAAGTACAAATTTAGTATTTTGCTCATAGTAACAGAGTAATCTTGAACAAGTGCCAAAACCATGTACGTATATATTAGGGGCGCTGAATATTCTGGTTGCACTTGTGAACTATTCGCCTATTTTTGCTATTTGCATTCGCACTCATATTCGCTAAAATGAATGCGAAATAGAAAATATTTAATGAATGTCAAACTCACAGTTCGTGTTGAACTGTGTTATTAAAGTTAAAGTAGTAGTTTTATGAGCTTCTTACGAATTTGTTTGTATAATTTATGAAATGGCCTAAAGAAGAGAAGCAATGCTACTGTTGTTAAATTCCATAAGTAGGATTTATAATTTGATAGTTTGATAGATTCTAGTTCATAGATTCTAAGTAAAAGTTGGGTTAAATTGACCCAAAAATCATTTTTAAACATACACTATTATTAATAAGATTTCTTTATGACGTGTTAAATTTCCAATTTTTATTTTTGATGAATGCGCTTAAAATTTATTCTTGAGGGAAAGTCAGTTTCTATGGGCTTTTCACTGGTTGCTTAGGCCAGCTCGCCCGGAAACCTTTTTCCAAAGACTTTAGAAAAGCTTAAACTATTATACAAATATGTAAGAAAAGACAAAGTCACTGTTATATTTGGTATTTTGTTGAGGCTTTGATATCGTTGCAAATAAGACTTTTTGAGTGTATGTAGGTAATTTTCATTCCCTCTGTAGTCTTCTTTGCTGATAGCTTTGGCTTTTCTATAATTATTTAGGAAAAAGTTTCCTGATGATCTGGCCTAAGCAACCAGTGAAATGCGCATAGAAACCGCTTATCCTCCAACAATAAAATTCAGTATTTTTATCAATTATAAAAAAGGGAATTAAGCACAATAAATAAAATCTTTGAACTTTTTTGATAATAAATTATACAAATACATTATTATTGTTAGCCAAAGGCCAGTATTCATGGCCCAAATGTTCACTGAAGTAGATTAACGCTACAAATAAACCTAATTATTCTATACGGTGAGAGATTGTAAACTGCATCTGGAGTCATTAATATAAATCGAACTGCATTAGTTACTTTGTTATTTGGTGTTGTTAGGAAGAAAATTTTTGTTGTAGCCAACTTTTTTGCATATTTAATTTAGGTTTCTATATTTTGAAAAATGTTCGCGGACCATTCGCTTGAATTTGATGAAAACGGATACGAATGTCATGAAATACGCGAATATTCGGTGAAAGGAATATGAATTTTCGTAAAATCACTAGTAGACATATTTTAAACTGAAGTTTTAATAAAATAGTACTTTTAATACATAAACATTTTGGTTACTATTTCGCTATTGGATAGGTTAGGTTAGGGGGCTGGTCATAAAGACCCCGCATGAACATTTTGGTTACTATTTCGCTATTGGATAGGTTAGGTTAGGGGGCTGGTCACAAAGACCCCCCATGAACCTTGTTGGTCCCTAGCATTACCACAATAAACGATAACCCTTAATTGAAACGATTAGTTCGAAGTGATGATACCCAGAGTACTCCGCACCCTCTTGACAAATGCTAGAAATCTCAATAGTCGAATTCCGGAGATTTCTTTAAATCTTGGACGTGGTGGTCGCCCAGGCAGTTCGCTCTGGATCGTAAGAGTGCCGAACAGTGACAGAGTATGTGGTCCACCGTTTCTTACTCCCCTGTTACCCAACAGAAACTACAATTGTCACTTAGCAGTTGCCTCGCCCTTTTGGCGAATACTGCCGTCTAACAGTGACCCGTTATATTGGTTACTTTTTGAAAATGTTGCTACAATTTTGTTTTTTGTTGTGGCAACGCTACTCACAAGGATATTTTTATTTAAAATTTATAAGCATCATGTATGTATGTTTGTTTGGCTATGCATTTAGTAAAATGTGTGCATTTAGTAAAATGTGTGCATTTTATTAAAAAGCAACATATAATTTATTTTTTTTTCTAAAAACCTCTCACACGCATATACATACACAAACACATCTTTCATGTGCAGCTATGTTAGTACATAATAACATAATGTTTCCTCTATGCGAGGAACTGAATTTTTTTTTATTTGATATAAATAAGCAACTTTGTTGCAGGCGTTTTGAACATTTGACACAGTGGCTACGAAATCCTGCAAATTTAGAAGTAATAAAAATTTCTCATTCATTTGGTAAGATTTAATTATGGGATGTAAAATAAGCAAATCAACAAATAAAAAAGAAGTTTAAAGAATTTAAAAGAATAGGAGTTTGCTTTTGAATTCGAACCTTTTAAATTTGTTATTTAATATATTTCTGAATTTTATTTTAAATACTGTATTTTGATTATTGAAACAACTATAATGTATATAAAGGATGTTTTTTAAGCAGAAAAAATGTTCACCAAAATATTTTCAATTAAATCAAATAATGTTGTTTCAAACAATTTCTTTAATTGTTCCAACTAATTTGATTTAATTGAAAATAAAAATTATAATGTTTGTGTGTATATTTGCAAATATGGAAACATATACATAAACTTTCAAATATTTTATGTTGTATTAAAGTTTCAATCAAATTTTTAATTGTTTCAATCAACTGTGTTGGCCTTCGCCCGTATAAAATGCAGCTAGGTCAGAAATGTAAGCCAATTTCGATGCATGGAGTATCTAGTTGAAACATAAATATTGTAAAACAAACCAAAATAAATTGTGAAAACTAGAACAATAAATAAAATAAAGAAAATTTGTTGTAAAAAACAAAGAAAACCAAAACAAAAAGTGCCTTAACTGATAAAAGGAGAGAAACGGGAGTGAGATATTACAGTGGTTGGCACAAGAAAACCACCCTAATACCCAACCAACAACCAGTCAGCCCCAGTCCCACAGTGCCATACAAAACCCTAACCAGGACCGATCCTACAATTCAGCCCACCCAGGTAGTCCATCCAAAACCTTTTACACCTTACAATTCTGTTTAGTGATCAAGCAAAATCTTACCATAATATGTTTGGTAATTAACAAAATTGCCACAATTGGAGTCAGACCAATCGGAAACAGACCCCACAGAATTCCAAACATCCTGAAAAATAGGCCGTTTAGTGGGGTTTATGCACTGGTGGCATCATCGGACACGAACCTCGCGTTACAGTCAATTAAAATCTTTACGGCACCATGCACAATGACTTTTTGCTTGAAAATATAGATGACATTGACTGTGGTTTCATAAAGATGGAGCTACGTGCCATTTGGCGATGGCAAAAATCGACTTATTGAATTAAAAATTTGGTGATATTTTAGTTAATTTTCAGAAATTTACCTGGTAGTTGGCTTCCAAGGTCGAGCGTTTTACACCTTTCGATGATTTGGTATGGAGCTACGTTAAGTCGCTCGTTTGTGCTGTCAATTTAGCAACAGTTGACTCCAAGACGTCAAGATTGTTCATTTATTTTACACACAGGGCCAGCAGTGCTCGAATAAGTTGCCTTTGCGCTTTGTCAAGTCCATCCTATTAAAATGGTTATAACATACATTGATCTTTTGAATAAAATTATGATTTTTTTAATCAATTAAAGTTATTTTATGGGGCTTACGAAAACACCCTTTATATGCAGCTAGATGTATATATTTCTATGTGTTCGTAGCTCTTTGAATTTTTTTGTAAAAATAAAGTTTTGCAAAGCAATAATCTATATTAAGAATATGTTTGCAACACATTTCAAAATTTTGGATTAAAAGTTAAACTTTAAACTAGAAAGTTATGCAGAAGAAACCAAGAATAGATCTTAAATAAGAACAGATCTTATAAAACTTGTAAAACTTTCTTAAACATTTTTTAATAATCTTTAAGTTTTCGTTTAGTTAACAAGTTCGAAAATTGTCATTTTAACAATTTTTTTAAGCTTATAAGAACGTGTATATAACAATATCTTTTTTGAGGCTCAAGCATAATTTGAAAGCTTGTAGCGTCAAATATTTTTGAGATTTTTTTCAGATTTTTCGGAAGATGTTTAGAGGTTGCTCAAGTTGAGTTGTTGTCAAAAAATACGAGTGTGTCGGCATTTTTTTGAGTTTTCTTCATAACTTAGTTAAAAACCACGTTGTTTTAATTTTTTGCCCAAATATTTTAAGAGATAAATGTCCAATCTTTACTTCTATGCGCATAAAGCATAAGTTGCGGCAATATTTTTTGCCCATTAAGGTACCACATATCAATTTTTTTTGTAAGTTTTGGATAAATTCCGTAAAAAACGGCTTATAACTTTTAAAATTTGTATTTAAAGTATAAAAATTAGTGATGCTGTTTTAAAGATGGTTATATTCAAGACAATTTAAGAATTTGGTCGTGTTCTTACCGTTCCTGAGTTATATCATTTTACAAGTTTGTACCCGATGAATATTAAATTTTCAAATTTCTATTGTTTTGATTTGTAATCAGCACAAAAACACAATTTACCAGAAAACAAGCTCAAAAATCAAAAAAATTCAAGGATTAATATCCAAAGCCAGTCTAATTTTTTTTGAAACTTGTAATATTTCAATTGATTTTTTAAAACAGATTTAAAAAATTGGGAAGCCAACAAGTCATTTCAAGATGCAAAGAATAAAGTTCAACATTTACAAGTGGAAAATGATGTGTAGAACGAGGTGCAGCTTTGGATAGCACTTACTGCAATGTCACAGAATCTGATATTCAGAACTTATTGCAGGACATAGAACTACATCGGCCCCAATAAATGATTTTTAAACAAAGCAAAACAAAACGTATGATTTTTATTTGTTTTTTGGGTATGAGTTGTAAACTTTCAAACTGCTTATATTAATATCATAAACTGGGTACAAAGCTGAAAACCGGTATAACGGTAAGAGCAAATTCAAAAATAGTTTTTTCTAAATTATAAAGAATTAATTGATATTTCAAACAGCATTGTTAGTTTTTTTGGACACAAGTAAGTATTTATATCGCAGTTATACATACATTCCAGATAACATTTTAAATAATTCGCGTTTAAAAAAAGTTTTTTTAACTTATAGCTTTAATAGATGCGAGCTTATTTATAAACATTTTAAGTCATCTGGGATCAAGAACATGAAATGAAATCATTTCAATTACAACAGAAATTTTGCAAAAAGTTGTGAGAAAAATTTTAGAAATTGTAATTAGATGTGAAGCAGGAAATATCCAGTACTTATTTAAAAAACAAAAAATTGTAATCGTATTATTAAAAAAGTTATAAGTTATGTAACCTAGAGATGAGCGATCCCGTGATTTTCAAAGAACATCGTGGTTAGTGAACGTGATTTAAAAATCACTGCTCCTTACAACTACGATTGTGATCACGGTTTGTCAGTTTTTAGTTCTTTTATATCAAGTGCTCCAAGCTATATGTACAATGCGCGAGCTTTCGCAAGAGCTTTTGTAACTACTTTGGAAATAAACAACAACAAATTATAAGAGCTTTCAAAGCTGTTTACTAGCATATACATACATACTTGAACAAATAAACTTTGGCTTAAAAAAATACTAATAAGATAGAAGAGAGAATGAAAGGAACAGCAACATTATTCTATTATATGTAAAAAAAAACAAAAAGAACGACTAAGCAAGTACCTGTGACTTGACAAATTTAGTCGCAACTGTGATTTTTGATTTTTCAGTAACAGTGATTAAATCACAGGTACAAAAATATCGCTGATCTCTAATTTAAGCCATATAGTCTATTCCAAACTGTTGAAATGTATTAACGGTTTTATTAAAAAGTATTATGATATAATACGGAGTAAAATGACAACATTGCAGACTGGGGTATATTTCCCTTTACGAATAGGGTAGGGATGGGCAATTAATATCGATTTATCAATATATCGATATTTAAACAAATTATAATCGATATATACGACTATCGAATTCGATATTTTTAAGATCTCTTTAAAATAAAATTCAACATTATAACCGCTGCTCAACTGCTTACAATACTGTTGTTTGTTAAGAATTGCATCATATGTTTTTTAAGTAATATTAAGAACATAACGGCGCTTTTTCATTGTACATTTTCATAGATTTCATAGTTCAATTTTGTCGCGGTTTTTTAAGAGATGACAACAAAAAAATAAGCGCGAAAAAAATATTCTGGAAAGGATTCCTAGAACTATGTAAAGAATCGCCTTAATTATGGCGTATTCGCAGCAATAGACTCATGAAAGTTGGAATGGTAATAATAAAATAAAATATTTTTTTTTTTTTTTATTTGAACATGTTGTTCTTATATATATTAAAAATTCAATATTGCACAGTTTACTTGTATAGTATGTGTCACAAGTTTCGTTAACCGGCATTATATAAAACCAATAAATTTTTGTTTTAGATTTCATATGGCGAATAAAGAAAAAAATTTTGTATTCTTTACTTTTTTTTAGATTTTATTACTGTAGAATTAACTGCCGGTCCCTCGACTTCAAACGAAAACTTTGTTCGCATAACTTGCCTTAAAAACTAAATTTTAAAATATTAATTTAAATAAAAGTTAAGCGAATGAAAGTTTCGTTCGAAATCGAGGGACAGGCAGTAAATTTGAAATTAAAAGAAACAATAAAAAGATATTTCATGTAAAAGTTCGTACCTATGTAAATATGTATTGACATAGGTATATTAAGTTTTTAAATTTGGTAATAATTTCAGCTTAATACGTTTGATACATCGATATATTAAATTGATAAATATCGATACTCTTAAAAAATATCGATAATCCCTAGAACAGGGCTTTTGAAAGTCGCCTTATTCTACTCCATTACGATACAAAATATTTAAGAAGAATTTTTCTTAAATTCAACAAAAATGTCTATAGTAAAAAAAACAATATAAAATAAATGAAAAATAAAAACTAATTTAAGTCAAAATATCTCCGAAAAGTTATTCTTACATTAAAAACCAAATGTCTATCAAAAGAATAAAAAAAAAATCTTAATAGTTTCTCTTATAAAATATTTAACAAATGTACTTATATTTTTACAATTCATTAGTAAAATATTTTTCTAAGGCAAATATACACATTTTCTTATGCTACAATATATAAATGACGCACTGGATCATAAAGAGGGTATTAACTGAAAATTTAAAAATTTTTTGTAAAAGCAAAACAGTTTTTAATTTTATATTTAAGGCATATGAAAAAGTATTTTTAAATCAACCGTTTCAATCCAAAAAAAAAAAAAAAATATAAACAAAATAGCACGATATTTTTACAGAGGTTAGATTTGAATATTACGTGTCGACTTTTGCCAAAAAGTGAAAATTAAAATTATGAGTTAATACAATTTTTATGATAAGCTAAAATTAACTGAATTCCATACACTCATCCCTACACACATACACAATCAATTATTGAGTATAGATGGTTTGATGCCTAGAAGAACGACTAGAAGAGAAAGAGAGGGAGAAAAAACATAACTCACCTGTCCAAGTACAATCACAGCTCTATAATTTTTGGTAAAAAGAGCGTTTACTTCCACCGAACATATTTTGACAGAACATGTGTATGGGTCGGTTACGGATGGCAAGTTGTGCTGCCAGCAGTGAAATCGGGCAACGCCGCTCATGGTAAAATATACAAAATTTTTATTTTTTAGTTTAACATCAGCAGCGCTGCCTTATTTCGCTGCTGGCAACTTAACTCCAGTTCAGTTGACATCCGTAGACGTCCTAATAGTTTTTTTTAGAGACTTTCTACTCTATTCGTTTTCGTAACATTTGAATAGTTACAATTTGACTTTTGTCAATGATTGGGTACTTATGTGAATATTCAATAGAATACTCGTTGACAGTGAAAGAAATCTTAAGTATAATTTCAATCATGACATTAGAGAGGAAAAATAATATCGTTTTTATTGACATCTCATTACCAACATCATTTAGAGGATTTATCAAAATGTCATCAACTAAATTTAGAAAGAGGTGAGGGATAGAGAGAGGGAGAAACCCTTAGAGCAACTGTAACAAAAATGGAGAAAAAATATAAATGATTGAATAAATGACTAGCGAATAAATTACTCAAATAAATGTATGAAAAAGTGGGTGGAAATATGTATTTAAAGGCAGGAAGGAGCTGTACAACAAAATGTTGGTTTAAATGAGTACTTTTATGAATGAAAATGAATGGTTGGTAATAAAGTACATTCATTACAAAATTTTCTTCTTTAACAAAAATGTTGCAATATTATCACGTATTTTCGTTGTTGTTGCTATTTTTATATACTATTCTACCATTTAACAGGAAAATGATGATGATGATGGCGACGATGACTATTATGATGCTGGTATAAATGTGGTTGTTCAATGGTAGTTCTGATGCTGATCACTCTGTATTAAACAGAAGGTAATTAAGTCTTTTGTACCGGATGGAGTCATACGTTTTTAGGTTCATTTGGCCTCAATTCATAACCAACCATTAAATGTTGGTCATTATTAAAACGAATAGTCTTTTATTTTGTTTTGTAACGCTTAAATAGGTAGCCAAGGGTTATAAGTATAGAGTGTGTATTTTTTTATTTAATAATGTTGGATTGAATTTTAGCAGCGGAATGTGAAAGAGGCTTTGTTTGTATAATGTCTTTAAAAAGATAAGAATTAATATCTACTCCCAAATCTAATATTGCAATCATATGTAACTCGTGGCAAATATAGAAATATAATGACCTAGACTCAATGATAAATATTATATAATAGCGTTTGAAATTGCAAAAAGAAAGTATTTCAGTATGTCACTAACAAAATTTTAATTTAAAAGAAATTTAGTTTTTAGTTAGAGATTTTTTCATGCAAAAGTCTTCTAACAAGCCATTGATATTTTTTTAGAACTTAAAAGTAAAAACATGTTGTGTACATTAATAAAAAAATTCAATTTTATTTGTTTATTAGGGTATTTCAAAAAATTGTTGCACTTATTCTTCAAAAAAAAAAAAAAAAAAAAAAAAAAAAAAAAATACAATAGCTTATAACTATTAAAAAGGGCATATGCAAAACGAGCAATAAATTTGTCAAAATTAGCCACAATTTGGTCGAAATTATAATTATAACTATATTATAATTAAAATATACAATGATATGGCCAATGTTAACCATATTAAGGTTAAGATTAACCATAATATGGGCAACATTTTGGATATTTTGGTCAGAAGTAGCCATATTATGACCAGAATTACAATAATATGGTCAATGTTAACCATATTATGCATATTTATTTCCGCACTTTTGCAATTTGCTTATTGAGTATCTAGTAGGTTATTCATTAAATCGGGCTTTTGCTATAATCGGGCTTTTGCCTTAATCGGTTAATCGCTCGATTAATTAACCGAAGTTTTTGTTTAATCGGTTTATTTTTATATCGGTTAACCGACCAATAAAGTTTTTTTCTAAATGAAGTAAGCTAAAAAATTAATATACATACATAAGTTATTAATTATTTGGAGTTTATTAGTAAAAACAAAATAAACAATAACATAACAACTCTCGAATAATTTATAAATATGTAATACATATTTTTTAAATAATACATATTCGGGCATGTTCTACAAATCGAAATGAAGTGGAATTGAAATCGAACGAGATTTTGATTTCAATTATTTACAAGATGTTTGTAGTTTTTCCTGTTTTTAAGAGTTATTCTTGTAAATATAATTTATACTCAAATAATGATTTATATAAAAAGGAATATTTTTATGAACTTTGTTTCAAATCCACTTCATTTCGATTTACAGAACATACCCGATTATGTATTAATTTAAAAATAAACTGTGAGATTATTTTATTAGCTATTTCGATATTTTAAGGAGATCTTATAAAAAAATTTTTTAGGAAAATAATTTAGTTTAAATGTGTACCCCCGTATTCATAAGCGAATATAAAATTTAACGAAGGTTTATTGAGAGAAATTTTCGTAGGAATCTTGCTTTGTAAACCTTTATTAAATTTTAAATATTTCTATGAATACGGCAGTTAGGATTTAAGCGATTCTTTTCTTTAGTTTTGTTAAAATTTGACTTATCGTTAATGTTGGAGAAATCGAAAGCAGCCCATAATACAGAATGTCTAATTTCTCAGTCCTTTTCCTGGATTTCTCTAAACATAGAAAATCTTCCAATATGCCATAAGAATCCTGTTTTTTTTTTTTAAATTCTTAACACTTCTAATTGTTTCGGTTAATTCTGTTATGAGATTGATATAAGAGGAAAAAACATAACAAAATTCATACATATAAAAAGTACGTAAAACAAAAATCTGTTGTTGTTATATGAAACGAAGATCACTGAACGCCTTCTTTTTTTGTATGAAAAAATGTTTTCTAAACACAATCCTATTGTATATGAGACGAAATTAACCGGTTTAATCGTTAATCGAAAAAAGTCAATTTAAAATGAACCGATCAATAGTAGTAATCAATCGGTTAACCGATTAACGGTTAATCGACCTCAGCAATTCTGGTCTCCCAAAATACCTCATCCTAATAGCCCCGAGGCCGGGACATTTGAAGTGAAAGTGAAAAACCCTTGCCTCTTCTTCAGTTATTATAATCCAGATCTATGTCTAGCAAGATACAGCCCTGTTTGGTCGGGCTGTCGGTTTTGCAATCTCATTTAGATACATCCGTCAGTCCGCAATTAACTTCGATGTTGTAAAGACGTCAGAGCTGCAATGGGACTCTTGCTGTCCGTAAATATGCATAAATTTTTCGATATACGAATATACCTCAGCCATTTCGACGCCCGCTTTATGGCGAAGATTTCCGCCTGCAATACACTGCTGATGTTTGACTATATTGAAAAATCAACGACAGTCTTTGCGGGACTGTGCAGTCTCAGAAATCCATTATGGTGGCTTAGCCCTTCCACCTACAAGCCAGTGCTGTTGCCTGATGCAGTGTCTTCGAGAAGAAGCTACCGCCAATTCAGTCTCCATAGCGCCACATATGACAGGCACTGAGCATAGAGAATAAGCGAGCGGATTAGCTTGATAGCCCACTTCAATCTTCTTCTATTCGGAATAGTAGACGTCCATAAGGGTCAAAAACCTTATTGAATCACCACATATCTATGGCCTAAAAATGAACAGTTATTAGAGACCGACCAGTTACTTATTAAGTCAGAGTGTCCCGAGCTAACTAAAATCATATCGAGAATCTCCTGCCTATTAGCTACAACAAACATAAGTTCCGAGTCAATGTTTGCTATTTCCAAGTTTCTGTTACAAATAAAAGTGATGTAGTGCGCATTATCATCAGCACAGAAAACCAGCGGGGATTATATGGAGCCAGCTTTGGGCCCTATCCCACGGATATGCCCGTAGGGGGCCCATCAACATGGTCGTGTGCCATGTAGCCCGAAACAATCCAGATAGACTTGCCGCCAATATCTAGGGTTTCAGATATTGTATCTTTATCACTGAAATCAGAATGAATGAAGATATTTTTAGCCAAAATAAAGGACCAAATTTTACCTGTATCTCTGGCATATTGTAGCTAGTAGTTTTTGAGGCTTAGTTCGCAAGCTCAATCAATGTGGATCTATGGTTCTTGGACCATTTTAAGCTCCTCTTTCGTTCCTAGGCATCCCTATCAGCCAATTCATCCTTGTGTTCAAAGTAATCACCCACCATATCAGAGACGGACCTTGTATCTCCTTTGCCGGATGAGTGAACGAATACGTCATAAGCAATACAGTTTACAGACTGCATAGATTCTGCAACTGTTAGAGCTGGATCGTCCTTGTTGTCTCTTCGTTAAACACGGGGCAAGATAGTACTAAAATCATAGTATTTCTTAGCCTGCTTCTCACTCAGTGACTTTAGGGAGTCCTGATTCAGAAACAAAATCGCCGTTCTTGAAAATCCTTCACCTACTGAAACCTTGAATACTTTCCAGAAAATTTTTTGGGTTTATGCATTGAATCAGAACCTTTTCTGGTGCAGAAGGTTCAGCTGTGATGGTAACGATAGATCTAGGGTCTCTCATCTACAACCGCCATCAACTTAACGTGACACTGGTACCAGCCAGCGTCATCACGTTGCAGAGTTGCTTCTGGATTCTCGCTTATGTTTTTCTCTTATAACGGGAAATGGATCCGTTAGCTGTCAACAACCCTCCTCATAAGCCGGTGTTTAGCCTCTACGTATTTGGATCTAAGTATTGCCTATGGTGCATGTTTGGTAAGTTTATTCAGTGGTTGCTGTCTAGGCATTGCCACTTTCGCAGGGGACGAAGGTGAAACGATTTGCAGCCCAGTAGTTTGAGCCCATGCCATCAAAGCTTCCTGTTCAGCAGAAAGCTTGTCAGTCAGTTAAACGCAAGAGAGCACGCTTTGTGTAAGATGCCCTTTAGGAAGGGTTTTAATGCCGGGGTAACTTATTAGGGTCGCCGGATTTGGCAGGATGTTTCCATCTCTGACGCTTTTTGCACAATAGGCACATGTAAAAGTGCTGTGTGGGTTGACTTAGTTATTTCCAATTTAGCAGCACCCGAAGCTGGGGATTAATCAGAGTCACTGACGGAAAGGCGTTTGCGGTTTTGGATGTGTTTGGAGCGAATGACAGAGGTACCTTGTAGATTTGTCTTTGGACACTAGGCAAGCCTGTGTGTGCCAAGTTGTCCATTGTACTTGACACTCGTTGTCCAGTCGATGTCCAGTCCAGTACCACTCTTCGTTAGGTGTTTATTGTTATTATTGTTGTTCATTCATTTTAGTCCCATGATCTAGGATCTGGAGGTCCGCCACGTTATATGTATCCCCTAATAACGTGGTAAAGGCGTTGTCTATTTGATGAGGTGCACAGGTATCAGCAAAGCTCCGAGATAATACAGTCGATTACCCCTGACCGCAAGCAAGACCGATAGGCAAGGGTCGCATGGTACATCGTCTTAGGGTAAGATAACCTTTCGTTGCCAAAGGCCTTTAAGTTCACTGCCTTGACCAAAGGCATCACTAGTAACTTACGATGTCTAGGGTTAAGACTTAAAGCACAGACTAGACATAAACCACCACATCGCTTCAAGATCGTAATCTAAGTGATATTTCCATTTATAAAAGCTATTTTTAATTCACTGGCCAGACCGCGACGACTTTCCTCGGTATTCTGTCTATTTTACTACGCAAATAATGTATTTAAATCTAAAATTAAAAGAAAAAGAATGTGAGAATTTTAAGCAGACCCAGTTATCAGGTTGTAAAGCATTAAGATACTGTAGATAGCAATACAATCTAATAACCAAGCAAGAATTTAATTAAATTGTTAAATGTTTGCAAGATTTATAACAATAATTGTGTTAACCATAATGTATGTATGTATGTATTTCTCATTTTTTTCTGAATATAGCAAAACTTTTTTCTAATATTTTTGTATACACATGTACGTATTTTAACTACTAATAGGTCCAACACAACTCTTTCTTACACACATCATCTATATATTGTGCAAATGCATGCAAATATACTTGCCCATAACATTTATATATTCTTTGCTTTTAGCATCAAATATTTTATATTCGGTATCTCTTTTATGTTTTTTTAACGTTAAAGGAAAAGCATAAATAAATAAAATAAAAAAATATGCATAACACAGAAAACAAGTATGGAAAATATTTTTTTATTAATTTTTTCTTTAGTATTTTGTAGACGTATGAATGCATAAAAAATAAAACATCAAAAACTGAATATCAGCATACTCTTGTTACTACTGCTGCTACCACTACTTACAATCACTTTTTACTTTCATTCTCCAATATGTTTTACAGTATGAACTTGCATAAAAGAATACACAAATACATACATCTCTAGATATACATATTTATTACAAGTTATTTTCTAACTTAAATTTTTTAAACACATCCCTTTTTGCACCCTGGCAAAAGCTTTGTGTGTGAGTATGTGTGTATGCGATTCTTTTTGGCTGAGTTGGTAAAATAAATATGTGTGTGCATGTGTGAGTGTATGTGTATAAGAGTGTACGGGTTACATAAATGCTTTTATGTGAGTATGTTGTCTACTACATTAGATCGTAATGTGCATCAGCATGATGCTGCTGTTATCACTTCCATTACACTGAACAAACTATAATAAAATTTATATGTTGTATGTAACTTATAGAAATATACTCCTCCTGCTACTTTGGATAAAAAGCGACACAACAATAAATTTATAAAAAAAAAATAAATATAAAATCATAATGTTAATATTGTTGCATATGCCCAGTGGTAGATTATGTAAAGGGGTATTATATAAAACACTCGCACACACACACACATATATGATCCGAGATTTTAAATCGCTTTAGTCCCTTGTAAGAGTTCTTCTGCTTGAACAAATTTTATTTTAGCTAAAATTTTATTTTCGTTTGCTTGTTTGTAAACGAACCCCTTACCTTTTGCAAAATGTAATTTAATTTCTTGGGTCATTAAAAAAGAGATTATTTAAATGAAATTCTTAATTTGTTATTACATTTAAGAAGGAGTCCTAACTTTGCAATGCTCAACCATATATATACCTTAACTTACCCAGATATACTATTTATAAATTACTTATTGTAAATTTTAACTTAAAATTAAGGATCGTAACAATAATTATAATAAAAATCACAATATAATTGATATAATTAAATAATGAATTCAAAAATGGCCCGGGTACAAATTTTTAGAAATTGAGTTTCTTATTCTGGATACTTGAGTAATTCTAAGTCGATTTAGCCATGTCCGTCTGTCTGTACGTCTGTTGAAAACACGCTCACTTTCGAGAAATGCAAAAGAAAAACAAACTTTGTCTAAAATTGCTTGTAATTATCCTAAGCAGTTTGGGATTGAAATCCAGCAACATCGGTTTAGTAGGATCAGAACTATGAATCAAAATTTGGAACCACCACCCTAAAAAAATGGACAATTTTGATACAAAATCTAACATAAATGATGGAATAATGCACGGAATTTGCTTCATGTAACTGCAAATCATACTTTTCAATTTCGTGAAGATCGGTCCATAATTGACCATAGGCTCCATATAAAAACTACTCCCGGAAAATAGCTTAGTATGCCTAAAACCGTAATAAATAACGCTATCATACTAAAATTTGGCACGTCGCACAGTGGCGCCATTTGAGTTTTTTCGTTGCAAAAATCATATCTTTTGAACAGAATAAGATAATTGAACAGTTTAAACAGCATATGATAGATAACTGTTCAGCCTATGAAATGAGCGTTTGGAAAGGGTGCTACGCTTTGTAGGGGTCTACTTATGGGTTATCAAAGTTAAAATTAGTAGAAAAATCAATTTTATGGTAACTAAAAAAAATTATTTTTACATTTTTAGATTGTTTTTATTTTTTTTCTTAAGGGTTTTATGTTTTAAATTATTACCCAACAAATTAAAAAAAAAATTATTTTTTTTTTTTAAATTTATTTTTTAAATTTTCTGTAAAATATTCATCACAATTCGTAAGAGAAGGTATATCTAAAAGACTAACCATTTCTAAACTATAATTATTTTGTAACTCTATTTGTGACTTCACATGCCGCAGGGAAGAAATAAGTGGATCGGAAGATGCTGCCAACATGTTGAAGAGGTCCTTATTTTGCCTTACCCTTGATGCTTTGAATGTGTTGTGCAATATATATATTTTATAAAATTTGTTAAGAGACTCCTGTGCTTCTTCAGAAAGCTCTCCAATTGGCAAAGACTGGTACTCAATTATATCTTTGCCATGCGCCAATATTTTATGGACGGTCGGGGTCAACTTCTTCTGTGGATACATTTCTGCTAAAAGAGATGCAGTTTTCGACGCATATTCTCCATATTTTGTAGAATTGACATTTTCTTTGCAGTTTAAAACATCCAAGATCGTTCCCAATCTTTTCACGATTTGATTGTCAATTCCAATGATTCTAGTTACTGCCTCATCATTTTCAAAAAATCTCCTAGAAGTGTTTCCATCGTTTGAGTTACCGTATCCGTGCTTGGGACAGTCTACTTTTAGTCCAACTTGTTTAAAAAAAGCCTCCTGTATTTGCTTCTTTCTGATCTTCTCCTTATCCTTTATTGATGTATTTTCATCGAAGTTTTCCTCCTCTTGTGGTAGGGTATATGCCAGTTTTAGCAAGAATTCCATACACCTTATCCTTGCGTGCATTGGTGACATTCCATATTCGTAATTCTCCTCATTTGTAGAATCGTTTAAATTACCAAAGTTCTTCTGACAAATAATAGTAAAAAATCGATAAAAAAAAATATAAAAATAAAACGAAAAAGGGGTTTAAATAGGTTTTTGCTAAATTTTTACCTCCAAAATAATTCTGTCTATATATATGTATATGATAACTAATTGAAATATGTTATAATTAAGCAGAAAAAGATACTTATCTTAAATTCTTTAAAACTAATTATATAAAATTGAGATGTAACATATTATATATGAAATAAATTGAATTGAATTGAAAAAAGTTCTTCTGACTCTTTTTGCAAATCGGGCATGACATTGTTGAGGTTGTTCCTGTCAGTTCGTTTACGACTTTTTCGTCAACCATGGTCCGTGAAAAACTTTGGTGTGGTTGACTTTCTAAACAGTTCAAATAATTTTAAATTGTTCAACGCCATGTTTTCAGTACTTAAATTGTTTAATGGCGTAGACTAATCCAGGCATTATGCTTATTTTGCAATATATAGGCTTATGCTACCATGCCTAAAAATTTATCTGTTCCCTGCATACATATGGATTTAGGCTGAATAATGCAATTTTGATATTATGCACGTGTCCAAATAAGATTTGTGCCTACCTGTAGGGACCATAAGTCAATATTGTTCCTGACCATTTGTACGCCAAAGTATTGTTTATGTGAGGTACATACCTGCTAATTTCAATGAGTAGTTTTTTTCAAACTATTAGATCAAACTACTGTCAGTCAAAACATATAAGGGATGGACGCCATACAATTTCTGCAACCATGTCTTTTTAAACTTTTTTACCTCTAGAAGCCAAACGGGCACGTACGGGCAGATAAAAATTTTGAATTATGTAAAGAACTAATCAAAGAACAGGTTTTTCAAATATGGCAAATATAGAAAAATATAGTTTTTTTTTATTTTCCGTCAAAGTTGAAAAATAGTGAAAAAACGGATAGTTTTTAAATAGTGATTTACCAGGAGAAACACAAAGCAAACAGTTAATTTTTTTTTATCATTATACATTTAATAAATACATCAATCAATACAAACAAAAAATAAGGCGATTCGTTACCTATTTTTCGTGATATTACACCTGAAATCGCAACAAATTGACTAAAAATTGTGTGTTTTTTTGAAAACCGAAAGTCGGTCAACTTTGAACGGTTATATCTTCTAAACTAAAAATGTGATATTATTAAGAGTGGCATATTTGAAATCGTTGAAAAGTTTCCTATAACATGGGTTTATTCAAAACTTCGTCGGCACTCATGAAAATTTTGATTTTTGCAACCTCGCTTGCTCTACGGGCGCCACTGTGCGTCGCAGATATATAGGACCAGAAATCACACTGTATAATCTTTTGAAGATCAGTCCATAATTTACACTAGGCCCCATATAAACCCTACTCTCGGAAAACAGTTTATTTCGCTTAAACCAAATAAAGCCCACTTTGGGAATATAATTAAACTCGCCTAAAACCATAACAGATATAGATATTGCGGTAAAATTTCTTCCAACTTAGATTCATATGGCCAGAAAAAATATTATGCCATTTTGTGAACTTCACTGTTAACGCTCTATTTAATTACACTGCTGCATTGAAATTTATTCTAATTTATTTTTTGAAATACCAGAAATCAGTCTTCTAAATTTTAGGATGATTGGTCAATAATTTATCATAGGTCCAATACAAATTACCCTCCTGAAAATCATTTAAGTTCGGCTAAGAATGTTACGTATCATGAAATTTTACTCAAGCCAGTTCAAAGGTCTAACAATAAACTCATAAGACTTTCTTATTGTCGGTCAATAATTTAATATGGGTCTAAGCCGCAACCAATTTCAATGCTGACGTTCGTTTTTGTGAAGCTTCATTAATAATATATTTATCATATAGAGCCCACTCCAATCGGTGGAGGTTATCAAGAATTCGGCATAGCCAAATATAACAATCTAACTTATTTTTTTTTTCTTTTTTTTGGAGGTACACATATAGACCGATATACTGTGAGAATAAAAAGTTTATCAGCCATGTCACAGAGTACAATTCCGTTCCGAAGAAAACATATTTGTATATTGAAAATCATTTAAGTTCGGCTAAGAATGTTACGTATCATGAAATTTTACTCAAGCCAGTTCAAAGGTCTAACAATAAACTCATAAGACTTTCTTATTGTCGGTCAATAATTTAATATGGGTCTAAGCCGCAACCAATTTCAATGCTGACGTTCGTTTTTGTGAAGCTTCATTAATAATATATTTATCATATAGACCCCACTCCTGTCGGTGGAGGGTATCAAGGATTCGGCATAGCCAAATATAACAATCTAACTTATTTTTTTTTTCTTTTTTTTGGAGGTACACATATAGACCGATATACTGTGAGAATAAAAAGTTTATCAGCCATGTCACAGAGTACAATTCCGTTCCGAAGAAAACATATTTGTATATTGATAGAAAGTATATTTTGCTAGTTTTTTGACCCTTAAGATACAGAAAACTCCCATTCCGTTCATAAAAATAAAAATGGTTTCATTCCGCAAGTTTTTTCGTAATTTTCTGAAGCACAAAAATACGGAATGAATTCCGTTTCCGAACGGAATTGTACTCTGTGACATGGCTGTATATCTCCTTTCCATAGCGGTGAAAAACAAGTGGCTTTTTAAAATAAATTTCAAAAAGGGCTCATCATTATATATATATATAGAATATTTAGTATGTGTGTTTCAGTTAAGGCTAGTTTACACTATCACGCGTCTTACGTAGTCCATAATACTTTATGAGATACAAATCGAACGAGATTTGCGATTGTCAAAAAATCTAATTTAACATTACAGTTTGTATTCACACAAATTTACTTGTATATATAATATAATGCTGGTGCGAAATAACACAAAAAAGTTATGATCCAAAAATAGTCCAAGAAAAAAATGTTTTACCAAAGGTAGGATTTTATCGGCCGTATAACAAGTTTTCCATTATTCCAACTTTGCTTTAACCTAAAGTGAGCGATTAGTTAAAGGAAGGTACATACTACCTGATAGGCTAAAGTAAAGATTTAATAAGGGAACACTTTTTATCCTGCCGATAAAATCATACCTTTAGCTATCGGTAAGTCTTGAAAACGGGGGTTAATTTTTTATAAAATATATTAATTACATCTTGGAAGTCAAATTAAAGTGCGATTGACATTAATTATGTTTATTCCATTTACCACAAGTGGAAAGGATATGCAGCTCAATTCCAAATCATGCGCTGTCGATTTAGCATGTTTTAAATTTTTCACGTTTTCTACGTTGTATTATTCAACTTAAATTCTGCAATCGTTTCGTAATAAATGGCTAATCCTGTCCAAAGCTATGCACAAAAATGTACTTAGCATACAACTGAATGTTATTTCGCCCGTAAACTTTAAGAGATTCAAATTTCACTTTTTTGACTTAGCATGTTTTGGAATTGAGCTGTCGATACATAAGTTTCTCATTCCGATTGTAATTTCTACAATATTGATCTTAGACCTTTTAAGGTGAAAATGTATTGTTGGGTTCCAAATATGTAGCGATGTCTGTGTATGTTAAAATCGGTTTTCCAAAGACCCCAGGTATGTGGATACTAGGTTGTAAAACTAAGTCACGTATAGACCTAAAGAGTTTGCTATACAAATTCATATAGATCAGTTTACATATGGCGGAGATGTGACCAAAAAACAACGACCGCCTCTTATTTTAACTCATAAATTCCAAATGTTTGCTTTATATTTGAAGTCTCTTTTTAATTAATAAAGCTTATAAACAGGGAAACCAGCAATATGCACTTAAAATTTTTTTTATAATATTTTCATCTAATAAACTATTTAAAAAGTATAGTCGGTCAAGCTTACGCTACAGTATTTACAGTAATATTTTCAAGGGTTCATCTTTGGGGTCCATGGTCAGTATTAACCCATTTACAATAAAATTATATTATGAGATTCATATAGGAGTGGTTTGTTCATTTAAATTCAAACTAAAAAGTATCAATTTATTCTCCAGAAAGGTGAAATATACACTTTAAACTAAAAAATATGCTTTTTTGACTAAAACATGCAAAGACTGCTACAATATGTAAAAATATTTACTAACAAATCGATGCCATACATGGTCATACATGGAAAGACTCATTGTTTACCTCGTTAACTCCTTTACGTGTAGGTTAAAACTGCTGCAGCTGGTGGCAAGTAAGTCTTCTAATGGAACACACTTACGATGTCTTGGTTGCAAACTTATTTTTAAATTGTTCGCTGGGACAACATGATTATTGTAAGGATTTTTCTTTACAACAAATATTTTTATTGAGTTCATTGTTCACTTTGTTTAGTTTTCAAAATTCTAATCTTTGAACTTTTAATTTAGATGCACTTTCTTTTTAACTTTAGCCTCTAAAGTTTAGAGTTTGTGTTAAAGTTTGTTTTGTTGCCTAAGAGTTTATCTTCTTCAAAATTTAAAAATGGATTAATACAAATAGAAAAAATGCATACCAATAAACGGGCCATTTGACTTCTCTCCACTAAGAAGTTGCCATACCATAAAAACCAGAGATGTAAACACGGCAATACATAACACAAAATGCTCGCTCTTTTGACCGGCCCAAACACTTATAATTGCATTTAACGGTTTCCATGCTAATCAATTTTTCCCAAAAAAAAAAATAAACAAAAAAAAAAAAATTATGGCGCTTATACTAAATGAACAATGAGGATCAGCTCAGATATTTCTTTAATATAAGGACTATTAAATATTGAAAATGAGCCAAATCGTTTTAAATTATTTCACCTGACCTCCGTAAGTGTGTCCTCCCCAAATTGGGGGTTTCATACGATAAAGTCCATTCAAAACAAGCTGTATTGATAAAATTAAGCTTAAAAATGGATTTGATGTATTTTGAAAATCTACCTATTAAGTCACCTTATGCCCTTATGCTAACGAAATAAGGATTCTGGAACGATTGGAGCTGGGAAACAAATGGTTAAGGGTGTATAAGATTAGTCACGGCTGAATATGTATAGAACTTTAATTTGTTCTTTTAATTGACTGCCAGTTATTTAGATTTGGAGAGTAAGAAACTTTACACCCAGTAAAAAATGTGCTCCAAAGGGAGCAGGTTTTATGTTTTTTTTTTTTTTTTTTTTTTTTTTTAAATTACCTATGCTAATCCCGCGAAGCTATACGCTTGTCTGCATTCATACTTCATGCTTGTATGAATTCATACCTCAAATCGCTTCAAACCTGCTGATTGGATGCCTGATTTTTGTATGGAGTGTTCCCGGTTTGGAGGACTATTTTCTGCTGACAATAAGCGCTTCTTTTAACATAATAGAAAAATGCAAAAAAGCACTCCTAAAGTGCTTTTTTTAAGGGCTAACTATATTAAAATATTCATAAATGTTTTGATTTTACTGGTTTAAATGCCTATTTTAAGCATTTTCGTAAGCCATAATATATTTTTAGTTTTTTTTCGCTTTAAAACCTTCTTCGTTGTCACTACTTAAATATCAGCTTTTTTGTATGTTTTATTCATTATCATTTACTGCTGTATAAGGGCTCTCTTATTGAAGCGCTCAATTATAAGCTTTTTCTCTTAAGTGCTTCAAAAAACACAAATTTTTTTTACTATGCACAATTATTTTAATTCAAATTTGATTTCTATATTTACGAAAAGAAAAGAAATTTTTATGAACCTCAAGCCCCCATTCTAATAATTAAAGCGCTCCTGTCATGTTGAACTTGTGTCTATCGCTTTGAATTTGAATGCGTTGGTGTGTGTGTGTGTGTATGTTAGTAGATTGTGTATTCCCCAAATGCAAACACAAACAATAGAATTTGCATAAATTGAAAAAAAAATGTATCTGATCTCATAGATTTTGATTTTTTCTACAAAATATGTACATATACATATGTATTTATATTGTATAAATATAAATATTTTATATTTCTATTGAATTATTTCGTTTTAAAATAATAGAGGTGCATTGATTTTTTGTAGGGTATTTTTTAATATCTATAGAACGAATCTTTATAAAGTAAAATAAATTTTTATTTTAGTTGTAGTTTTTCAACAACACGTTTTTAAATTTAAATAATATACTTTACTGCCATCAAACGTTTAGACTTGAATTACAAAAACTATTTCATATTCCATGAAAATACTGCCAACTTAATACGTGACGCAGAAAAGAGATTACATAAATATGTATAGATACTTTTGTTGGTATAGAGATTTGAATACTTTGAATAATCTTTGTATAGTACGAGATATGTGCAAAATCTTTTAGATAGATATTATTTAACAATAGATAAAATTCTAATATTTATGAGTTAAGATTAATTGGATAGATAATCATTTTAATTTACATTTCTTGGGTAAATAAATGAACGTATTAAATTGCAGGATCTAAAGTAAATCTTTGCTGTTATTTTTTTTTTTTTATTTTTTTTGTTATTTATTTTGCTAGGAAATATATTTTATTTGGTAGTCATTGTCTTAGAATAAAAATTTAAGAATTTAAAGCTTTTATTTGCATTTGAATAAAAAAATTTTGCAGATATTTCTAGTTTTGCATTTTTTCTTTATAAATAACAAAACTGTTTGATATCTTGGCAAATTTGAGAGCAATCAATAAAAACTATCAAATTTCATAGTAGTTTTTACAAATATTTGTTTTTTTTTTCTTTTTTCTTACTGCATCACAAATTCCTATGAAACATATAGTTCGTTTATTAACAACAACAAAATTATTAGAAATTAAATATCCAGTATCAGCATATTGAAAAAATGTATAGTTCAAATAAAACGTAGTCGTATGGAATATCAAGCAGAGAAAAAAAAACAGAAAACGAAAAATGCTTTTTATAGCAGCAATAAATTTAAAAATCTGTTTCATACTTTTGAAATTTTTTATTTGCAATATTTAATTTCAAATATTCCTTTTCCAAAGCTACGATTGCTTTCCTTTGCTTTCGTTTACATGTTCTTTCTATTTAATCACTATGGGAAGAAATGTACGAACTTTTTTGGCAAAGTTTTTTGTGTGCTACACAAAAATTATGCAGGGGCTCTTATACACAGAACAAATAAGAAAAAAAGAATTAGTATGTTATTAATAAAATAAAATTTAAACTTTTCTCATATTTTTGTTTAACAAATTTCAACAAATATAATCGAGGAATTTTAGTTCTCATGTTGAGTTTCATTTTTATTAAACATTTTTATATTAAATCGAATGTGTATTCTAAGTCAAATTACAATTTATAAAGCTATAATACTTTAATAGTCTGATTCCTTCAATATTTTCCAGGAATATTTTCTATGCACTATCAGAAATTTTGTTTGTTTGTATATTTATATTACGAGGCTTACTTTAGCTATCCTTCGGCTAGAAATGAAGTAAATTGCACAGAAAATGTATGCAACTATTAGATACCAGCAGAATGTGATGTATTTTCCGGCCCGCTACTGCCTTCGTCAGCATTCTTTGTATCCTATAACTGGATAGTGTTTATTGTAAATTTTATGTATTTAACTTAATTATTTTAATAAATAGAATCTGGGAATTTTAGCTCTCAGGTTGAGTTAAATTTTTATTATAAATTAATAAATTAAAATATTATATTAATTTTTTTTATTAATATAGTGCATAGAAAATATGCCTGTAAACTATTGAAAGAATAAGACTTAAAGTATGAAAGCTTTTTAAATTTTAATTTGACTTAGAATACACATTCGAATTAGTATAACAATTTTTAACAAATTTCTTAATTTAATTATTGTAAACTGTCATATTACCAATTTGTTTTAGTTCGAGGCGAATTCACACCAGGTGATCATAGCTTGTTACGTAAGCAACAGCTGATAACTAACTATACATCAAAGTGGTATACCGTTCTGGTGGTTCTGGGGAATCTTTTATAAATTCTATAATTTTCCCTAAGAGTTATACAATTTAAAAGGTTTTTAAATTATTACATTTCAAAACACAAAATTTAAAATTAAAACAAATTAAAATGTGACAGCATACACACAGCTAATTTGCTTGCTGCAGTTTTGTATAATTTTTCGTTTTCAAAATAAGACGCCCTTGTATAAATTCGCCATAGTTTTAGTTGAAAAAAATATATACATAAAAAATTTTGTGTTAAACAGTTTTTATAAAGAATTTATAAAGAATTAATAAATATTACAATATAAGCGTTTCCAGATTCTCAAATATATATTTTTTAAGATCTGTTTTGAACAGTGATATTCTATTCTGTCTTTTTAACGTAACTGGTAAATGATTATACATTAAGCTACCCATATATTCAATGCGTTGCTTGGTTTTCTCAAGTCTACATCTTGCTTCTCTAAGGTGTTCTTGGTTTCTAGTATTGATCATGGTTTGGTTTTGCACAAACTCAATCGTATAATAACCTATGTTATTTAAAGCTTTGTAAACATACATTAGCACTTTAAAATGATACAACCCAGGAATCGGCATAATAGGCATACAGACATTTCTATAGAGAGATAACGTTGAATATGTAATTGGTAACCTGAATATAACTTTTAAAGCCTTGTTTTGCATAGTTTGCAGGGTATCTAGAACATTCGTGTTATTATAACCATATAATGCAACCATAAATTACTCTGTAATGTTCTTCCTAAATATTTCACAGAAAGCGTTTCATAAATTGAATTACCATCAACAAAAATGCTTAAATCACTATTAATTGCATGCGAATGCGGCCTAAAGCGTATTAATTTGGTTTTGTTTGCGTTTAAAATCAATTTATTTAATCTAGCGAATTCAAAAATCAGTGAAACATCCCTTTCCATGCTTGTTTTCAGCGCTAAGTCATACTTATATGGATAAAAGAGACATACATCATCAGCAAACATGTATAAACGACCAGTGAGATTTAAGTTATTCAAATCGTTAATGTAAAGAGAAAACAACAAAGGTCCTAACCCACTTCCTTGTGAAAGACCAAACATAACATTCATAACATCACTTTTAACATTATTAATTTGTACATATTGCTTACGATTTTGTAACACAGAAAAAAGTGTTTTATCAATTAAAAAAATGGTTTAAAAAGTATTTTAATTTAATTAATGTGACAATTGAATCAATAATTTTTTAGCTGAAAAAATTTAATAATTTAATTTTGATTTAATTAACATTTTAGTTGTTTTGAAATACATTTTCAATTAAAATTTTAATTAAATAACAAAAAATTTTAATTGACTTTTTTCGTTTAAAATAAAATAATTTAAACATGTAGAATTGTTGTTGGGAATTGTCAATATTTATTTAAATAAATAAACATATTGTTTGAAATGGCAAAGTTTTTTGATAATTTTTTTAATTAAAATTAAAAATATCATTTATTGAAAATATTTTTTCAAAATTTTAAGTAATCAATATAATCATTTTGGTAATAGATGCAAAATCCACAACTTGTTTGCTTGATATTATGAATTTAGAACAAATTTGGTGATAGGAGAAATTTAATAATTTCTTCTGAAGCATTATTTCGTGATCAACCAGATCAAAAGCTTTTGTAAAGACTAAGAATAAACCTGCAACTCCTCTTGACTTTTGATCTAAACCATGACAGATGCAATTAACAACATTCAAAACAGCTTCCTCTGTACCACAACCTTTCTTGAATCCAAAGTGATACTTATACATTATAATATTGCTGTCGACATATTCCAAGAGCCACTGGTGAATAAGTTTTTCAAACATTTAATCAATAATTGACAAAACTGCCACCGGACGATAGTCTTTAAGTAAAGAAGAGTTTACAACTTTCGGGATTGAAATAACCTTACTGATCTTCAAACAATCTGGATAAACTGATGTTGTAATAATTGTATTGAAAATGTTAATTAACATTGGAGAAATAACATCTTTACAGCTTACAATAGCCTTTCCTTGTTGTTTTTCAGCATTTTGTGAAAAATACGTGGTGAATTAAGTAGCAATAAATTGTAATCGAACAAAAATAATTAAACGCGAAATATTGCGAAAAGTTATGAACAATATGTTAAAAAGAGCACTTATATGCGAAGTAGAAAATGGCCACCACTTGCGAGATATAACGTTTCATAACTAAATTAAAATATATTCCAATAAAAATTTAAATCAATTATTCCGTGGTTTAATGGGTAACCGCGTATGTTCTAAAATCAAATTTTTCAGGAGAGC
Organism: Pollenia amentaria; assembly: GCA_943735925.1. Classification (NCBI taxonomy): domain Eukaryota; kingdom Metazoa; phylum Arthropoda; class Insecta; order Diptera; family Polleniidae; genus Pollenia; species Pollenia amentaria. The sequence continues at coordinate 187,480,105 of OX031008.1, forward strand.
CAAAAGCAGTACAGATCAAACTATGGGCAAGATATTGAAATTTTTAAATTTGGTTATTATTTTTTCAGAAATTTTTAGATTTGGCTGTATAAAGACTGTTTGAAATTAAGCAATATGGCATCAATATCAATATCTAAATCGAAAAAATGGACATACGCGGTAACGAAAGACACAGAAATATGTTTTAAATAAAAAGTTATAATGAACTCAAACCCCTTCGGTCATTCTGTGTCATCTTGTATATAATAATTATACTGTATTTTCATAATATTCATAAAAAATATTTTAGGTTTAAAGCAGGTTTATACAACGCATTTTCTATGAAAATTTTTTATTAACCCTTTAATAAATCAAAAATATTTTTTTATTAATATGGAGGTAGACATTTATCACATCTGCTAGAAACGATCGGGTTTCATCATATACCGGAATAAAAAATGTTTAAATATTGCTTGGAAAATAGTTGCTTTAAGGGGTTTTACCAAAACAAATTTGCACTTTTTCTAGCAATTTTTTTTAGTTATTGAATTCATATGATTATGACTATTGAAGCTATTTCAAGCACCAAATTATATAAAAAAATCGGTTAATGTCGAAATGAGTACTAATAAGTTTACTAATAACCTAGTATTCGTTTTTATTTAGGCCAGTTTAATTTAAAGCTTCATTCACAATGGTAACAACAATTTCGTTTTTTCTTATTTCTATCCAAATTATTTCATATATTCTCGTTTTTTTTTAAAGTTGAGTCTACTTCTACTTCAGCAAAAATTTGCATGAAATTAATAATGACGCTTATAACAATTTAATTTATTATTGTTTTATTGCTTCGCTAATCCCGCGAAGGTTTTTGCTTGTCTGCAGGGCAGCAGAGCCTCTGACGGGACTCGAACCCGCAACCCCGGTACTGATAGACTAGCTCACTACCAGCTAGCCTACCGGGGCACCCCCCGGTAATAGAAAATACAAAATATTGTTGTGGGAAAAAAAAAATTTGCAAAAGTTTTCTTAATAGAAAATGTATGTGGTTGTAAAAAAAACGATTGCTTTATTGTGAACACTAATAATGGTGCTATTGCGAACGAAGCTTAAAACTTAAAATTAAAAGTTGTTTTCCTTATCTACCCCACTGTGCATCTGCTATTGCATTTGAGCATGTCCTTTGCACAGGAATAGTAAAAGATTGAAAAATGTTATAAACTAAGCTGGTGACAGCTAAATGCCATTGATGCTCGTTACTCTTATCTAACATACAAAAATTGAAGGTCATTTAAAGACAAATTGAACATTTTCGAATTTTATATACCACCACGTGTGATGTTTCAGGGTATATTAAGTTTGCCATTCCATGAGCAACCCCATCAAATATTCACCTTAAACCCTCTAAAGTATAAATTTTCTATATCCTCAAGTTATTCTAAAATGAATTATCCATGCATTTCTGTCTGTCCGTCTGTATAAAAACACGTCTAAGTTTTAAACTACTTAGCAAAAAATTTAATTTTGGTGCAAATTGTTTGCGATTCTTTTAGATGCTTAGTGATTTAAATTTGACACAATTGCTTTCGTACGAAAAGACCTATGGACCCATATATGGACTTATTTCCCCATAAAATAGATATTTATATTTAGTTTACACAGTAGTTACAATTTTGACCCAGCATTATTAGTTCTCCATAGTGTATTCTGGCGAGTACTTAGTATACCACTTTATACATTTTTACCCGCTCATTATATATATGCGACAGATTTATTTTTTGTCAATTTGTTTAGCGTTGTTGTGATTGCAGTTCGTTAGTTTCGGTTGTCATTGTTATGATTTCGATTTTTTGAATTACCTCATTGCATATACAAATCCAAAAAACTCATAACACTTAGTACACATCAGTATAAAATGAGGGGCTTAAAGCACAAGGGGTTTAAGTGATTTTTTTTTTGTCGATAGTACTGTTCCCATTGAACTATCGATAGTTTCCTTTCGATAGCGATACTGTCGTTGACATTTTTTTTAAATTGTCAACTGTTTTGTTCACCGGCGCCGGCTTCATTGACTTTTAATCGGCTCGAATCGTATATATTGAAAATTTCTATTTTTCTACTGCTTTGTTAAAAGTGGCCTAAAGTCCAAAAAGTTCCAACTTTCTGCGTTTCCAGTTGTTGTCACATGTAATTGTAGCACATCCCTTAATATTTGCTTTTTTCTGAGCATTTTTTGGTAATGTTTTATATGGCTGAAAACTAGTTTGCGCAAACTTGCAATATTGACTCCAAAATTTTACCATTGACAATGTTTTTTGCTGTGAGTGGCGACCAATATTGCTCATGTTATGGGCCCCCAATTTTTGGATATAGTATTCGTTTCAATGTATCTATAACATCGGGAAAAAATTTGGTATCCTGGAACAGTTTAAGAAATTACCTTTCAAACTTGACAACTTCATTAACCCATCAACAGCGAAATAAAGAAAAACACTTAAAATATATTTAACGGAAATTAATTTATTACAGCCGGAATTTTTTTATTAAACATAGTTTTAAAATTTACTCATTGATAGCCCATTTCCGATGTGCGAAAGATTTTTTTCTTTCGTATAACTACATTGCAAACCAAAACAAATTTTTAGACTTTGTTTTTGTTTTCAATGTAGTTATGCGAACGAAAGAATTCTTTTGCACATTGCATATTAAAATAAATTTAATTTGGAACCTGCATTTCGCAGAAACTTTGCTTATTTTTTGGAAAAATTGAGCACTAGACAATATTTTAAGTCTTTTTACAACCTTATACAATTCTTTCCAATACTTTTAATTTTGTGCTCAACATACCTTTGCGAATGCCAACAATGAAAATTCATTTGCACATACTAATGCATATAATAACCCCATTAAGTTTAAAAATATTCTATAATTTACAGAATAAGCACACCATCAAGGAGAATTCATCACAGTTATTCTTGATACTACAACAAGTACACCTCGTACAAAAACCACAAGCAATTTGTTTTTTAAAATCATTGTACAATGTTAAAAACAGAAATAAAACAAAACAAAGATAATAAATAATAAATATATTATTTCTGTTTAGGGGCCTCAAAACAGGCCGTGTGATATAGCCCTGTGAAAGAGAGGGTTTTGCAGTAAAAAATTATATTTTACGCTCGCAAAATAAAACAGCGTAAGCGTACATGTGAGTTTTGCTTACACAATTGTGTATGACGCTGACATCCCTGCTGTAGATTTTATATTATTATGTTTGTTGTATTACCAAATAATAAATAATTTTTTAATTTTGTTGTTGCTTTCTACAGGAATTCACATGGTGAAATTATTAAAAGGTGGCCTCGGTAATAATTTCACCATGGGAATTCATATTAAATTTTTAAATTTCAAGTACTTCATATTTTGCGGCGTTAAAAATTTTAAAAATCAATATGAAATTCGTTAGAAAGCAACAACAAAATTAAAAAATATTTTTTAATTTGTTTTTGCATTTAATAAATTTTTTTTGCGTTGCGCTGCGTTTTACACAATTAGACCCGAAGACCTACTAATGTTAAAAGCGTTTAGGGTGGTTTGATTTATTGAAAACTTTTTTAAATACTATTAATACCCACACCACTGTAGTGGAGAGGATATAATGCATTTGTGTAACAATTTAAAGTAAAAGACCTACCTTAAAGAACTAACGATGTCCGTCATGCTGGCTGGCTGACTGGCTGGTTGGCTGACATTTTGAAGATAACTTGATGAAATTTGGTACTTACGTTCTAATTAGCTTCTAATCGTCCATAATTTGAAATAGCCCCCATACATGCTGCTTTCCGGAATACGATCGTTGTACCCACTAACAATCCAATTTTTATAAAATTTTAAACAAAGATAGATCCCTATTCATATAGCGACATTAGCTATGCATTTTTAAAAACTAGGCCCAAAATATGTGCACTTGATAAAATTTGTTCATGCATGCCCAAAGGCTAGGGCTCCTTTACAATGACCTATGTAGAAGTTGTGGTGACGAGGATTAGGAAGAGTCAACGGACCATCTTCTGTGTCATTGTCCGGCCTTCAGAGATCTAAAACTTAAACTGCTTGGTCGAAGAACCCTTGGAGACAAAACGTCTCTCTCTCTCTAATATTGATTTAAGCAGGATCCACTCTTTATTGAATCGACTGGGTGGCTGAGTGAGAATATTAGCAGCCAGATAACATAGGACCCTTGGGAGACGGTGTGGCATGATAACACAACGGGTACTAATCAATGGACCTAAGTGAGCCGTTCTTGAGTACGGCTGCCAATGGAACGTAACCTACTGGGGTGTAGTGTATCACATAATCGGGCTTGACCGACTACAGCTTCTTAATTGTTTTTCTTTTTTAGCATATTGCAAAATATTTGGGGAATTACCTTTGAATAACTATACAATTAAACAACGAACGAAAAAGTTTTAACCCGATTAAATATTATTAAAATGGCTTGTCTTGGGTGTCTGAAATACAGGGTGGCGCAAAATGAGTTATATGGTTTTAATTCTTAAAAAATTTTTTAATTTTTTTTTTTTTTTTGTATTATTTCAGCACTTTCTGGAGCAGACTTGGGAAATTAATAATGAATAACTATACAATCGATCAAAAATATTAACAACCGAAGCAATAATAATAATCGCATAAATAAATAGTTAGAAGCCATATGTTGCTCATTCTGCGCCCCTGTAAAACTTGTGTAATATTCATTTGTGTTAATTAATCTTTTTTTTTTAATATACATATTTTATTGAACGATTTTATAACAGATTGTATTCAGATTCGTATTTGTATATGTATATGTCGTTAGGTATGGCATAAAATTTTTAGTGGTGGGTATGAAAGATTTGGCACTGCCGAATACAGATTATTAACTAGCATCACTTTAACCAGTCAGTTATGTGATAAATGAATTGCATCCGTCCATGTCTAAAGGAAACTTAAAAAAGTCGTCAATCCCAAAAATAGAAAACCAATTTTATTTTCCTAAACTTTTTTTTATAAAACCTTTGCTTAAGCCCTAATACCTTAATAAAGTTTTTATTGTGGTTAAGACGATATAAAAAAAGTTTATTTAAGCTGATTATTAAGACTTTTCTAACGCTAAACTTTATTGTTAAAAATAATTTGTTTATCATCGTTTGTTATAAAACATATGCTCTTTTTCAGAATACTAAACAAATTTTTTTTTGCTTCATTTTAATAAAAAAAAAAATATAAACTTAAAACAAGTAAAAGTGCCGAATCTTTGATACCCTCCACCGAGCGAAAAAAATATTTCAGCAGAAGAATTTATATGGCATCATTAAGTCATAAACCAATCTTAATAACAAATAGGAGTATAAAAATTCATTGCGATTCTAGGCGTATTTCAAAAGAACGTTTTCGTGAATTGGCTTTTTATAGAGCAAATGGTAAATAATGAACCGATCTTCACGAAATTTTTGAGGTATGATTTCTAGTCTTATAAGACTAACCATGACAGACCATATATTACGACAGTGGCGTTATTTGTTATGGTTTTAGGCGTACGAAAGTGTTTTCCGAGAGTGGGTTCTATCTGCGATTTTTGGTAAGTTAATGTTCTGATCTTCACGACATTAAGGTATGATTTGTAGTCATTTAAAATGAATTTATGTTTATGGGTCCACATCTCTTTTCCTAATGTACAGATTGTTCTGAACTTCAATCCCAGCCTGCTTAGGATAATTAAAAACAATTTGACACCATAATTGTTCACTTCTGTTGAGCATTTCGGGAGTGAGCTTGTTTTCAACAAACGGACAGACAAACGGATATGGCTAAATTGACTTGGAACTACTCAAGGACCAAATATGTACATATATAGCTTATAGGATCGTTGGTGAATATTGAAGAAGTTTCACACGGAATGTCAAACCTCCACCAGTGGTGAAGTGTATAAACCATACACTGCAAGAAAAGGGGTTAATAAACGACACAAGCAATTTGACAATAACAACAAGATGTGTATTAAAAAATCTGAAATTCACACAAACATGATTCACACGTTTTTGTGATTTATTTGACCCTTTAAGCCTGGTACTCTGTTCAACATTTCAAGGGAAATGCTGTCAAAACTCATTAAGGACTTAACCAACAAGTGGGTATTAAGGCCCTAATCATGTACAACGCAGCGCAACGCCAAACAATAACATTGAAAGCACAAACAATGTCATAAATATTTTGTAATTTTGTTGTTGCTTTCAACAGAAATTCATGTACCGTTTTAAAATTTTCAACGACACAAGCAATGGAGCGTTTGAAATTTTAAGACGCAATGTGAATTTCTGTAGAAAGCAACAACAAAATTACAAAATATTTATGACATTGTTTGTGCTTTCAATGTTATTCTTTGGCGTTGCGTTAGTTCTGTGGCGTTGCGCTGCGTTGTACATGATTAGGGCCTAAATCAAAATTAAAATATTTTCAAGAGAAGCAAAATAAATTTTAATGTAACGTTGAAAGAATATGAAAAAAATTTTAAAACCAAGTGGTAGTTATGAATATTACGTGTAGATTTTTTCCAAAAAGTGAAAAAACAAAAATGTTGTGTTAATACTTTCTTCTTGATTAAGTGCGATATGAAAAAAACTTGTCCGGAATAACTGCAAAATAATGTGTATAGAGTTGTACTCTGTACATTTTGTTAAAAAGTTATGAAATGTTTCTGACAACAGCTGCACTTATTTCGCGTGGAATTTTAAGAAACCAAAAAGATTATGCTTAATATTAAATGAGAAAGCAAAAATTTATATAACACAACCGGTAATAGTCTTTTATTCATAACCTGCGGGAAATTTGTGTCAATTGCTCTTAAAGCACTTATCCCGTGACCAGTGAACAAAATTTTATAATTAAAAGGAACGAATTGTGATAGGTGAAAACAAGACCTATCACTTAACTGGTGATAATATGTTTAGAGTGTAGTTGGTCCAGAGGAAATGTAATTGGCAAAAAACTATTCATGTGACTGGATTTTGCGCGGGTAGTGGCTGATTCTCTCTAGTTCTATTACTTTATATGAATGGAATCTATAATCTTGACATGGTTCATTTGTGACAATATCTCCGACAGGCATTTTTTTAACCGAAATTGGATGTGTCCATTAAGGTTATTTTAGTGACCTGTTACAAAGTGTCAAAAAGGTGCCAATTAACCCCTCGTAGGACATCGCCATGTTAAAATGACTTGTCACGTGACAAGTTTAGTGTTAGTTCCGTTTCCCCTAGGGTAGTTACTTTCTTCCTTTTTTATTTTTATCAAAGCAAGAAAGAGTGCTATTTTTTTTGGGCTATGCCGAAGCTAATATACTCTTCACAATGGTCTGATACGATGACCGTCCATTCTGTATCATACAGATTAGTACTCTATTTCATATATTTGTTTTCTTTAATGTTCTCTTTTTGAACTGGAAAAGCAAACTGGCAAAAATTGTTCACTGATCTACCGTGCCCAAAAATGTGTATTTGTCCAAAAACAAATTTAATTTTGGTCATAACCTTTTTGTGTCTTAACCGATTTTTCCGGGTTTTTAAGAAAATATGTCCCATTTTACATTTTTCGATATATAAAACGTGTCTATAGGTCATATCAGAGCCCTAACATTTAAAATTTTGATGTTTTCTTGACCATTTTGGTAGTTTTTTGGTCATTGCTCGGCTATTTTTAACCCATTTGACTTATTTATATATCGACGTGCACTTCACCAATCCCGGATATTGTTTATGGATAACCAAGATGCTTGTACCAAATTTGGACACTTTGGCTCTTTCCGTTGTCTATATGTTTATACAGATATCTATACTGTCTTTGTACCGGAGGTATCACGTCAACTTTTCCATTCCCGCCCATTATTTTAGAGAAGTTGTATATTGATAATACAGCTATGTGTTTCAAATTTGGACAATTTTTCACTTACCATTCTTAAGATATAAATAAATCTAATTTGTGTCAAGACCACTTTTCCAATCTCGGGTATTGATAACCGAGATGTTCTTAGCTAATTTGGAAACTTAAGCTCGCTCTTTTCATTCTCCAGATATAGAGAAATGTATAATGTCTTTCTATGGTAAGTGCCACACCTACTTCTCCGATCCCGCCTATTTTTTTGAGAGGTTATGTACTTATGTAGCTTGTACCCGCTTTGAAAGCTTTGGCTCTTGTCGTTCTCCAGATATACAAGAAAAAGGTTCGGGATTTATGGGTAAAATCAAAAGCAGGTGCGGTTTTTTGCTCATATCTCAGTCATTTATTGTCCACTCTATATTTTATGGGGTCTACGGAAAACCCATATCAACACACACCCAGAATATATTGACTTTATATGGTCCAGGATAAATATTGTGGATGTTTCGGAATGACAAATTTATATATACCCTTATACCTGCGGTGAAGAGTATGAAAAAATAGTTTTTAGTAAAATACATGTGTGTTTGGTTTTTATATACGAAACAAATTGTGCAAACTCGCAAGATTGGTAACATTGATACATATCAACATTTTCGTATAAAATAATAAATGTTGCTCAATATTTTTCACAAGTTTGAACAGGTTAAATGAAATCGTAACCCGATTTGCACCATTTTAAAAAGGATTGAAATTGTGCAAAAGTATTTGAATTGTGTGGTCCAAATAATAGTGAATAGTTCTTCTGGTTACTAAATTTATCTCTGTGTTGTAAAGGAATCTCCGTTTGTGAATTATAGTTGGGATAAACCAAAACGTTTTTTTTTTGTTTCATAATATGAAGCATTCGTATATAATGTAATAATAAGAAACTTAATGTTCTGTTTGTGGTGCCGTGGTACCATGGCACTCACACAATAGTTATTATATAGATTCTAAAGGTGGATACATCCATGCGTTCCGAACAATATTTTTGTCCGGGGAAAATTTTTTTAACTGAGAGTGATCTGCAGAAGGATTTACCCATTTCGGAAATTTGTCCGGAAAAACGAAGCTACCATGTGGCTTACAGATGTAGGCAATTATAAAAAAATGGCAGCACAACTATCAAACTTCGTATATGGAATTGTTTTCTAAAATTGTGTTAAAGGAAATGGACAAAAAAAGAAAAGTGATATTATTTTTAATAATATTTATTTTCTTAGTTAATTATTTAGCAAAAAACAATTGTTGTTATGTAAATGCAAAAACGATGTTATGATGTGACAGTTCAATTCAATTTTTATGTACAAATTAAAGAAAATGGCATCTCTGTTCATTTTGTTCTGAACCAGAATTAAAATGAACCAATTCAAGAAAAAACTTTGCGAACAAAATAATTTTTCTCTCTCTCTCTCTCTCTCAACATAAAATTAATTATGTCCGGACAAAAATATGGTTCAGAACGAACGCATGGGTGAATCGAGCTTAAGTCGATAGGTATCTTAGAAGGTTGATCCTACTTTTGTGCGTTTTACATATCAGTATTCGCAGAAAATATTGTGTAGGGTATGAACATATAAAATTCATAGACTGTCTTTTGGATGTATTTCTTGATATTCTTTTTGATGTATTTTTCTTAAAATTCGAATGAAATAAGAATCATATGCTCCAGTATCATTTAAATTTACAAAACAAAAAAAAAAAAAAAAAAAAAAGGAATTAAATTTGAGAATAAGTCTTTAATTTCGTTTGTTACGAATTAAAAAAAACAACAAGTGAAAAAGTTTTTGCACATTTGGATTATTAAGTCTTCTTACAAAGTTACTAAGCTAAAGGAGTTACATACTTCAAAAAATACTTCAAAGGATTTAATTAAAGAAAACAGGTTTAAATTATCAACAAAAATTTATTTTTTGAGTTGAATAAAATATAACTTTTCAAACAGTTATTTGTTACCTAAATTTACTTTGAAATAAAGGAATTTAATATATGGTTTAATTATCGTCCAACAAAATTGTTGTTTAGTTATATTAAAAAGTTTTATAGAATATTAATTTTGCTATTAAGAGTTTCCTTCAGGGCTGTGGAGTCGTCCGAAAAAGTACTAACTCCGACTCTGACTCCAAACGCTGAAATTTTTTAAGTGCGACTCCGACTCACGACTCCGACTCCTACTCTAACCGTGATGCGAAATGAATGAGACGTAAAATTATTTCTCTTTTGTGTAGAAACATCTTTATTAAACGAATTATGGGAATCCCCACGTAATGTGAAAAAGAAAAACATGAGTGCTATGCTAGGAATTAAAGGCAGGCCGATAAAGATGTTTCTACACAAAAGAGAAATAATTTTACGTCACAATTTTTCTAATACATACTAGTATTTATGCGCTGTAGCAACACTTATTCTGTACAATGTTAAAAATATTTCAGCGGTGATGATTAAAAATTATGATATTAAAATTATAGGCAATTCCTGTCATTAACATTTTTTAGCATGAGTAAATTTTTTAAAAAATCACACATCTTTTTCAACTAGATCAATAACTGAGTATAAGTTTTGCCAATGTAATTTAGACTTTTTCCCGCACGTATAAAAAATATACCTACTTAAATATACTTAAATAGTAAAGTACTTGAATCAACTATATCTCATAAAATAAATTAAAATCTACTTATTCATATTGATCTGCAAAATATTGCATCGCCAACTTCGAAGAATTTTTATATTGGAAAATAATAGAATTTTTTTTTAATTTTTTATGCCGAAAAATTTTGGAGTCGGAGTCGCGCGTTTTTTTGGGTACTGCGACTCCGACTCCGACTCCGGTACAAAAACCTCAACTCCGACTCCACAGCCCTGGTTTCCTTGTAAAAAAAAATTATCATAATTTATATGTTTTATAATGTTATAGACAGAGGGAAAATCCGGTATATAAATACCAAAATTAACACCATACGCTTGCGTTTAATTTGATAACGGATAGTGTCAACATTTGTAACCACTTCGTTGTCATTTTGTTAGCATTTGGTCTTATTCTGACAACAAAATATTAATATATTATCACTATAATGGTGTCTTTTTGACAACATGTTGTTTTCATTTTTGATAACAGATCGATCGTTGGCATATTGACAACATTCAGTTGTCATTTCGACCACACATTGTTCTGAACCCAAGCAATAAAAAAACATCTGAAATTTTTTTATACATTTTATATTTTTAAACAAGAAAACAAATATTTAAATAAAACAAAATTGCAGAACAATATATTAACTTGTATTTTTTTTAATGAAAGCAGCATTTATCTGAATTCAGCGCGTATACCTAAGTGTGGTGTATACCGCAACCTTCATATGTAATATTACCTACTTAAATAAAAGAATTTTAAATTAACTACAAATTCCATATAAATATATATAAATTCCATATAAATGTATAAAAAATCATATATATGTTTTTACCATCCATATTTAAAGATAAATGAAATTTTTTTATTCCTTATCGTTGCCGCATGGTGGCTGAAAATCGTTTTTCATCGGCCAAAAATGCGTAACTTTTTTTCTGGAGAGAAGACTTCTTGAACTTTTTTACAGTTTAAATTTTGTTATAATCGGTTAAGTACATAGAAAAAAGTTTTTTATCAATTAAAAAAGTGATTCAAAAAGTATTTAAATTTAATTAATGTGATAATTGAAACATATATTTTTTTAGTTGAAAGAGAATTAAAAATTTAATTTTGATTTAATTAATTAATTTTAGTTGTTTTGAAATAAATTTTTAATTAAAATATAAATTAAATAACAAAACATTTTAAATGGTTTTTTTCGTTTAAAATAAAATAATTTAAACTTGTAGAATTGTTGTTGGGAATTATTATTATTTAATTAAATAAATAAACACATTGTTTGATATGCCAAATTTTTTTGGATAATTTTTTTGATTAAAATTAAAAATATCATTTATTGAAAAAAAAATATTCACAATATTACATTTTTTGGTAATCCATATAATAATTTTGGTTACATGTGCAAAATCAACAACTTGTTTGCTTGATATTATGAATTTGGTATTAATTTGATGATTGGAGACCATTTCTAATTTTTTCTTTGTAGTTGTTGAGAAATTTAATGTCAAAGTTGAGCTTTTGATGTTTTTTTAGCATTTAGTATATAAATGCTAATGATTGAGAATTATGGTATTTATTTAATCAAAAAGGGAGATGTTTTTAGTCCACTGTTTTAAGAACATTTTAATCCATATAACGCACAAATTTCATTAGGATATTTAAAATTACGTTCTCTAATCACGTTCACTAATCAGGATGTTCCATAAAAATCACGGGATCACTCATCTCTACGTGATTAGTAATCGTAATAATTACTTTTTTTTGAGGGATGAGTTAATGATTACGATTATGATTATTTTTGGTTTTGCATGATGACTTACAGAATACGATTACAAGTAATCAAAAAATCATCAGAATTGCTAGCGATTACTACAAAATATTCTAAAAGATTCATAAGTAAGCAAGAAGTAATCCAATTAATTTCAACTATTAATTAAATCCGATTATTTCAACGATTAATTTAAATTCTTTTTGATTATTTTCAACAATTGTGTGGTCCTTCGCACTAAAAATTTTTTCGAAACAGGTAACCTTTTTAAAGTTTTCATTATCGATCAATTTTAATATATTTATTTTGATAAAAACATGAACAAGAGTCGGCCGAACCGAATTTACAAAAAAAAAAAAAAAAAAAAAAAATATATTAAAATTTTTAAATCAGTTATTTTATTAAACAGTAACAATAAGGAAACTGCATTTCTAAAATAGCCATTAAAATGGCACAAAAAAGTTTTAACTTTCCAGATCCGAAGTTTCAATACTCTATTGGCATTGATTTTGCATGTTGCACGGGTACCCGGTTTTGTAGGGCTTAGTTTAAATTAAATTAGTTTAAGGTTAAAGTTTAAATTTTTCTATAATTCTAGTAGCAAATGAATGTAAATTTTGAATGAAAATTTTTAATAATAAATTTTGTTTTTAAAACTGTTTTTTGTATTAAATAAATTTAAAAAAGTGCATTATAATAGAGAACACTTTTTTAAATTAAATTTTTTATACTTTCTTTCTAAAAAAATCACAAAGAAAACCATTGTAATAAAATATTAATGTAATTTACAAAAGCAAAAACAAAACAAGAAAACACTTTATAACACACACAGAAAACACTCATGCATATTAATGACATCAATCCACAAGATTTTTTCTTTTTAGTAAAAACAAACAAAAAGAATCGCTTTCAGTTAAAATTGAAACTTCCGTTTTCTTTATTTAGACAATTTTTCCATGATTTTTTGTTAGTTTCTGTAAAACGTGAATTTTTTTTTAGGGTAAATGGATGTACACAAGGCCGACTTGTATAAATTTTAAACAATGACTACTGCAAATATTTGAAACTCAAGCGTTTTTTATTTATTTATTTTAATAAAAAAAAATCAACACTACAAAAGCAGAAGAACTGAGGAAAAAGTTAACTCAATGTTAAGCGAAAAAAAGAAACATTTGACCAAACACACAATTAAATAAGAATGAAAGAGGGGATTTTTTTTTAACACCAATACCCTACACAGAAAAAAATAAATATTGATTTCAATTAAGAAAATTGTGATATTAAAGAAATTTTTTTTTAATTTTCACCTGTAAACAAAGTAGTATTATCAATTAAATATTGTTTGATATTAAAAAATTTTCTGCAATTATGTTCTTTATATAAGTTATCAATGAATTCACGTGAATATATTTTTAATTAATGGTTTAATTGAAAAAAATCAGCGATATTTTTTACCGTGTACAAGGGGTATGAAATTATTTTTTATAAACGAAATTAATTCAAAAAAAATAATATGCAATAGTGATATAAATTCAAAACGAAATTAAGAAATCCTTTTTGTTGTACTTTCTGCAAAACTTTTTTTCTCTTTAATTTTTTCCCCTTAGTTTTCTTTAAGGCTTAAAAAATTCGTTTTTGTTGTACATTTTCTTGCCTCTAAATTTTTGCTTGTTTTCTTTTTATCTTTATTTATTTCGCTTTTTTTCTACATCATAAGAAAACCAAAAAATTGTCTATAAAGAAACACAATTGTTACAAAAGTATACTTTTAATAAGAAAAAATATGTAGTCGCAGTCGCTTCAAAGAAGAAAACGCAAAAAACAAGAATGAGAATCAGAAAACATAAAAAAATTTCTTTAAACGGATGTGCATCTTTTTTTCCGTTTGCATGCGATAAAACTGGGTCAACAACTAGCATGTTGTTCTTGTTGCTGCTGCTGTTTTTGTTGTTGTTTTCTCTGCTATTGTTTTCGTTAGAGTCAAGCTAGAAAAATATAATTTCATATTGTAGGAAAGCTATAGTTTCTCTACATACATACAAGTCCGCAACTGCATTTAATGGCGAAAATCCTGTAAATTAGAGTTAGAAAAAAATCTTTATTGCCTTTTGTTTCCACAATGAGAAGAAGGAAGAAGAGAAATGTTAAAAAAAGAAGGTTACCCTTTATATGCAAATTGGTTGGGGTCAGTTTCCACTTAATAAATAATAAAAACTTTTATAATTCGCAAAATATACCATTTTATATTTAGATGTAAATAAGCTAAAAAAAAAAAAATAATAGTATTTGAGTTTTTTAATTTTTTTCAAATAAAAATCTTTCTTTTCTACAAAGAAAAAGGTGACATTTTATTTTGAAAATGCTATTGGGGTTTGTTTCTTAAAAATGTTTTACTCTCTTAAAGGGTTGCATCTTTTATTAAAAAAATTCACCCTTAATAATTGAGTAAGGAAGGCATTGCACTTTACGGCCTGTATAAACCGACAGTGCTGATAACGCCCTGTAAAATAGGTAACTTCTGTTTATATATAGGGCTACCAGACGTAGTTGGGAAAAAATCGTTTCGCATCAGGGCAGTAAAAAAGTTAAGCTTTTAAAGATATTTTTTTTTATTTTATAGCAAAAAAAAAAAAAAAAAAAAAAAAAAAAAAAAAAAGCATTGCATTGTAAATAGGAGGTTGTCAGTTAAAATCTCAGTGAATTCGGTGTTATAAAATTGTTCTCATAAAAATTCTTCAAATCAAAAAATCTTAAAAACTTGTCGTCGATAAATGTTTTATGCAAAAAAAAATAAGAAAATTGTTTAAAATTTTTAGAAACACTTTTAAAGGAAAAAGTTAAAATGTGCCAAAGTTGACAGCTTTTGTTATTTTATACACATTAGGCTTTTGTTGCTCAAAAAGCAACAGCTACAAACAAGCCAGCGGTCAAATAAACATGCCGGCTGCAATCAACTGGATGCTAAAGTTGCCAGCGCAAGAGCAAACACGTATATTTATACATACATATGTACAAAATATCTACAAGAGCGCGTGGCCGCAGGCAATGAACATGTAAATCTTCGTGCTTTCATTTTCGCCCCCAGCACCACTTTCACCTTAAGCTAGGCGAGTTTTGCCAACGTAGTTTTCAGTTTAATTTTTACTTGCATTTAACTGTTTTCGAGCAAACTGGAATTTCATCATTAATTTTTTTTGTTGAAAAAGCAAATTTTAAATTATTTGTTTTTTAAATTTTGCAAAACAAACTTTTTGTCATCTGTAAAAACAGGGAATACCACTTTTTGATTAATTGTGTTTAGTTTTTGTCAAGGCGAATTCATACAGGTGACCGCATCATGAGATAGAGTTATGCTAGCTATCCCTTTTTCTTAAAATACTTTGTATTTTGTTTTTGTAAAAATTTAAAGTGAATGTCAAAATTGTTTGTTGAAAACATAAACAAGTGATTTTTTTTTAAAAAAATATACACAATTGCTTAAGAAGGTAAATCTTTTTATTCCTTGATTTTATATTCACTTTTTTTTTTGTTTTATAAAATTTAAAAAGGTTGTTTTTCAAGTATTTAGATTTTTATTAAATTTTAAGTTTTAACTAATATTTTCACAAAATATAAACAAAGCTTGGCATTCGGTATACACACAAATAAATAAACAATAAGCAGATGACTCGAAAATGTCACCTGTATAAATTAGCCTTGTTTTTTGTCAAATAACAAAAAGCATTATTACAGGGTTGGAAAGACATTTTTTACATGCACCTTTTAACAAGGTAGTATTAATTTTTTTTATATTTTATTTTTTTTTTTGTAGAACACAAAACACCATTATTTTTGTTATGTATATAACTATATTATCAAGTGTATTTTCCTTTAGAGTGAGCAGAGTCAAGATAAAGCCAACATTTCATATGAACAAGTCCAACGATACCACAACATTTACTGCCAAATATTTAAGAGTGTACCCTATTTGCTATGTAATGGGCTTAATGCCCTCATTTTGTAAAACGCAACGTAATGCCAAACATTATATGAAAAGCAAAAGCAAAGTCAAAAATATTTTATAATTTTTGTGTTGCTTTCTCAACGATTCATATGAATTTTTAAATTTCAAACGCTGCATATCTTGTGGCGTTGAAAATTTTAAAACGCAGTATGAATTTCTGTAGAAAGCAACAACAAAATTATAAAATATTTTTGACTTTGTTTTTGCTTTTAATGTAATTTTGACGTTGTGTCAAAATTACAGCACAATATTAAACCACGACATAATATCTGTTATAGAAGTTACTTACAAAATAAGATGGTTAATAAGCACAAACCATCTTTTCCGGAAAATATCTTGTACGTGAGCTATGCGAAATAATGGACTGATTCTAACCCACAGGCTTGGTCTTTGTGCTAATTATAAGATTTTTACATATGTACCAAATTTCAAAAATTTGTCTCAGAAATGGTGATCTGTGCATTGCACACAAGCTTAACATGGCCAGACAAGCAGCCAGCCCAACGGACCGGCATCGTTAGACGGAATCGATCGGTATACTATATGATTGGCTTATAACCAATATTTTTATATATATCTTACAGACACCATTACAAACGAATAATCGCCTTTATGACTACGAAACGTAGACGGAACCCCGTTAGGATAGTTGGTGTTAAGATGGTCTCTCAGTGTTAATGTTGCAGTGTCGATTTTCACAAAATATTCTAGTGTGTTACACTACAACGGGATTAAGATCAACGCAACTTTTGCTCGGAAAATTAAGTTTAAATATATATGTTATTGTATGTGTAACAGACAATAAACAAATATTTAATTCAACTTTATTTTTTAATATTAATTTTCGGTTCGGTATACGCCAATATTTACAAAATCACCAGAGCCTTAAAATTAGTTTGTTGATATATTTATACAAATAAAGCCTCAGTTAGGCGAACGTTACTGTACCGTATCAGTACTGTGTCAATCAGCTGTTCGCTTTTTAGTATATGAAAAGCAATGCAAAAGCTTGCCGAATTGTAATGTACCGCAGTTGTAACGTTTCTTTCTGTATAAGAATTTCAAAACCATTTCAATTTCATACCCTTGTTCCATGACATTTATAAAACAGTGATGGGTTGCTTCTATGTTAAAATGAGTGCGGGTATTTTCGCTGTTTTACAATATGCTAAAATACATATGTATTGGTTTATTGTAAATCTATAATATTAATATCAGATATTAAATTATTAATGTTTTTTACATACACTAAATACTGTTTTAATACCATATAAATCACTTGGTACTTTTTCTGCGCAGCGGTCACCATTTAAAACTTTTGATATCTTCTCACTGTGTGTGTATAGATAAATACTATTGCTTTTTTGTTTATGTAAAGGAACCGCCATCTAACGTTTTTTTGCGACATTACTTTGAAAATCATGGTAATGTTGCAGAATGTGTGCGAAAATTGCGTACGGATTTTGGAAGAAGAGAAGCACCGTCAGCTCCGTATGTTCGTTATGTTGTGAAAAAAGTGAAAGAAACTGGCATTCTCATCGACAAACCAAAGCGTGAAAACCCAAAAACAGTGCGTACACCCGAGAATATTGCTGCTGTGGCAGAAAGTGTGCGTGAAGCGCCATCAACATCAATTCACCATCGTTCTCAACAATTGAACATTTCGGAGACATAATTGAGACGAATTTTGCATAAAGACCTTGGTATAACGCCATACAAAGTGCAATTTGTTCAGGAATTGAAGCCAACTGCCCATCCAATGCATTTTCGCTTCGCTAAGTGGGCCTGCGATCGACTTACAGAAGATGCCGATTTTGCCAAAAAAAAATTATCTTTTCAGATGATGCTCGTTTTGATCTTGGCGGGTATGTAAACAAGCAAAATTGTCGCATTTGGGGCACAGAAAACCCGCACGCATATATTGAAAAGCCGATACACCCAAAACGAGTCACTGTTTGGTGCGGATTTTGGTCCAGAGGCATAATTGGGCCATTTTTCTCCGAAAATGAGCAAGGAGTGGACGTTACAGTCAATGGCGATCGTTATCGGGCCATGTTGAACGAATTTTTGTTCACAACATTTGGTTTCAACAGGACGGCGCTACGTGCCACACAGCCGAAACTACACTCGATGTTTTACGCGTTTTTGAAGATCGCATTAGCAGCCGCAGAGCTGATGTCGTTTGGCCACCTCGGAGCTGCGATTTGACACCGTTGGACTATTATTTGTGGGGTGCCGTCAAAGACACGTTTTTATATGTTGTATAAGGGCACCAACACGCTAGCATTCCGGTACAGTACGTCACGGGTAAAGGATCGTTCGCCTTACTCAGCCTTAAGACCCTAGAAATGCTGGGGACCATAGTTGGGGGTAGTGCACTTAATATTGATTTAAATCATCATTGAACTATCACTAAATAAAACTGCGGAAAAAAATTTTCTGCACTATTTTTTGCAGCTTTAGTGATAACTGGTATTTTTTCACTAGCACTAAAAAAGTGAGTGGTATTGCAAATGTTTTCACTATCACTAACGGTGATTGAATGCATAAAATCAGCACTCAATTCAAATAGTGCAAAATTTGTACTTGCAATCAAAAAAGTTGCACATAAACAGACTCTCACTAAAATTTAAAAAATGGTATTTTCTATGTGCATGCATGGTATTTGATTCTTGTGATGATATGCATAAGCAAATGAAACTAAGCAATATGAACTTTTTTCAATAACGGAATATCTTCTGCTCTAATCATGAAAAGACAAGTTTTTTGTTTGTAAATTTAGTGCAAAATTTTAAGTCGCACTCAAATGAGTGAAGAACAAAAAATTTGCAGTAAACTGATTATTGCTTTTTCTTAAATCACACTATTTTCCTTTTTTTTGAGTGGAAAATTTTTTAACATCACAATCACTAATGTTCAGTAAGGCTGCAAATTTTCAATTCATCACTCAACATTACCAAAATGATTGCAGTAATTTCCCACTATCACTAACTGTGAGGTGAAATTAGTGCACTACCCCCATCTACATATTTATATCACACTAGCTTCGCACGATGCGTTATACAACAACAAAAGCGTACACATTTTAAGAAAACAACAAAATGCACTCTTCTCAACCATGTGTGAGCGTGTCTGTTTGCAAGTACAAAAAAACGAAAACATCTTAAAATAACTCTTTTAACGCTTTTAAACACTTTAACTCTAAAAATTTAGTAAATTAATTTATTTTGTGCATATCTAGTAATGCTTCCAATCAAGAAACCCGATCCCGGATCCCCGGATTAGGCGAATCCCGATTACCGGGGTTTCTGATTTTTAATCCCAGGATTTTCGGCATCCCGATTTTTTTATTATTTTAAGTACGCGCCTTGCAAAAGTTTGAAATACATAATTTCCAATTGTGTTTTAAAATATTTTAAATGTATATTAAAAATTTTTTAAATGTATTTTAAAAATTTTTTAAATGTAGTTTAAAATATCCAAATGCATGTTAAAACTACCCACTTGTATTCTTAAAGTGCATTTGGAAAATTTTAAAAAACATTTAGAACATTTTGAGCTACATTTGTAAAATTTTTAAACACATACATAATTTAAAGGTACATATGGAAAATATTAAATTTTATTTGAAAATTTTAGATTTTATTTGGACAATTTTAAAATACATTTAAAAACTTATAAATATAATTGGACAATTTTTAAATTAATTTTGAAAATACATTTAGAAATCTGAAAATACAATTGGAAATTGTGTAATTTTTTTTATGTCAATAATCAAATGTGGATTTTTATGTTTTTTGTTAAGTTTTTTAATACATGATCTTCATGAATTGCTATCAATTAATAATTTAAGTTGGTTTTTATTATATTTTTTTTTTTGAAATATGTATTTTTATGGGAAAATTAAGTTGGTTTTTAAATAATTTTATATAAAAAATTGTTTAAAAAAAATCCCGATAAAGTTGTAAAAATCCCGTGAAACCCGGGATTCAAAATATCCCGAAAATCTAGGGATTCCGTTTTCGAAATAATTTCTTCAATCCCGAATCCCGGGATTCTAAAAAAACAGCCCCGAATGGAAGCCCTAATATCTACCCAGAAATACGTTTCAAACGATATATGTTTCATTAAAATCGGTGGACGATAAGATACTTAAAAATCAACTACAAAAAATTGTTCCCGTACCCCGGTAAAGTTTGCTGTTGAAATTCGCCCAATTCGGTAAATAAGGTACTGAGATATGAGCAAAAAACCACGACTGGCTCCAATTTTATCTACGTAAACCTTGCTGTTGTATTTTATTCATTCTTTCCTATATCTAGAGAACGGCAAGAGCCAAAGTTTCCGAATGGTATTCAAAAGACAACGTCTAAACAAATGTGGGCTGGGTTGGAGAAATGGTGTTTTATATCTAAAGAACGATAAAAATTAAATTTTCAAAATTTGGTAGACATAGCTGGGTTATTAATACACAACTTCTCTTAATATAGGAGAGATTGGAGAGGTAGGCGTGTCAGCTCCCGTACAAAGCCACAAGTAATAGATTTCTGTATATCTGGAGAACGGCAAAACCCATAGTTTCCAAATGAGGTGCAAGCATCTTGGTTTCAATACACAACTCCGACAAAATGTGGGTGGGATTGGAGAAGTGGGAGTGGCACAAAATATATTTTTTTTAACCACCATGGTATATAAGAAACGGCATTGTATATGGCCGCCAGACTATATTTAAGTTGTTACTAATACGATAAATTAAAGAATTAAACAACTTCTCTAATAAAACTCCTCTAATAAAACTTCAAAAAAACTGAGGATATCTCAAAACTAAAATATTCGATATAATCTACTTTTCCATGTTCGCATAGATATAAAAATCGTAAAAAGACATTAAAGAACAAATAGATCATATTTTTCCAACATAACCCATATTCATAAAGTTAAATGTATATCGTATATTATTTGCAGTTTGTAGACAATCTTCTAGTTTTATTAACCACATTCTTTTACTAATTCCTCTTTATGCCTTAAAACTCTATTAACCATACTATTTTAAACATTTTCCTTTAATGTTTTCTCTAAGCTATCTTGAAATTTATTTCCCAGGAATTTTTGCTGCTAGTACTTAAAGGGAATACTTTCCTATTTGTTCTAAGTATTTTCGTTATGTTGGCTGCTGGCTGGCTGAATAATTTTTGCTGTTTCGCAATAGAGTTTGTTTCTATTTTATTTTTTTTTTTTTACCAATTTCTATGAAATATTGTTATTTTGCTGCTTATCATTCTTAAAACAAGCTCGAAGAGGAGCAAAAGAATTTATGTTGTGTCGTACATATAAAGTGTTGCATACAACTACTACTACACAATTGCAACAATAACAACCAACTACTACCTCAAACAAACAAATGACTGTTACTAAGGCCAACCAGTGCCACTACTACACTATTGAATTTTGTTGAAAATGGAGTCTGACTTACTTAAATGTACAAGAAAGTATCTTTTTCAGTTTTTGTTTTTTTTCTGTTTGGAAAAACAATTTGTATTTAGGTACAGTGGGCTATTTTAAAGTGAAACTACTTTGCATTAAAACAATTATAATATATTCAGAGACAAAAGCAAAGAGGTTCGGAGGAACCTCATGATTTGCAAACTTAATCCGGTACTATATTAATTCTATTAATACTTTAAAAGATAAGCTGTACTCATATTAAATAAAAAGTGCTCTTTATGGAAACAAGCTTCAGTCATATTTTGCCTAACTGAGAACGAATTAAAAGAATCTAATTCATGATATGATTGAAAAATTTGGTACAATAAAATTTTTTGTACTATTCGATCTACAAATATAAAGGGTGATTCATCGTGAGGTTTGATTTTCAATATGCTTTTTTACAGAACACGCGTGACTCATATCAAACTGCTTTGTCATTTTTGTTCAGTATCGCTTGGCAAGTGAGACTTATAAAACAACAGCGTCTCCAAATTGTTCAGCTGTATTACGAAAATCAGCGTTCTGTGAGAAATGTTCTTCGTACAATTCGAGGAATTTGCGGGGGGCATTATCGAGCTACTGGAACCACAATTGTAAACACCTTTCGCATATTTTAATCACAGCTTACATTAGAGATGATACTCGACCAGTAAGACCACATCCCGCATGTAATAAACTGAATATAGCAGCTGTAGCAGAGAGTGCATGCGAAGACCGTGACGAATCGATTCGTCATTTGAAAGCAAAAATTACTCGTGTTATTCGCGAGACACCAGTCGCTATGCTAAATTAAGTCTCCCAAAACTTGAGCCTCCGAATGGAGCGCCTGAGACATAGTCTTGGCCAACATTTACTTGATATTATTTTTAAACAGTTAGTGCCATAAATTCTTGTTTTAACCAATGTGTTTTATTTAACATTAAATCAAACCTCATGATCAAACTTCAAAAATTAAATCAAATCTCATGGTGAATCACCTGATATATGAAAAACTGGTGGCAAATAAGAACAATAATGGATAATAAAGATATATTATCCTTTATTCTTCTGTATCTTAACAGGCTCAATTTTAAAGTTCTCCTTCTTTGAAAAGTTACACAATTATGTACGCAATTTGTAATGACAACAATGCGTTATCTATTTGACAACAGAGTGTTATCAGTTTGACAACAATGGTATTTTTTACTTTTTTCGTTTCAATTCAATAACGTTAACAAAGAATAACTTTAAAGCAAATTAGTACATATTCTAAACAAATGTGTTCACTACTAAAATTGTTCTGATTTTACGAATGATATATTAACAGGTCATCTTTAATGGATTGATACGCAAAATTATTGGTTAAAATAAACTAAATTATGCTCTAAATAACCTTACTTAAGTCTTACAGAGAGCAAATTTTGGAAAAAGACGATGACAAAAAGGATGTCTAAGGGCTTTTGAATTTTATTATAAATTTTATTTATCCTTAAGCTCTAATTTAATACGAAATTGAATTTTTTAGCCAACATTGCTTATTTAAAATCAAGCAAAGCAAAAACAATCAGCTATTCTTCGGAGATCACCTTGCCAATAAATGCACTTAACAAGGCTCTTTATTTTGGTCTACCAACCGTTTTATGATATATTTTGATATTAAGAAACTTTTATCTTAATTAAATATGATTAATCAAGCAGCGCTTTAAAACTTAAACTATATTTAAATACAATTTAAATTTTAATAAATTTTTTTAGTGAATTTACGTATATGAATTCCAGGTCAAAAGCTGGCCATAAGGAAATATTACATCAAAACATTGTGACAAAAGTCAGAAGGTTTTTAAAACTAAAACTTATTTAATTCATTTTCTTCCACTGTCTCTTTTGTTTTAATCCTCTTTGTTTCTCTTTCACAATCTCTTGGAGGTTGGTGAAAGTATTAAAGGCAAAGTTTATTACAAGTTTTTGCAGTTTTTGTAATGAAAGTATGAAAAGGGAAAAATAAAATGAACACAAACTAACTATTTTATAGCGTACATGATAACCTTATTTAAGAAATTAACCTGGAATATTATGGAAATATAAAAAAATAAACTTCTTTAAAACTGATTATATTTTTAAACTATTTTATATTTGCTTAATAATATTTATTAAGTATATACTCTGCATATCTCTGCCATTGAAATAAATAATAAAAACTTAAAAAAGCTTTAATTGCAATTACCTTTATTTCCGGAATAAACATTTTATTGTAAGACAAAAAAAAAAATCGTAGAAACACAATTGCACCGTATGACCGTAGAAGCTTACGACGCACAATGGTTGAAGAGCGGCATTAATTAATTTTTTGCATGTTCGCCGATTTGGATAATTTTTTGGTATTTTGTTGTTAGATATCTGAATATTATGATTTCGTAAAATAAGCCTGATATATTTATTATTTGTTTGGACAGACACTCTCAAAGTTCATATATGTTCGCTTGTTTAAAATGGCATGCAAATTTACCTTTTGGTACAATCACAGTTAACTTATCATTTGACTTTGTTGTATATTTTTGTAAATAACAATTGTCATAGATGCAATTTGCATCAAAAAAAATTGCAAAAAATGCCATATAATAAATTTCGTAGAACAAAAAATAAACAACATCAAAATTTCAATGTTCATCAACTTCAGTGGACTGGCTCTTTTTAGCGCTGTGGAGCGCTGTTTAACGAAAGATGTCAAATCACAGATTGAAGTCTCAGCTAAAAGCTAAAAAAAAATTCAGCTGCTCCTACCTGTTCATTTCCAAAAAAAAAAACAGTAAAAACTATGAAATGATAAAGTAACAAAACATGAATTTTCGGTCATGCTTGTTGTTGTTGCCATAATTCCTTACTGCTTAAAATTATTACATAATGTAATATACAGACTAGTCAATAGTGTTAATTGTTATGTATTTCATTGTTGAAAAAATCATAAGCTTCAATTGGTTTTTACTGAATTGTTGTTTACTGATACTGTTTGATAACAACAATAGAAGATCGAGCACGATTTTATGCGATAGACTATTAGGTGATGTGTTATCATTAATTTATTATGTTGTTGCATGCAACAACAACTACACATTATGTCTTGCTCTCTTTATTGCAATAAATCAACGGTGGGCTGATTTAGGGAGGTGGGCGTAAAATTGGGCGGATCAGGTATATAATTTCAGGAGCCCATTTTACAGTTATAGTATTTATTTTTTGTGAAACTTTACTTGATGCATTAAAAATCAAGGGAGTTATGCCACTTTTTATTTACAAGTTGTATGGGAAATGGGCGTAAAAGTGGGCGGATCATTTTAATTTTTCCATTTTTTTCTTTATGCATACAAAAAATACCTATATACCAAGTTTCATTATCCTTCGACAACTTCTTCTATTTTTTCCCGCTCGTTCTATGAACTTAAAGTATCCATCTAAAACTTTGCTTACAAAATAGGCATAAAAATGAAGGGTATAATAATGAGAACTTGGGGAAAGAGTACTTATTTTTCTACTACAAAAAGTACTTATTTTTGTTCGCGATGTCCCAAAAGTAGTCCTTTATAATTTGGCCAATTACAGCCTAAAAAATAATACCTTTATTTTATACTTAAAAGTTGTATAAAAATATGTAGTTACCAAGAGAGACAAGAAATAAGTACTTTCTAATTACCTTTCAAAAAGGTTAAAACACACTAATTCAAATTGCTCTAAAATCTTATGGAATGTATGTTGAAAAAGTGTACACAATAATAAATTATTCGAAATGTTAGAAAATATTTAATAAAGAGTGCTTTTGCTGCACAAAATCCTTTATAGCTCTAACACTGTAATAACAATGTGTGCATTAATATATGTAAATATACGGGCCTGTCACAGAAATCAATTTCGATCGAAAGTTTTTTTAATTCCGAGAAAGCTTCTTCAGAAAACGAAAACCGATAAATTTTCTCGAAATGAAATCACTTTTAATTTTTCGATCGAAAAAAGTTTTTTTTTTTAGTTTGCACAATATTGTCACATTTAACTTAAAAATAATAAAATTAAAATTTGTCGGAATTAGGAATTTCTGTGGCAGGCATGATTATATTATCGTTAACATTAGATTGATATCGCTACTTGTATTCTAATAACGAAAATATATTGTGTTTGTAATTTTGGAACATATTTATGTATATATTTGATTGATTTTTGGATTGCCATGTATTTCACATCGAAATTATTCTTAAAATTTTATAATATTGCCGGATATATAACAAATATTAATATAATATAATGTAAATTGATTTAAAGAATTATTTAAAATCATATAATAATAACACAGAAAAAATTATTAAATTTCTCCTATCACCAAATTTGTTCTAAATTCATATTATCAAGCAAACCAGTTGTTGATTTTACAGCTATTGCCAAAATGATTATATTGATTACTAAAAACTTTAAAATTCTGAAAAAATATTTTCAATAAATGATATTTTTAATTTTTATTAAAAAAGTGATCAAAAAACTTTGCCATTTCAAATAGTGTGTTAATTTATTTAAATAAATATTGACAATTCCCAACAACAATTCTACATGCTTAAATTATTTTATTTTAAACGAAAAAAGTCAATTAAGATTTTTTGTTATTTAATTAAAATTTTAATTGAAAATTTATTTCAAAACAACTAAAATGTTAATTAAATCAAAATTAAATTTTTAATTTTTTTCAGCTAAAAAAATTATTGATTCAATTATCACATTAATTAAATTAAAATACTTTTTAAACCATTTTTTTAATTGATAAAACACTTTTTTCTGTGAACTTATTTAAGTCATTATACCAAAGTATTTTTTTGTAATGTATAATTATGACTTATTTAAGATATAATAATAAAGTTTTTATTTTATAAATAACTAATGATGCAAAAAGTGGCGAATAAAGCTACAAAGTAATGAATTCCGGAAATCATTAAAAGTAGCATTGTAAGTTAAGTTTTTGCTGGGTATCTTATAATATATAATTTCTAAGCATGTCCAGATGTTTGTATGTTTATCATATTCTCTTTAGGCAACTTTCTGAAGCCATCTGATGGCAATGGAAGCTGAAATTACTTAAAGTACTTTCTCTGCGGAAGATCCTAGCGAAGTCAGATTTTGGATTTTCAATGGGCGACACGCGGGGCTTTTCCTGCCTGTCAGGCAGGGTCAGGCTTAATAGCTAGTATTAATATAAATAGCCGGAGTAAAAGCGTGTCTACGACGAACATCGGTATCAAGGCGAATTCATACAGGTAAACGCATCAGAGAGAAGTTATGGTTGACAATGCTACCAAATCATCTTAATTCACTTTGGAAAGCAGTCGTCGATTCGCGAAACACGACTTTGCGATTGCTATGGCGCACGGGTTATTTTTGGCTTCACGGGCTTGCTACATATGGAGTAGGCGAACCTATAGGCTACATTACATTATTAAAATTAACCGCTTGGTGCGGTTCACATGCTGAAGCCGGAGCTCGCGTTACGGTCAATGAAGATCGTTACCGCACCATGATCAATATGTTTTATTCATAAAAGTTGGATGACATTGGTCTGGGCAAGATGTGGTTGACACAGAATGTCGCAATTTATTATACGGTAACCAAAACTATCTCTCTCTTTGATGCATGTCCTGTGCAGCATGTAAGCGAATAAAAATTTTATGATATATAATGTATAATATATGGAAACGTTTCTGGGTTTACAGCCGGGCGGGCCAGTTCTCTAATTGACCAAACGCCAGTCCATATTGCGTAACCAAGACATCTTCTTCCGTCCAATCCTACGCTTATCCTCGATTTATTCTTGGAGTATAAGGAGAAGCAGTTCATATTATTCTCTATGAAGTTTAACGGACTGTGATCGCATGGAGCCGTCGACCTTTAGTGTATAACCTCCTTAATATTTCGTTATTCGTTACAAAATCAGTCAATTGAACTCGAAGAAGTCTGCGAAAATTCAACATTTCCAAACTTGCAAGCTTATTCACATGATCACTTTTAAAGGTCCAAGACTCCATAGAATATACCAGTATTGACCAGATGTTGCACTTAACCATAAGGAGATGGGTGTCCATTTCGCGACTGTATGTCATTTTCCTATATTTTGTCCATTCCAATCCTAAATTTGATTTCTTTATCTACTGTCCAGTTTTCCGTAAGCCTGCCACAAAAATATTTAAAACTACGCGCACACACAATCGGTTTGTCGTTAAAAGCAAGTAGTGCTTTTACATGTGGTGTTTTACCGGCCCTCAATCATTATTTTGGTCATATCTAAGTTGATTTTTGGATATATCGCTCATTTTCTGCAACGCACGTTGGTACAGGTATATGGGGGTTCTTGGCAAGAATTAAATTTTTCAATTTGCGATTTTAAAAATTTCCTTCTATCACTTGAAAGCTAACACTTTTCTGCACTTGGCTTGTTTTTTGATTTGGCTACTCACCTTTTATTTGCACAGCGTTAAACTTGGAAAATTTAAAAACATACATTAAACAAAAAAAAAAAAAAAAAAAAAATACAGTGTTTATTTAAAAGCTTATAATAAAAGTAAACAATTTTAAGCTATTATAAACATGTACATTAGACCGTACCTCAAAAAAAAGTTTCCCCGAACCACCTTTAATATAAAGTAAAGGAGGTTTCGACATTTTATTTCTTTTGCCGAACGTAGGGGACGCCTTTTAACATTTTTCGTTATATCATAGGCGTTTACAGTCTGATCTTAAATTATGATATATCAATAAGGGCAAGTATCTCGTTCTAGTATTTATCCACCAGATCTCTGTTCGTACCACCCTAATGTTAGAAAAGGAAAGCTCGCAGAAACATTTTTAAATTTAATTACAATGAAGGCTTGCTTAAAATCGTTACAGTTTTGCCAAGCAAGAATTACTATAATTCTTGCAGGAGAGTCAGCATTTACAGTCTGATCTTTAAATATTATGTAACGAAATCGTGTCATTTTGTCTACCCCTCTTGCTTGTCTAACCGTTCGCTTCCAAACAAAAGCAAATGTTATGTGTTTTTGCCGAACGTAGGGGGATCCTTTTTACATTTTTCGTTATATCTTAGGCATTTACAGTCCGATCTTAAAGTTTGATATATCAATGTTTTTGTCTCGAGAAGACCAATATCATACTAACACACTGTAAATGCCTAATATATAACGAAAAATGTAAAAAGGCAACCCTACGTTCGGCAAAAAAAAATTTCGAAACCTCATTGCAAAAATGCTTTATATTACTGCGCATTTTTGTTCCTTGTAAGGTGGTACGCTCTAAGGTAATTTTACCAACACCTATTATATCAACTCTCATAAGCTTCTAGCTATTACTGTAAGAGTACCGCAGTTATTTTTGTCAAATTGAAAAAAGTGAAAATTCAATAGTCAAAAAGTTATAAAGGAACCCCCCCCCCCCCCCCCCCCCACATAACAGATTCACCGATTGGTAGTCTGAAATGTTTTGAACTTAAACCAGTTTTAAAATCTTGCTCTAAAAGTAACTTTTTTGTGCAATTGCACTTTATATAATTTTCACTGATTTTAAATTTAAATTTAAATTTTTAATTTTAAACTTTTTTTACAAGTAAGCTGAATGTAGTGTTATTAATAAGTTGAAGGCCATATGAAATAGCACTCAGGATTGTTAATGCTATTTTTTATTCTTAATTTACTAACTCTCCTTTAACATTTATAAATGATTTTTAAAAAATTTGTAATTTTTTATTAAGAAAACTTTCTAATTTTTTGCTACAAATATTTGATTTTTTTATCCACAATTTCTTTATTTATTACCAAATATATAATCCCAATACTTTATTTACATTGGTGGCACCCGTTATGCATACCTGTAATAAATATTCCATCTCAATATAAAATTTTGAATGAGTTTTATATATATATATATATATATATATTTTTTTTTAATCTTGCAAAGAAATTTTTCGCATATTTTTAGATAAACTCAATCTAATAATTAAGCTCTTCAAAATTTGTACATAAAGTTTGCCAAAACCCAGAGGTTTAATTAATGCCACAAAATACATCATTTTGGCTCATTGTGCAACGTCGTCATAACTCAAAATAATACATTTCGAAATAAACTTGCGAAATGCGCATGGAAACGAGCTTTACCACAACAATAAATTTTAGTGTTTTTATCAAAAATAAAAACTGCGAATTTAGCACGTCATTGATAAATGAATTTATAATAAAAATAACGAAACATTCTTTTCAAATAGGGAAAGTATAGAAGATATAATGATTGAGAAAAACATAGCGAACTATTCGGCATAACTAACTCCAAAACTGTTTTTTTTTGAGTTATGATGATATTGCAACAAATGACCGATATGTTGATGTGTTCTTGAATTTTTTTAAAGAGTGACTAGAGGTCTAAAATTTTCTGCTATTAAAGTGGCATCGTATATTATTAATATCTTCATTATAATGAAGACGCCATTTACTTTTTTATGAATGTCCTTCTCATCTACATCAAATCTGACGATGAGTGAACTATGAGGAATGAACCTGTCTATAAGCTTCCAAGTCATGTGATTTGCCGTGTCTCGATAATTTCCTGTAATGCTACGAGAAGTTAATGGCTTATAGCCTTTTCACAATTGTCAACATCAACCATCAATTTGCGAAGGTGTTGAAATTTTCGCATAAGAAGTACTTGCAGCTTAAAGTCAACATCTTTATAAGATATTCCTTTATTATTGTATTCCATTCTACATCTGCCGATTATTTTACTGTCATCGCTTAATAAGTGGCAATAAATTATTGCGGCATCACTGAAAAGTTAACATTTGTTTTGAAATCAGCGCTACCATTTGTAAAGTTTCCCTTTTTGAAAAGTTTTTTTTTTATTGTTTATATTTTGAACAAAATTAATTCCAAATACATTTTTGTGATTTCTTTAACAATTTTGGTACTTTTGTAGAAAAATAGTTAAAAAAATAATTTTTTTTTTCAGAAATGGTGAAATTTTTGATTGATAGTTAATGTTAGATGTTACAAGTGTAAATGCATGTTTCACCTTTACTAAATCTAAATCTTTCATTCGTTCGTCCGAAATATATGCAAGTATGAAAAGGCTGGTATGCTGCTAATCCAACCATAAATGCCTTGGAGATCAAAATTGTTTTTTTATTCGTGGCATACTAGCAGCAATGCTCAAAAAGTGGCCCAAAACGTGTGTCAATATCCCTAGAGTCCATATGCCCGAAATCTATCATAAGTAATTGTATATTTTCTTTGATAAAATTGATTTTTTTTGTTTATTTTTTTGTAATTTTACGTCTTATCAAGCTGAAAGAACGCTTTTTAGTTCTAGAAAATATATAATTTTTTTTTTCTAATGCTAATCCCTCTTAGGAATATGCTTGCCTCTCCATCAGTCTTTGGCGGGAATCGGACCCGCAACCCCAACTAGCCTACCGGGGCTTCCCAGATCGGGCTTAAATTGCGATTTATACTCACACGAAGCAATTAAGTCGACGAATTTAAAATTTGTTAAAATTGGAACCAATAAATAAAAAAAGAATAATATCCTTTATCAACGAGTTTTGAACTCGAAGGACTTATAAAAGTAGCGACATAGTAAATATTGTTTAATTCAGTATGTCAATGAAATACACTGCCGCTCACTTGATTAGGTTCATAAGTTTTTAAATTATCAATTTAATTTCACTTAATATATACTTTAAGAAAATAAATTATTTAAACTAAGGCTGAGAGGTCTGATGTATATTAATAGTTTAGAGAATCAAAACTAAGGGTACAATAAAAAGTTTTTGTTATTTTTTGCTTTTTTGTAACAATGCAGTAAAAACACATGCAAATCTTAGCTCTCTAGATAAGCTCCATTAAAAATAAAATTAGTTTAGCTATAACAACGGATAAAATCTTGAATAATTTTAATGTTTCTGAATATATGCAATATTGTTTTAATATATTTTTTTAAAAATGGGGTGCAGTAAACCTCTAACTCTAAGAAGAAAAAAAGGCAAAATTAAAGCGTTTGTGGAAATTGGGGTAAGTCATAGAAATATTGCAAAAATAATTGGACAAAGTCAGGATGTTGTCAGCAATTTTACAGGAAAACAGTCTAATAACGAAAGAAATATGAAAGGAGGTACGAAT
Organism: Pollenia amentaria; assembly: GCA_943735925.1. Taxonomy (NCBI): domain Eukaryota; kingdom Metazoa; phylum Arthropoda; class Insecta; order Diptera; family Polleniidae; genus Pollenia; species Pollenia amentaria. The sequence goes on from OX031008.1 coordinate 187,512,090, forward strand.
AAGAGCTGCCTTCAATTCGAGTGAATGTGCTTCAAAAATTAAACAAAAAACGGGTGTTACAGCAAGCGTCGCAACGGTAAAACGTATGATACAAAGTGCCAAGCATTTCAAAAGCTTAAAAATTAGAAAAGAGCCACCTTTAAATGCCAGCCGTTAAGCAGTTTCACAGTTATTAAAATGAATGACAATATATTGTTATAATTATTATTTCCACGATTTACGAAAAGAAAAACGCTACCAGAGTTGTCTGCATAGCTGTGAGGGTAGTATGATGGTGTGGGGGCAATTTCATACTATGGAAAATGTGAGCTTCAATTTATTTGAGAATGAACGATAATAGTTACAAAACTGTAGTTGAGAAGGCTTTCCACATTTTTGGACCTATTCCGTGGATATCTGAACAAGATAATGCCCCGATCCATTAAGCAAGAGTTGTAAAATAATGGATTCGAAGCCAGAATATCAATATTTTAGAGTGGTTCCCATATCTTCCTGACCTGAATATTATACACAGAAAAAATTAAAACTTGTCTCCTATCACCAAATTTATACCAAATTCATAATCCCAAGCAAACAAGTTGTTGACTTTGCACCTATTACCGAAATGATTATATTGATTACTACACACAAAAAAAAAGTAGTAACGGCAAATGATTTTAACCTTACCACAAATAGAAATTGCATTGGGATCGTTCCCAATAGCAGTTGCTATTTGCTGCGACTACAAAAGTGCTGCGACTACAATTCGGCAAATGCAGAAATCGTTTTACCAAACGCAATTGTCTTTGCCTCAAATACAATTCGACTAATGCAAAAATGTTTTACCAAATGCAATTGTCTTTGCCTCAAATACAATTCGACAAATGCAAAAAATGTTTTACCAAATGCAATTGTATTTGTCTCAAATACAATTCGGCAGATACTTACCAAATGCAATTGTCTTTGTCCCAAATACAATTTGGTAAATGCAAAAATGGTTTTTTGATTTTTAGATTTTATTTATAAGAAACAAAATGAAAAAAATAAAATTACAAGTTTTTCAAGAATATGTTCAATAAGCTGATAACTTAGTTTAAACTATATTTAAAATATAATACCTAGTTGGGCAACGAAAGCTGTGTGATATTTTTAAGCAAAATACTTTGAAATAATATCTTTTCCATCCACTGTTTTTTCCAATATTTCCTTCACATTAAAGTCCGAATTGGTTGATGCTGGGGAGTAAACCCATTCCTGGGTGCTCGTTGAACTTATAACAGTTCGATCGGACACACTGCATAATAATGGTTCGTACTAAAACAAAACAAATTTTAAATTTAAATCTTTTATTTTTAAATAAAAGAAACTAGTTAACATACAAAGTATGTTTATTGTTTTGAATTCCAGCGTATGTAATTGCATTTGTAAATCGAATTCTGATCTTTCTTGATTTTTGTCAACTGCAATTTTGCTGTTGCGATAAATGCAGAGCATTCGCCGAATTTTTTTGTGATAAATACAATATGATTTAAATCAACAACTTTTTTTTTGGGACAAATACAATTGCACAACTGCAAAAAGTATTTGGTTTAACTAAATTTGTTTGTGCATGTACATATTACTGTTGTTGTTGTTTCAATTAAATTAAGAACGCAAATTATGTATATTTGCAGAAAATAGGCTTTATGTAATTAACTTTTTTATGTTTTAAGAATTTTTTTGCACATCTATAAACACACACACAAAATTACTTACCTTATTTTCCATGCGCCACTTATTGAGATTGTACCGAAAAATAATTTTTTCACCAATTAGGCTTCTTTTGTTAAATACTTCATTGATGTCACTAAGTTCCATCATTTTTAATTTTTCGTATGTGTTTACACCACATTCTACTAAATGCAATACCGTTTCGTCACTTACACCCCATTCCTTTACTAAATCAAGTATTTCTAGTTCCAAGACATTTTCTTGAAAAATTTCCACTACATTGGGGAGGTCTTCCATTTTTTTCTCACGCACGTGGTTTTATTATCACAAACTAGATGAAAATGAACGATAGACAACGCTCAAACAACACAAAACAATTAACTGCGGATTGCATTTGAAAAGACAAAACTACTGTTAACACAACAACGATCAGCATTTAGCGTAAATAATTTTTTCATGTAATCTCAAATAAAAAACCATTTAATTTTACTAATTGCTGTTGACACTCATTTTCAAATGCAATTACATTTAATTTAATGAAAATCCAATTTGGATCAAATAATTTTGCTCTTGATTTTTGTCAACTGCAATTTTACTGTTGCGATAAATGCAGCGCATTCGCCGAAACTTTTTGTGGCAAATACAATATCATTTGAATCAACTATTTTTCATTTGCGACAAATAAAAATCGGTCAAGTGCAAAAAGTATTTGTGATAACTACATACTTTTTTTTCTGTGTAAAAATTGTAAAAATGTTAAATTTTGAAAATATATTTTTTTTTTCAATAAATGATATTTTTAATAAATAGATATTGGGAATTATTTCTTTTTCATAAGCAACTTTATTATATTCAACATTTTTCATTTTTCGAATTTATTCTATGAGTTAAATTTCAGTCATGTATTTTATAAAGCTTTTTTTTTTTTTTTTTTTTTTAATAGCTCTATTCCTTATAAAATACATGACTGAAATTTAACTCATAGAATAAATTCGAAAAATGAAAAATGTTGATATTTTTAATTTTAATTAAAAAAATTATCTAAAAACTTTGCCATTTCAAACAATGTGTTAATTTATTTAATTAAATATTGGCAATTCCCAACAACAATTTTGCAAGTTTAAATTATTTTATTTTAAACGAAAAATTCAATTAATATTTTTTGGTATTTAATTAATATTTTAATTAAAAATTTATTTCAAAACAACTTAAATATTAACCGCCATATAGATAAAAAGTATTTTAGGTTTATAGCAGGTTAATGAAACGAATTTTCTATGAAAATTTGTTCAATAAACCTTTTATTAATCAAAAATATTTTTTATGAATATGGGGGTAAGAAAATAAAAATTATATTTTTAATTTTCTTCCAACTAAAAAAATAATTGATTCACTTATCACATTAATTAAATTTAAATACTTTTTAAGCCATTTTTTTAATTGATAAAAAAACTTTTACCTGTGTAGAAAATGTATGGGAATTACTTTCTCGCCAAGTGTATGAGTCAGGCAAACAATATGCAACAAGATAAGCTTTAATTGAAGGAATTAAAAAAGCTTGGGGCGAAATTTTGTTGACATTTATTGAGAATTTTTATAACTCCCTCCCAAATCGTATTTTTTAAGTTATATCCAATAAAGGAGGATATACTTATTATTAAATCTTTATTGAAATATTATATAAAAAAAATAAGGAAAATCATATTTTCTTGTTTCTTTTTGAATTAATATCGTTGACCCTATTCAAATGAGCAAAGAAATTCTGAACCAAAACGGTGTATCAAACAAAAAAAATATTACAAATCAGATATTAATTTAAGTAATTTCTTTTCTTTTGAATGATATATAATGCAATATTTTAATATTTAAAATTTTTATATAACTAATTAATTTATTATTTTACAAAAAAAAAAAAAAAAAAAAAAAAAAAAAAAAAAAAAAAAAACAATTAATTTTAGTTAACCTATTCAAGTAAGTGGCTGTGTAAAGATCACACTTATGAACAATTTCACAAAGTTAAGTTAAAACTAACTAATTTATGACAGTTATATCTGATAGTTAATTATAACTGAACTTTGTGAAATTGGCCGTTAATAATTTTAAAAGTACTTATGTTGAAATACATTTAACTATTCATTTATTTGCCATGTAATAAACACCTATTTAAATAAATACCGAAAATAATAAAATATTGGTATTTAAAATACTTAAAATCCAACATTCCCATTACAAACCTTAAAATTCAGAAATAAATTCCCAATCAATAGTTAATTAAACATTGCAAATAAATCTATTAAAAAATTGTTTAACAAAAATCTTAACCACATAAAATACTCAAATACATACAAAAATACATACATTCTATGTTTTTTATGAATAATGGAGTAGATAAGAAATTGGATGGGAAAATGTTGATGTATGTATTTCAAATCAATCGAACATAATTTGATTAAAATAAAATCATGAAATTTCCATTTAAACTAGTTACCATGACTAACAATCACAGAGAAATTGGGGAAAAAATTTATTGATTTTTATTGGAAACAACATTTATATGGAAATTTATGTTTTATGCGAATATGCATTAAAACTTTATTGCTTTTATTATATTTCGTTTTTTTTTTTTTTTTTTTTTTTGAAGCCATTGAATCAGCAAGTATGAGTATGAAGGATACAAAAAATAAAAAAAGTTTTTTTTGAATGAATGAAAATGGTTAAATGTTGAATAAATAAACTCGCATACAAACACCCATTTGAACGCATCCTTACAAAGTAAATGTATTGGGTTTTGAAAAGTTTTTATTGTCCAATATAATGCGAACAATGGTCAACTAAACATTTTTTTATAATGTTTTCTTAGCTGTTGTCATTTCTTTCTCTAAATTTCTTTCCCAAATCAAAAGTCATTTATGCGTAAGCATATAGTATATGTAAAAAAATTTATTTCCAACATTTATTTCTTTTCTTACCCCTCAAGAAAGTCACTGACTGGGACCTGGCAACAAAAATAAACTTTTTAAGCTGGGGCTATTGTTTGTTCGGAGACAAAACAAAAAAGCACTGAAACTTTTTTTCAGTTTTTAGGGCAACAATTTTATTCTCTAACAAATACGACAATTTAAAGTGAAATTCCATTTTGTTGCGAATGAGATCAACCCAAGTATAAAAATAAGCAAAAAATCTTTTATGACAATTTTACCAAAACGAGTAAAATTGTATTTTTATTATGTTATTATGGCCAATTTAAAATGTGCACAATATAAAAATGTTTTTTTTTTCAAGGAAATAAAGGAAACATTTTTGTTTAAAGACTGTATGTAAATGAAGCAAGTAAGAGTGCTTTATATCCTTATTTGGAAACTTTGTATGTCCTCGTACAGGAGTTGCCACGCAGATTTTTTTCAATCCCGCCCATTTTTTTTTTAGAGAGGTTATGTATGGATAACCCAATTATGTTGACCACATTTGGACAATTTTTTTCGTGTCGTTCTTTAGATATAAATAAATCTATTTTGTGACGCGCCCTCTTTTCAAAACAAGCCCAAATTTGTTCGAATGTTGTGAATTGATAACCAAGATGTTTGTACGTAATTTGACATATTGGTTCTTGCCATTCTCAAGATATGCTGAGATCTATAATGCATTTGTATGGGAAGTGCCACGCCAGCTTAGCCAATCAAGCCTACATTTTGTTGGATGTTGTGTATTGATAAACAAGATGCTTGTACCATATTTTAAAACTAGCTTTTGCCGCTCTCTAGATATAAATACATAAAAAAATAATAGCAAGGGATTTGTGGGTAAAATTAGAGGCAGACGTGACTTTTCCGATCAGGCTAAATTTCAATAGCAGACAATGCGGGAATATATGTGATATAAATTTATAATAACCGAGTCTCCATCATATCTGGGGTCATCCTAAAAACCATTTCAACGGACACGAGGACATCGTAAGACCAATTTCGCTCCTCATAAGGACCCAGAAAATAGACTCTTTATAAAGTCTTAGATCAATATTATAGAAATTAAAAACAGAGTTTAAAGTTGCAGACATATTGAAGAAATTAAAACGAAATGACAAAATTATATATTGTCCCGTAGATTTTCTAACGGCGTAAGCTCCATTTTGTTCGAAATTGACTTTTTTGGTTCTTAAGATACAAAATAACATTTGACACCGCGTTGCATTCTTATCTTGAAAGCTTTGTACAAAAAAACAAAATTAAAACTATTTCGAAAACCTCGTAAGCGCCATAGAAAATGAAATATGCATGCAAAATAGAATAGATTTTATATATGAAGTCCGAAATATTAAAGTATCACACACAATTATTACTGTTTTTGAGATTAAAGAAAAGTAAAAAGTTTCAGACCAATCGGGACATTTCTGGTGCTCCGCCAGGCTTTTTAACTCAGTTACTTCGGTAAAAACGACACTTTTCGTGGAGAAACTCAAAAACTATGTATACTAAACAGCTCAAATTTTCCTCGAATTCCCCTTATATTTTCATAAAATTCAACTTCTTTTCCTGTACGGCAAAGCTCTTTCTCGATACCTAAGCAACTACAAAAAATTCGTTTTCGGAGCCTACGAAGCCGACGCTAACTATTTTTACAATACAAACATTTTTGTAAAGGATTCAAAACTTTATCTCTGCTTCTAATAGTAGCTTCCATATAAACTGTTAAATTTATGAAAAAAAAACTTGATATTTGTCGAGTATGAGTTACTTTTGAAATTTCTCGAAAAGGAATACTTTCACGATAATATTTTTGAAGTTAAGATTCATTTTCTGGGAGTTAGAGAATGGGGGTACCCGACTGACGGCCAATTTCACCAAATTCAGTTAAAACTAACTATTACTTTTACTTCCAGTTAACAATTAGTCAATTCACAAGGTATCCTAACATGTCATATTGTCAAAATGTCCTAATATTTCACAATGGTTTAAAAATATTGTTGTTGGTTTGTTAACAAAAAGTGTCTTAAATAAATAGAACGTTGCTTGCTGTGTTTATTGTGCTGTCGTAATTAATCAGAAAAGTCCAGCGCTGAGCGGCTGAGCCGTACAACAATATTTTTAAACCATTGTGAAATATTAGGACATTTTGACAATATGACATGTTAGGATACCTTGTAAATTGACTAAATATGTTTTTAACAGTTATAACTGATATTTAATTACAACTGAACTTGATGAAATTGGCCGTTAATAATATAATTAACATAAATAATATAAATTAAAATATTGACTGGCAGCCGTCCCTCTGAAGAGATTGTGTGGTTACAATCGAAACATGTCAGGGAAACCTGGGTTCGATTCCCATCTCAGTCAAGAATTATCAATAAATTTCAGCTCAATTCATGTTGTAAAATTCCTTTTTTCATAAAAATAATAATTTAATGAAAATTAAATTCAATGAACCTTAGCCTGATTAAAAATATCAGAATTTGGATTCAAAACCATTAACAGTGCAATAAAATAACCACAATACTAATAATAAATTAAAAATTTTATTTAATATGCAAATTGCCGTTTGCGCGAAAAACACGTAAACGACAACATTGGCTACAGTGACTTGTAAATAACAAATTTTTTAAAAAAATGTTTCTATACCTTTCAGAGAATCACAAAGCAATATTTTGTAAAAAAAAATTGTTCTAAAACCCATATGTGAAAAGTTTTTAGAAGAAAAACTCTGAAAAAACTGAGTGCTTTTCATATAAATTTTTCGACACGTTCAATGGCTTGTGTGGTGAAAACAGCAGAGAGCTCTTGTTTGCAGATGTATAAAAACAGAAAAGTTATCCACTCAATTGACTTGTTAACAAAAACTTTATCAAGAGCAACAATATAGAAATTTTAAAAAAAGTTTACTTAAATAAGAGATAAAGATATTTCCTATTCTGGTAAAAATTAATGGTAAATTTTAAAAATGTCTTCGTAAAATCTTTAACATAAAAACCATTTTTGTGAAAATTTTTGGTACTTGTGCCGGCTTACCAATGTCAAATGAAGTAAGACAAGTAAGAAAATATAGTCGTTCAAACCCAACCATATTCTACCCTACACCACAATAGTTATAGGCAAAGCGGGAATAGTTAGAAAAAACAATTTTTTTAACTCAGTAAAAAATTAATGTTTGTTGAATAAAGGCCCCATTATGGTGTAGTGCATGCAAATGAACAAAATTATATTTAAAACCTGGGTTATAGTGCCGGTAACAAAAATAGTTTTGAAGCGAAAAATTGGCAAATATTCTACACAGATACATACCGGATTGGGTAGTATTTCATATACATACATGTATTTGAAATATTTATTTACCCCAGTTAGCATTTATAATCATGTAAGATTCTACTGGGAATCTCATATTGGTAAGTCCGACTTGGGCCACCACGTATAAACGGGGTATCAAAAACATTGAATATCGCTGGGAAAAGTGTCGAGAGCGAAAAGAAAATCATGTTGAGATATAAAGACAATTTTTATTAAATTTTTTGTGTTTTTTATTAGGTTGGCTTAGTTGGGGACCCTTTCGAACTGTGGAATTAGGGGTTTTCAATATAAGCTGAAAATTTTAATTAAAAAATATCCTTAATTAAGTATTAAAGTACATGTATTCACTTTTTCACCTTTTGGATGGAAAATAGAAAACTGTTCAGGAAATTGTATTAGCAACAATGAATTCTGTTAAATTGTTTTAAGAATTAATTTAACTGATACATATTTAAAATAATTCACAATCATCATTAATTTAAAAAAAATGGCAAAGTTTTCGCATTTAATTTCCGGGAAAGCAGAATTTTAAAATCGCTAAATTTTTCGAGCGATTTCTGAAAGAAAACTTTAGTGCCAGTAGGAGGCACAATACATTAAACACAAATTTTGTTTGTTTAAATCTTTATTATGTAAAATTACTGCAAATATTTAAACGAAACTGCTTCAGTAATTAATAAAAAGGAAAAAAAATGGTAAAAATATGTGTAAATAAGCATGACATTTTTCATAAAAGAAATTATTAAATTTAGGGCGCGTAAATCGCCAAATCATCCAAATGTATATTTCGTGAATCTAAAGCATTCAATTTATCTTTAAAAATTTTTTTTTACCAATTTTCGATATTAATACAACTAAAATGGTCTAATTATCTCTCCTTTTTACTTCACTAAACTTACATACCTATTTGCATTTCATAACACAAGGGAACAAAATTGAAATTTTTTGTGTTGGTTGGAAGTTTAACGCAATTTTTTTTACTAATTTGAGGTCGCTGATTTCAAATATAATCTTCGTGTTTCCCCATCAGCTGGCGTTTTTAAGTTACTGGTACTAATCGTATTCTTTTTTTTTCCAAAAATTAAAATTTCAAAAAATCATAACTTTACTCTTCACTAAGTGATTTTCAAAATTTTTAAATCATCTTCACAAATTTCAGAGTAGTGAGTAAAATTAAAAATTTTGGATTTTTTAAAATCATGAAAAATCCAAAACGGGAAAGCGGTAAAGTCTTAGTACGTTCACGTAAAGTGACATTACCTATGACCAAAATTTTATATAGATTCAGAGCTGCCGCTTTTCTTTATTTCTAACCAAAATTAGTAATTTTTTTTCTCAATGTGGAGATGTGAATATTTTTTTCAATTTGGTTAATTTTGTAAAATAATAATACGTTTGAATATATTTTTCTTGATACACTTGCAATTTCGATTCGAAGGAAGTTATTGACGACTTCAAATAATGTGTACTTTGCTACGACGCTGGTTAAGGTGCCCGTAGACGACATGTTTTTTACATCTGACTTGTCAAGTTTTCAAGTCACATGTAATTGTGAATGTCTGTCAAAATTGCTATTTTACATAAGCTTTATAATATTTGGTCACACACGTACATGTAATTTGCTTCTGACATTGTCTATGTTTTTTCTCTGTAGTGATGTAGTAAACCAAAGTAGTTCTTGGTTTCAAAATAGCGTGCTACCGCCACAAAAATTTTTATTTGCGCCGTAAAAAAGTTCAGCCATCTAAACATTTTTTTTCTTTAAATTCCAATATACCAGTTTAGGATATTATAATGATACGTTTTTATTTATATATGTACATAATTTCTATTCAATGGTGAAATGATTATACATATATCGGTATTGTAAAATATTAACTTACGTTGCCTTTACACATGCAAGTAGTGGCATGCCACTGTTCTATACATATTATAAACGAAAAAGTGTTCGAAATAGTCGAATCTCATGCCATTTGCTTTTATGTTTACACATGCCACTGCCAGTTCATTTTCAAAATGTCGTCGAAGCGTCAACTTGAGATAATTTGTTTACATCTCAAATTAAAAAAAAAAGTACCAGAAAACAAAGAAGAGTTGCCGACTTCATCTCATAGTTTTAGTTTTGGGGAAATAGTTTACATTTATTTATATTAGCATTATTTTAGCAAAATTAATGCTCTATAATTAGGAAACTTGCTGATTTTAACGCCCGTTACTACAAATTAGTCATAAAAATGCATTTAACAGTTAAAACTTTAATTACAGTTCGACAACAATCCAGTCGATTTGCATTAAATATTGAACAGGGTAACATTGCTAATCGTTTTGACATTTAGTGGCATGCAAGTGCCAAATTTCCACTCGCATGCAATTTTTGCTGCCACTGGAGCTGCCATTGCGAAAAATGTGAGTGTATTAGTAAAAAATCGTGAGTGTATTGAGTTTTTCGAACTGGCAGTGGCATGTGTAAATGCTGGGTTAAGCCGGCTAATGATTCCGTCAACAATGCACCGCCGCTGCGGTTTTCTTCCCGGCATAGATTTCTGACACAGCTGATGTCAGATGATTTGTCAGAAGAAAATAGAGCACGCTCTAATTGAAATTTTGTCAGATGACTTTGCGTCTGACTTGTACAGATGCAATGTTTTAAAGGTAACACACGACATGTATGTATTTTGCAGTGGGAAATTTGACATGTCAGATGTAAAAAACATGTCGTGTACATGCAACTTTAAACTTTATCGAAAACAAAAAATCCCTTTCAAAACAGTTACCAGATGTTTTTTTTAAGGTTTTTGTTAACAAAAAAATGTTCTAAAATTGAAATCAAACGAAGAACTTGTGTAATTTTAGTTGTTATAACCTATCGGTATAGATATTTATTAATGTTTTTTAGATAATGATTTGGCAATATTTTTTTTTTTTAAAAAACTTTGAGTCCCAGTCATATACTTTTTCCACCAGTGAATGTTCTGAAATATGGATTTGCATATATCCGCCATAATATTACACCATGCTTCACAAAATATTTCAAATAGAATAATTTTGAAACAGTAATAATAACAATTATAAACTTAAAATAAAATCTACAAATAAGAAAAACAAGTTATACTAGTTTTTCAGTTTCCCAAACGTCAAAACAATCGCCATATCGCCAAACGTAAATTTCGGCAATTTTGACAGTAAAAAAGCGGAAAAAAATTTAATTTTTCCTTTTTTGTTATTTATAAATGTAAAAATTTCGTTTATTTTAGAGACATATTCAAAAAAAACTTTATTAACTTTCAATATACAGAATTTTTTTATGGAAATTTGAAGGGTCTAACTCTTATAAAATAAAAATATTTTTTATGAAAAAGGTCTCCAATAAATAAAAACTTTTAAATAAATTTTCTGGTTAGTTTTTAATATGTGCAAGAAATACATTTTATTTGTTTTTCTTTCTTAATTTGTCATTAATATTTTCCTATTAAGTGCAAATAACCGTTGTTTTACAATGCAACTTAAAGTAAATTTAAGTGCTTCAATTAACAAAATACATTTCTAATTTGGTTAAATTTTTTCGCATTTCGAAACTTTTTAAAAAATTTTGGTTGTAACAATTTTATTAGTCGTGACTGCACTGTATAGAATATAAAAATCCATGAACGCGTTTAGCTTTTATGCACAACTCAGTAAAGGTACCTCATTTTTAAGAGAAGGGAAAAATTTCTATAAAAAGAACAGCAGCAAACATGCACACATTAAAAATTTTTATTTTTGTATGGAAATCGCGATTTTCATCAATTTAGTATTCTCAGTAAATTGTAATCAAAAGTTGTGCACCGATTACAATAAAATAAAGCTCATTTTATTCGAAATATATTTAGCTAAATGTTTTTAGACCACAATTGTGATTTTCCTCGCATTCATATTTTTTCATGAATTTTTAAACACAATTGTTTTTTATAATTCTTCTTTTTAACAATTGTGATTTTTAATGAACGGTTGGTTTTTAATTGAAGTTTTTGAAATATTAATTAGTTTATCGAATTTAAATTTCATTACATAATTGAAAGAAGGAATTTAGAACATGAAACGAACTAAAATTTTATTCCTCTTTTTCCTTTTGATAATTTTATTATTGACTGAACATGGGATTGACTTCGATTATTTCGTTTCTTGTTGTAAATTCCTTCCACCAGTAAAAATAATTTAATGAAAATAAAATTTGATGAACTTAAGCCTAATTAAATTTCAAAAACTTCAATTGTGCTTTTTTTCAAAACTTCAACGATATCTCAGAAACTACTGGAAAAATTTAAAACCAACGTAAGCCTGAAAGATAATTTTGTTGACGAATTTTAAAGTTATTTTTTAACTGAATATGGTGAACCGTTTTCAAGTTATTCAAATATATGTAGCGGAGGTACATTAATTTTGGACATATCTGTATATCGCGAAAAGTTAAACTGATAGACCTGAAAACAAAGAGCATATTTGGATTTGGAATTTGGAAGCATCCCAAAAAACCTTAAAAACAACATTCAGTTCTTAATCAACAAAAAACTTGTTCTCTTGTGTAATCCATAAAACATTTTAAAATCAATTCAATGCAACATTTGGAATAAATCGTTGCTTTACAGATTTAATTCTAAAGAAAAAAAAAAACATTCAATTTCATCAATGGCACGTAATATCGCCATAGAGTTTTACTCTATTGAGGTTTGAATATGCTATTAATTGTAATTCTACTTTAAAAAAGAGGATTTTAAATTTTTGGACTAAAATGAAATCAAAAATAATTGCAAACAATCAACTAATGATGATATTTATTGAATAAATGTATTCAATATAAATTGATATTTTAATAATGAATTTATTAATGAAAGAAGTAGATAATTAAAAATTTTATTTTATAAATTATACTCTAATTATGCAATAAAACTAATAATAAATTTTTTGTTAATAATATTCGTTTAATTAATATTTTTTATACAATTTTTTTAAACAAGATTTTCAAAAAGTTTATAAATGCTTAAAATATTTTCTAAATTACTATTTGAAAAGACTGCTACTCTTGCTATTGTTAAAATATTTAATTTGCCTTAATCTAATATGTGATTAAATTCGTTTAGGGATTATTGAATAATATTTTGCTGAAATAGTTTGTAAATTTATTTTGACTGACAAAGCCTAATTTGAAATTTATGTGCAACATTTTAATAAGCATAACTTAATAATTAGCGCAAAATGGGGATAACAGTGAGATTTTGTTAAAATAGGATGCTGGAGGGATAATAAATTGGTTTGTTTTTTACAAAATCGCTTAAACGGCCACTAACTATAAAAAAGAGTCAATAATCCAAAATAGAAATATCAATGCTACCATGTAGATCCCAGCAACACTTAAGAACTTGAGGAAAAGACGAATTATTTTTCTACTAGAAAAAGTATTTATTTTTGTTCGCGATGTCCTAAAAGTAATCTTTTATAATTTGGCCAATTACAACTTCAAAAATAATACCTTAAAGGTACGTTCAGACTAATGAAATATTTGACGAAAATATTTGTTCTGATATTTGCTTCAAACTGTGTGAAACAAAAAAATATTTTGTTTAATGTTCAAACTAAGCTTAAATATTTGACAATTTTTGTTTGATTTTGTTTTGGCAAACAGTGTTAAATAAAATAAATTAATTCATGTTTGCCATGCGTTCAGACTAAAATAAATATTTGCATCAAATAATTATTTAATGAAAGTGTTCAAAAATAAAAATATATTTCTCAAATAGTAAAAATGAGCACAAAAGCTAATTTATTTATTTTATTCTGTGGATCAGTGTTAAAACAGGAGAATTTAAAAGAAAAAAAAATGGAAGCCACTGGGTAACGGGAACATGGCTAAAATTTGCGAAAAATTGCAAAGTTGGAAACAAACCCTAAAATATATATGAAATTGCTAAATTGGTTAAAAAACAAAATGTCAAGAAAAAAACAAAAAAAAATGTTGCAAAAATAGCGAAAATTCGCGAAAAATTTAGATATTTCAAACAAGCAATAAAATTTATTAAAAGTGCCTAAAACTAAAAGGAATGGCAAAAATTCGATAAAAATTGCTATATTAGCGGAAATTCGCAAAAATTTGCTAATAGCGGTATGATAGCAAATAATTATTATAATAATTATAGCCTAATAATTATTAAAAATCGTTAAAGCTCTAAAGATTCACAGTGAAAAATCGCTACTTTTCGAGCATGGCTAAAATTCGCGAAAAATTGCAAACTTAGAAACAAACCCTTAAATTTATTTGAAATCGGTTAAAAAAACAGATTGTCGGAAAATAACAAAAAAAAAATTTTTTTTCCAAAAATATCGAAAATTCGCGAAAATTTTTGATATTTCAAACAAGCCATAAAATTTGATAAAAGTCCCTAAAAGTATAAGGAATGGCGAAAATTCGGTAAAAATTGCTAAATTAGCGAAAATACGCAAAAATTTGCTAATAGCGGCATGATACCAAACTTTAGTACTCATAATTATTAAAAATAGTTAAAGCTGCAAAGAATCACCGAAAGAAATCGCTTCTTTTGCGAACATGGATACAATTCGCAAAAAATGGCAAACTTGGAAACAAACCCTTACATATATTTGAAATTGCTAAATTGGTTAAAAAACAAAATTTAAGGGAAAAACAAAACAAAATGTTGCAAAAATAGCGAAAATTCGCGAACCATTTTAATATTTCAAACAAGCCATAAAATTTAGTAAAAGTGCCTAAAACTATAGGGAATGGCAAAAATTCTATAAAAATTGCTAAATTAGCGGTATTTCGCAAAAATTTGCTAATAGCGGCACGATAGCAAAGTCTAATAATTATAAAAAATCTTTAAAATTGTAAAGAATCCGAAAACTTACGGGAAAAATTGCTTCTATCCGGAACATTATTTGTCGTTGTTTGCTCGTACAATTTTTTTGTAATATCAAATAAATGTTTGCTCAAAAATGACTAAAATATTTGATTTTTTGTGTTCACACTATGTTCACATTGGACAAATATTTGTTTGCCGGCAAATACTTTTATTCGCTCAAAATCAGCTGTTATTTTATTTGATACTCAAAAATATTTTGTGTTCAGACTACGTTAATGAAATATTTGATGTTTGCTTTCAAATATTTCATCAGTCTGAACGTTCCTTTATTTTATACTTAAAAGTTTTATAAAAATATGTAGTTGCCAAAAGAGACAAGGAATAAGTAGTTTCAAATTATCTTTCAAAAAGGCTAAAACACACTAATTCAAATTGCTCTGAAACCTTATAGTATTTTTTTCGAAAAAGTGTACACAATAATAAATTTTTCGAAATGTAAGAAAATATTTAATAAAGAGCGCTTTTGCTGCACAAAATCATTTATAGCTCTAACACTGTAATAACAATCTGTGTATTAATATATGTAAATATTCGGGCCTGTCACAGAAATCAATTTCGATCGAAAGTTTTTTTAAATTCCGAGAAAGCTTCTTCAGAAAACGAAAACCGATAAATTTGCTCGGAAGGAAATCCCTTTTAATTTTTCGATCGAAAAAGGTTTTTGAAGTTTTAGATATTTTAGTAAGCTAATAGGGCCTAAATTTTTTCCATTGTAAATTAAAAACACATTTAATTACAATTTTTTCCCAACGTTTCGTCCATTTTTTGTTGACTTCTTCAGGGGAATATCTATTTAAATATTTTTATTAATAACCTAGTTATAAACATTTTTTTTGTATAATTGCACTTTTACTTACTTTTAATGTGTATAGATATTACATTAATTAAAGTATAAATAAAAGAAATAAATTTTAATTATTAAATTTATAATTGTCATTATTTTTTTAAATTTGTGTAATGTCAAGATCAAGATCTGTATTAAATTATCCTATTGCCACCCTGTAACTTGCGCTTATTTTGTCCGTATCTTCTTTCGTGTTCATTGTTTTTTCTCTCTTCTGTTGAATTCGTAGACTTTCCAATGTATATCTTTTCCTTTCTGTTTTTTCTTTGTCTAAAATTCGTATATTGTGTGGTTGTTTTCAAATATGTGTTGTGCCAAGGCTGTTGAATGTTTGTGTTTTTCGATGTAATTTTTATGTTCCTTTATTCTGGTTTCCAAGTTTCGTTTTGTTGTTCCTATGTAAATCTTATCGCATTTGTTGTTTTCGTTTCCCTTGCATTTTATTTCGTATATCACATTGTTTTGTTGTTGCTTCCTTATAATAGTTTTTGTTTTTGTAAATATTGTGTTTAATGTGGTATTGGCCTTGTAGGCAAACTTTATGTTTTTATTTTCAATTGAATTTCTTATGTTTTTATTATCTGTAAGTCCAGGGATGTATGGTACACTGAAGAACATTTTTTGCTCTTTATTATTGTTCAAGTTTTCATTTATGTCATTTTTGTTCCTTAGTTTTCTAATCATTTCATCTATAAGTGTGTTCGTTAATTTTGTTGGAAAATTATTATTTGTCAAGGTATTTTTGATATGTACAATATTCTCTTTATGAAATTGTTCGTCACTTGTTGTCATAACTCTGGCGATGAAATTTTTTGCTGTATTAATTATTTGACTTTTAGGTTGTGTCGAGTGGAAATTTATCATTCTTGTTTTTGCTTGAAGAAGGTAAAACAAAATCGATCGAAATGAAAATACGGATTCAAAACCATTCCGAACAATTTCTGTGACAGGCCTGATTATGTTCTTCGAAAAAACATCCTTTACATTAGATCGATATCACTGCTAGTATTCTAATAACAAAAATATAGTGGGACTAATTTTGGAACATATTTATGTACATGTATATTTACATACATTTTATTGATTTTCCACGTACTTCACATCGAAATTATTCTTTTTTTTTTTTGTATAATATTATTGTATAATATTATCGAATATCTAACAAATATTAATGGAATATATTGCAAATTGATTAAAATAATTAAAATCATATAATAATAACTTATTTAAATCATTATGCAGTGTAACCGCCGGGAAGGTATAAACAATCCATCAACCTCAATTGGACGCCGTGCTCAGGAGCTTGTTCTTCAAAGAAATGGTGATGTTGATTGGCCTCCACGGTCACCTGATTTGACTTCTCCGGACTTCTTTTTGTGGGGATATGTGAAAAGCAAGGTTTATGCAAACAAACCAGAAACGCTTGAGCAACTCAAGAAAAATATTCGTGATGAAATTAATGAAATACCGTGTAAAATGTGTGAGAATGTAATTAAAAATGTGCTCAAAAGGGCTGGCGTTTGTGAGGGTAACAGAGGCGGACATTTATCTGATATTGCATTGCCGATATTAAATAAAACATGTATCAATATAAGATCCATTCTCTTTCATTTAATCAAAAATTATAAACAAACAACGTAAATAATTTTTTTGTTATACTATATAATTATGACTTATTAAAGACATAATAAGAAAGTAATTATTTAATTTATAACTATTAATGCAAAAAGTGGCGAATATAGCTACAAATTAATGAATTCAGGAAGTCATTGAAAGTAGCATTGTAAGTTAAGCTTTTGCTGGGATGGTAGCATAATAAAACACCAAATACTCCGCTCTATACGATCAACTATTAGACTTGGTAAACAAGACGACTAATTGGTTTGGTATTAAAAATGGGCCATTATGGGTTCATTATTGGACCTAGGCCCAATGCAAAAAGCCCCCCGGGGTAAGAGTTTTACCATAATATAGGTCATATGGGAAGAGCTAATAGGAGAAATTTAATTGCAAATATTAATTTAATTTAATCCCACATACAAATTTGTAAAATTTAATATTTTTATTTTGAATTAAATAAGTTAAAATATTTATCCAAAATTATTTTGAACTTACTTTTATAACCCAAATTTTTACTGCCGTATTCATAAAAAATAAAATAGATTTCAAACGTATTTTAAAACTAAATTTCCATACAAATTTTCGTTAAAATAGATTTCATATCCAATTTATTTTTTTATGAATACGGCAGTTAAAATTTTATTCAGGCTAAAGTTCATTTAATTTAACTTTCATAAAATTATTTTTATAAAAACAAATTTCGAGCTATTAATTTGGTTTAAAGATTGATGTTTGGGTATTGACTGGTAGCCGACTTCGATGGTGATGAGTGGTAGACGGCAAATCCATTTGAGGAGATTGGGTGGTTACAATTGAAAAATGTCAGGGCCGCCTGTCCGTGAAAACCTGGCTTCAATTCCCAGCTCAGTCAAGAATGAAAAATTATCAATAAACTTTAATTAATTTCATGTTGTAAAAATTCCTTTCTTCATAATAATAATTTAATGAAAATTAAATTTAATGAACTTTAGCCTGAATAAAATATTAAAAATTTGGATTAAAAACCTTAAACAGTTCAATAAAATAACCACAATACTAATTGTCTTACTGTTTTCATATTGCCTTATAATTTTCATTTCAAAGATTCGACTCGGCTGAATATACTCTTCTCACTTGTTAAATTAAATTTTATTTTTCTAAAAAATAGCCCTTGAATAAACTTAATTGCTATTTTTATAATGGGTGATTCAAGTAGAGATACTTTTTTCAATAGCCTTTTTTTGACAGATCACGTGTGAGTCGTGTCATGCTGTCATGTTATTTTTGTTTAGTATTGTTTGGCATTTTATAATGGAAAGACTTACGCCTGAACAACGTTTACAAACCGTTCAACTTTATTACGAAAATTCACGTTCTGTGAGGAATGTGTTTCGTGCACTTCGCTCAACTTATGGTCAATATAATCGGCCCACTGAGCGTACTATTCGCAACACTATCACCTATTTTGAGACCCAGCATTCATTACTGGATAATATTCGACCGAATAGACCACGTCCAGAACGCTGTGTAGAAAATATAGCGGCCATAGCTGAGAGCGTACACGAAGACCGTGGAGAGTTGATTCGGCGATCTTATATTGAAAGCGTACAAAATACAGCTTGTGCACCAACTGAAGCCGCTCGACCTTTCCAAGCAACATCGCTTCGCTCTATGGGCTCTTCAAAAGTTCCAAGAAGATGGGACGTTTTAGAGGCAAATTTTGTTCAGCGATTGCTGGCTCAATGGGTATGTAAACAAACAAAATTGCCGCATTTGGGACGAAGAGCAACCTGAAGAGATTCAAGATTTGCGACTTCATCCAGAAAAAACAACGGTTTGGTGTGGTTTGTGGGCCGGTGGAATCATCGGTCCATATTTCTTTAAAAATAATGCCGGTGCGAACGTAACCGTCAATGGCGACCGTTATTATTATGGCACATGCCTGAAATTGAAGCTCGTGATCTCGGCGACATTTGGTTTCAGCAAGATGGCGCCACTTCCCACACATCGCATCAATCAATGGATTTATTGAGAGAACACTTCGGTGAGCACATAATTTCTCGTTTTGGGCCGGTCGATTGTCCACCAAGATCGTGTGATATCACACTTTTTCCTTTGGGGATATGTATTGTCTAAAATTTATGCGGACAAACCCGCTTCGATTCAGTCCTTGGAGGAAAACATCACGCGTGTCATTCGCCAGTTACCAGTCGAAATGCTCGAACGAGTCATCGAAAATTGGACTCAACGGATGGATTATCTGCGTTGCAACGGCCAACATTTGATAGACATAATCTTCAAAAAATAAATGCCAATGAATGTTCTTTTAAATGATAATTAACATTGCCCATCAAATTTGAATTTTCTGTGTTTTTTTTCTTTAAAAACGTAGGAAACCTCGAAGTGGATCACGCTTTATAACCAAATCTTCAAGGGGCTTATTCTGGCTGTCGTGATTGAATACTTTTTCGATTCGAAGCAATTTGATTTCTAATTCTTTCAGTCGATACTGAAGGAATCGTACATATGGACCATGTCTTCCAAATTAGTAAAAGTTGCTCGAGTGCTACATATCGCTTATTTGCTGCAACATCGCCATAACTCAAAAATATTAGTTTTATATAACACGACACTTACACGCAAAGAAAAAACATGGTTGATACAATCACAGTCGCAAACTATCATTAATGTTTGTGGTTATGATTGTGTCAAAAACATGTTCAGTAACACTATATGTTCAGACATGTTTATAGCTTATTTTACTCTCAAAAATATTATTGGGTTTAGAAGAAAATCCCAACTGATCTTCCTAACCATGTTTCGATATTTCCCAATACCATGTAAAGTTTATATTTGAACATGTTATATGGTTCTGACAATAAAACCAATAAAAAAATTAATTGAACAAATTTTATGTTTTAATTAAAATACATACATACATATACTTTGTTTCATAAATACATATACAGTTAAGCATAATGTGCTTAATTTATTAATAAATTATATTAATAAATAAAATTAAATACATACATTTATATATATACTTACCTGTTTCAATAAACGTATTAATTTATTTCCTTAATTTTGCAATCATGCATGGCCTTTTTCTCCCGAAAAACTTTTAATTATTTTGTAGTCATTCATATTTCCCGATTAACTGACTCTCGCAGACGGAAAATGACGTGGACGAAGATTTTATTTGCTTTATAAACACACACTGTTTGTTTTGACAATAAATGATACCACAATAAATGATGGTATCAAACATACCTTTTGTGTACAGCTAATATTATGATTTTAATTGTATAGTTAAAAATATATACATTATAATAGCAAACATTTAACAAAATTTAATATGTTTTGCTAGATCATGGTAACTTTTTAGGTGTAAAACACCATATAATATTATTATAGGTAATTAAAAAATGTTAAGGAGAAAAAATAATTTTTCAAGTTAAATAAGGATTATAAAAGGTTTATTAGGGTAAAAATATTAGGTATATATGAGCAAAAATGGTCGTAGTGACAATTCATTAATCATGTTTTTTCTCTGCGTGTAAGCTTTGAATTTAAAAGTATTTGAAAATAAGCCGAACATTATTTAGCTTACTGTACAAACACACACCCAGAATCTATATCTATAGATTTTGTGGTTCAGTACACAACCCTTAATGTCGTTCACAACTATTTTCACGAAAGTAACAAACATTATTTTGTGTTCTGTATTTCTCGCATCGTAAGATTTTTCACATGAAGTGTGAAACAGACAATTTCATCGTTTCTCGATTTGTGATTAAAAAATGTTTCTGTATTTGAATGCGAAAACACTGATTCTGTTCTTGCTGGAAAATTTCCAGTAATTTAGTATTTCATCGTCCAGACTTGCAATTTTAGTTGCTGCAATTTTTTGAAATGCTGCTTTAAAATTGCATAAATGTCCAAATTATCAAATTCTAGTTTTACAATTTTTGTGTTTTCATCTTGACTTTTCTCTTTTCCTTTTTATATTTTCTATATAATTAAAAAATGTGAGAATTAGAAAAAAAACAAAATTGCAGAGTGCATGATACCGAGTACCCCTCCCCAATCTTCTCGTCCTCCCACCAGAATTGCTGCAACAAAAATTGCAAGTTTGGACAAGGACTATGAAATGCAAGCGAAACGCCAACAAATGAAATAAATTATAAATACAACCAAAACAATGAAGGGCTAAAACAAATTTTAAATAACAAAATATAACAGTTAAGTTTCATTTATTTTCATCATTTAAATTATTCAATCATTTGTTTAAATTACTTCTATTTTTTATTAATATTAAAAATTAGTTTTCACACACATTTGAAATTTAAAATATCTATATTTTTAAAAAAAATTTTTTCTCGAACTACTTTGAAGTGTGACCTATTTTGACAGTTCTTGTGAGAAACTTTTCGCAAAATAATGTAGCAGAAGCACTTTTTCTCACATCCTTCCGTTAATTGCTGGAAAATTATTCAAATTACAGATAATTCTCGAAAAGTAAATTTACAGAAACACTTGTGTGAGAAAATCCATTTTTTGTTTCATTCTACACTGTATTTTTTGCAATTCACTCGTTACATGCGATAAGATTTACTATACATATAAGAAGTACAGTAACGAGCTACCGTTTTTTTTCGCCATAAAACAACACAATTGTAGTGATTATGTAGGCATACATTATATTTTAAAGTCCCAGCGGGAAAAAGAAGGAGTACGGATGCCTTGCTCACTGCATTCTATACTAATATCTTTTTTACACACGTATGAGGCATTCTTTAGCAGTTAGATCAAAATGCTAATTGCATCAAAAAAATTTCTAAGCAGGCCTTGAATGAAATAAGAATCTCTTCTGGGTTTTCACGCTTGTGTTCTTTGGTTTTTTTTACATTGATGAGATTCAGCAAATAAAAAATTTTAGCAACACTTCAACTAGTGTTTTTGTTGTTGTTGCTTGGCAATTTGCACGATCACAGCACGAATATCCTGTGAGTTTATTGAATACATGTTTTGTTTTTGAAAAATTATTTTGTTAAAAACTGATATGTATTTTGTTTTGTTAAAATTTTTTTTTGGTTATGTTTACTAGCCGAAAGGGCTCTAAACACAACTGAAAGGAACGAACATTAATGTGCTGAGCCGAACCCTTCGAAGTGTTGGTTTTGATTAGTACATTTTTTTTTATTGTGTGCGAAGATCATAAACAGAGAAACGTTTTTCTTTTAAAGGTATTTACTGCACCAACACTATTATCGATTGTGTTTTCCATATTTCTACCGTACCGAATACTTCCCTCCAAGCAATTGGTAGAGTATTTTTCTATTGTCTACGAAATTTGAGCTACTTAGTCACATTTGGTAGTTTAAAAGTAGATTTTGCGGAATTAACCAACAACAAAACACGTAAGAATCGAATTATTAGTTCTAAAATTTTACTTTTTCGTCAATTTAAAGAGCTGTTCAGATAATTGTAACAGTAATACAAGTGCAACAATAGCACAATTGGACATTTCCCATATTATATTGACTTCTTCGGAACAATTTGCCGTTAAATAGTGAATACCTAGCACAAAAGCAAAATGCGTAAATTATGACAGTTTTTATCTAAATTGCAATGTGATCGGTGCTTCGTGCGTGTGAAATAATATAAATTTATAAAATTATGTACAATAAAGTGAAATTTTAAATATTTGAAAAATGAAGTAGTTATAACATACTCAAAATTAGGACCCCGCTGGATTCAAATGTTATCGAAAGGCGTATATATTTTTCAAACATTCTCTTGATAAAAATTGATAATTGTCTTTTTTAAAGAATATAGGTGAAATTTTGAACTGTTTGTTTTGTTTATTCAATGACTTTAAGATTTGTTGTGAAAAATTAATGTTTTTATTTAAATTTACTAACGAATATCAACGTTATCAGTGAAGCAAATTTGTAAAACAAACTTTGTAAAGCATTAAAAAATATGCTAGTTATAATTTGTTGAAACTTTTATAAAGTTAGTGCTTAAACAAATCTGTGATTTCTGTAAATTCTTTTAAAAACATTTTTCCGCATTAGGTTTTTAATTTTAAAACATTAACAATTATTTTGATTAAATGTACTGTAGATTTTTTAATATATGTAAACCTTTACCTCTTTTTTTTTATTTTACTCAGACTAACATAACAAAACAAACAAAGATAAACAGTTAAATGTTCCAATTTTTATTATAAAAAACAATAAGAAAAAGTTAAACTTCAAAAGAGTACTTTTAAGATTCAAAAGCGATACAACTAAACTAAATTGATATTTATCGACCAAAACACTCTTATTCGTCATAAAATATGGACACTAAGTAGATCCTTTATGTATATATTACCATAGTGGGACACTTCTTCCCGAGCGATGTAACTACATCAATAAGAATTGAATAGCAAAAGCGATAGATTTTTGCTAAATGGGGAAACTATTTAGACAATTTTTAGATCGAAATTGTTTGCAGGATTAAGAATAGTATATAATGTTTATTTTCGAAGACTGGAATTTACACACAACATAATGGAAAAAGGAAATTTTTTTCTTCTCTCAATAGTTGAGTTTAGACTTTCTTTATCAGAAATATTTTCAATATCTTCACAAGAATGATAAACTCTCAATTAGTGATATTAAGTAAAAATTTGTGATTTTTGACTTGTGATGTGGTTGCAGAAAATCAGCGATATGTAAAAATAATTTTTTAACAGTTTATTATATAAAACGGCCCTGAAGTGCGATTCACTAACTTTTTTTACAATAATCGTATCGTTAAAATAAATATAACGAAAATTTATCGAATTTGCTAATCAGTAACATTTTTAACGATATTCGCTGTCGATTAAAGTCAGCTGTTACTTTAAGCAGTTTTTTTTTCGTTATTTTAACGACAATAATTTACGTTGTGTTTATTTAATCGATAAAGTCTATTTTATATTTAATGTGGCTGAGGCCCGACTTCTTACATACATACTACGTATATACATACTAGGGTATTCATTAGGTTAACCGTTAATCGGTTATTCGTTTAAGTACTGTCCGATTAACTGATCGGTTAATTAAAAATTGGGTTTTTTCTATTAACGATTAAACCGGTTAATTTCAGTCGATTAACCGATGTAACAAAATTTTTATTTTTTTGTAGTATTATAACATATTTTTTTGTGTTTTTATTAATTATTTGTTTCGTCTCATATACACCAGTTATGTGCTTAGAAAATATTTTTTTATACAAACAAAGAAAGTGATCTTAATTTTAAATTAGTTTTTGCTGTCAACAGCTTTTTGTTCACGAAGTTTCTATATGTATGTGTTTAGTAATTTTTTTCTTCTCATATCTACTCATATCAATCTTTTAACAGAATTAACCGAAACAATTAGAAGTGCTAAAATTTTTTAAAGATTTTGGAAGATCTTATATGTTTGAAAAAATCCAGGAAAAGGACTGAGAAATTATGTATTCTGTATTATGGATTGCTTTTGTTTTCTCCAACATCTACGATAAATGATTTTTTTATTTGTTTGTTCGTTTTAATTCAAGAATTGTTATGGTTTTGCTCTTTATTACTAATAAACTCCAAATAATATATCATTTATGAATTTTTATTTATTGAAATTACTTATTTTTTAAAAAAATATTATTAATCGGTTAACCGATCAATAACAATATTAAGCGATTATTAACCGATTAAACCAAAACTTCGGTTAATTAATCGAGCGATTAACCGATTAAAGCGAAAGCCCGATTAAATGAATACCCTAATACTTACATATGTATATGTATAAACAAAAACAAAATTCTAAATTCAAAACGTACAAAAAAAAAACAAAAGAAGCAAATTATGAACAAAAACAAAATTCTAAATGTAAAATTCATAAAATAAAATATAAACACAATTTCATTTGGTTTTTCTTTATTCTCTTTTGTGCTTTTCGTTTATTTTAACCTTTTGTAGACAGAGTTTTAACAAAAACTACAGCTGTTTACAGTCGGTAAAAATAAATTACAGAATCACACTATCGTTACTGCAAGCGAATATATATGTCGACAAAAATAAAGATTGTGAGCTCGTTAAAAGTTAGTGAATAGCACCACTGGAAAAGTAATTAAGATTACAACCAACTACTTGTTGCTGTAGTTTCTGGGTTCGAATCTTAGCTAAGCGAATTGTTTTTTTTTTTTTATTCACTTTTTTTTAAAAAAATATTAATTAAGTTTGGGACATCTCTTGATCAAATAATAAAGTTATTGCACTAAAAAAATTTTGTTGTTTTTAAAGATACTTTTTTATTATGTTCCATTGTTAGGTGTTAGACCACGATATATGCACATAAACACAGAGCGAAAAAACACGTTATAATAGTATCAACCAGTGTTTAAAAAACTGCAATAACTTTCATTTCTTTTGATTTGACTTCTGCTTGTGATTCTGAAATCAACAACAGTTTCAGTCAAAGCAAAATCACAAAACGAAAAACAAGCAGTTGAACGAAACTTTTGCCAGCAGTTGTTTAAAAAATTGTGATTTTGATTTTCTTTTCTTTTGAACAGTTTCGCAAGTAAAAGTAAAATCAATCTCTTTGCTTTTGTAAGTCGCAAACAGTCGCAGAAGCAAAAAGTTCTTTGTATTTGCAAATTATAAGTCCCAATCAGGGTTGTCAGATTGATTTTGAACTTTTTCACCAAATTCAATGTCAAAAATCGCCATAGCATTTATTTTTTAGTTTTTGACAAAAATATTTGTATGTTTAGAATAATGAAAAATATTTTTTTATAAATCCCAAAAAAAAAATTTGTTCCGTATCGCTAAAATCCGCTTCATTGAATTTTTCTTTGAATATAATTAAATAGGGCTGAACTTTACAATATATAAATTTACATAAGCCGTTGTAAAACGTTTACTTTTTATATCTAATGCTGAATTTTTCGATTTTGTTATTAAATATATGTTTTTTTGTGTTTAAAATAGACATTTTTAATTTGCCGATTTTTTTTTTTTTTTTTTTTTTTTTTGAAAATATGCCGATTTTTTACCAACACCATCTGGCACCCCTGTGTGTGAGTAAGTATAAATGTAAAAAAAACAGAAGAGAAAAGAGAATATTTTTCTGTTAAAAATGTACAAAACTAAAAGACTGCCTGCTTTTAGGACTGCGACTTCTGACAACTTTCAAAAGCAAAGACACTGCTTGTGATTTTGATTTTTTTAACTTATCAAAAGCAGAAGAAAACTTAGCACACGACTGCCGATTGTTTTCATAAGTTTTAACAGAATCAATGTTTGATTTTAAAAAGCAGACAAAAGTAAAAGCATTGAAAAGTTAAAATTTTGCGACTTTTGACTTAAGTGTTTTAAACACTGGTATCAACCAATGGTATTAAAATGATAAATAAGTGTTGTTAATATTTCGACAACATCTGTTGTCAAATTTTTAACAAGCTGTTGTCAAATTGGCACCAAAGATGTGAAAAATACCATTAGTGTCATTATTCGCAGTTTATCGAAATAAAAAAGTAAAAATTTTTATAAATAATTAAAATTATTGAAAAATAAAAAAAAAAATTGCACAGTAAAAAATTATAATGAACTGTGACGTCCAAATGTTGTTCCTACGAAAGATATTTGTTTGTTTTAAAAAAATTAAATTTTTGACCTTAGAAAAATCAATTCCTTATCGGCGACGGCTTTGCCATACTTAGGCCTCCGCACTGAATGCCCTGAAAGAAAAGCCCTTTTCATGAAAAAACCTCAAGTATGTATGTATATTGTACTGCAATTTTGTTTATTTAAAACATAATTTGCAATTTTTGTTTTGTTATTTGAAAATGTAAATAAATAAAAATATTTTATATGCTTCTTTTTATTGCTTGGGTTCAGAATAGATGACGCTTTACGCAGAAAAATGTGTTGTCGAATTGATAACTGAATGTTGTCAATAAACCAACAGTGTGTTATCAAATATGAGAACAACCTGTTGTCGAAATGACACCATTATGGTGAAAATATATAAACATTTTGTTGTCAGAATGAGACCAAATGGTGGCAAAATGACAACGAGGTGGTTAAACAATGTTGATACCATTCGTTATCAGCTTGAACACAGACGTAGTTGGCTCACTTTTGACAACGGATGGTATCAATTTTGGTATATTTAAACTTTTTTTTAAAAAAAAAACGTTTATTTGTAGGAAAAGAGGCCAAAAGCGCCTCTTTCTGTGCAGAACGTATATTTACTTGGTAAAAAAAGTTTAAATTCTTTATATGCATATATCTTGATTGGCCTTAAACTGGAAATGGCAACTTTATTTTACCTTAATTGCATATTTGTGAAGGTGGGAGATAACAAAAAAAGAAGAAAATGCTATTGAAAAGTTTTGCATTGCTTTCAATAAACAAAAACTAGTAAAGTAATTAAACGGTTGTGTAAGTCATATACATATAATGAAAACAATAAATTTTTGTTGTAAATTCATTTACACAATAAATATTTTATAACTCCATCTTAAATCAATCTCTCATCCATGTATATATGAAAACTAAAATGTATGTAATCAAGATTCAATAGTAAAAGAAGATATTTACACACGTTTATGTTACATACCAAAATCAAAGTTGCCAGATAAAATTTGTCGAAAATCGTAAAATTTTGAGAAAGAAATCGTCATAATCGTCAAATGGATTAACCTTGATTATCACAAAAATCGTCATTGTATAAAACTACTTACCTTTAATAAGTTTGGAAAATTTATTGTTATTTTCCGTTTCTATTAAAACTACAACATATTATTAAAAAAAAATCGAATATAAAAATCTCGCAAGAAAACAAAAAGATATTTGAAATATTGGTATCATAAATTAATTCTTGCTGTGAAATTTTAACTTTGCTACATACGGGAAGAATACAAAGGTTAGAGAACTAAGAAGTGGAGACGTGACTTGACACCAGAATTAATTACGTAACAGAATCAAACATGTCTCAGCATTTACATAGAAAGCGAGGAAATGAACTAAAGCCAGTTAACACGTAGACAATCCTCCTAAAGTGCTTAAAAAGACTGTCTGAAAAATGGATTTAATAAAATAGTACCAACATATAAAATTGAACTCCAAAAATATGCATCGTGCTAAAATAAAAAGTATTTTGTATTATGAACAAATAGCAAATGAAAACAACTGCCAATCAAAATAAAATATAATATGAAATTATATTTAAAGCATATGTTTAAGACTTTTTCGTTTAAAAAGCCCTCAAATTTAGGGTATAAATCGTCCTGTCGCCAACGGTCCACTTTTTTTACCCAAAAAACGTCAAAATTACGATACATAGTAAAATCTGGCAGCTGTGACTAAAAAATATATTTTATTTATAAAGTTTTGATGGAGCAAACAAAGCACACAAATTAATTCATATTTATTTAGTCAACTTTGTGTTTTCCATGCCTAGAAAATACATGTAATGTCCCTGTAGGACATGCCACCAGTGAATCTGTAGTGATTCAATACTGACACAGTCACCAGTACTAGTGACTTATTATACCCCATACAAAGTTATTTACTATAGACATAACACATGTGCGTGTCATTGGAAATCTACTACTGACGTTGGTACTTTTGACTAGCCAGTACTTTTGGGACCATATGTAGACATTGGCACCAGAGAATCACTAGTACTTTTAAGAAAATCTAGTCTATACTTTTAGTACTTTTTCAAGGAAATGTCGAATGCTTTTTTTCTAGAAGGCCTCTGTACTCCTTCTTTTGGATGTACCAGGCCTGGTGCTCCATTCTATACTCATATCTTTTTTACACATGTTGTCATTGCGGGGTAGGCCTTCCGCTCTCGCTTCTTTGGTAGATACATAAGAATGGAAACTGGATAAACAAATAATTCTTCCACTTTTGCTTTGGCAAAAAACAAAACAAAAAATGCTACTCATACTCCTCTCCCATCTCATAGAAGCGAGCGTGGAATGTGTATCTTATCTTTTATGCGAAAGAGCCGAGGCTTCCTATTAGGCATTCTTTAGCAGTTAGATAAGAATGATAATTGAATAAAAACAAATTATAAGCAGGCCTTTTATAAGGCCGAAGTAAGAAGGTCTTCTCAGTTTTCCCACTGGGTATATAGAGAAAATTTCAATGTAGGTATGTGTGTGTATAGTTATATGTGTATATATATATATATATGATATGTGTACATTTATGTAACTTGTAATTCCAATTAAATCGATTCCAATTTTTCAGGAAATTTATGCAATTCTATAATTCAAACAGACTCGAAAACTATGTATGTACATGAACCCAACCAACACCCACAATAAATCTAATTCATATATGTACATATAACAAAATATAAAATGCATTTTAGAAAGATAAACAAACCAAATGCCTACACACAACATACATAATAGCAACAAAAACAACAACAAAATTTGAATTTCTAATAACCGAAATGGCTGCAAACACAAAACTCTTCTATACCCACGAAAAAAGAATTGTTACGATAACAATCAGTGTACTTTGTCTTTGTGTGAATATGTATTAGACAAGGTTGGGGGTAGTCTACTATATTTTGATTTGAATCAACGTGTTTCACTCTCACTTAATAAAGTTGAAAAAAGTTTTCGTTTTTAATGCACCGAATCTGTACTCAATTCATATAGTGCAAAATTTAATTTACAATCAAAACAGCTCCACATTCAGGTCTGTCACAGAATTTGTACGAAAGTGAAAATTTTCACATATTTCACTTTGTACCGCTTTTGGTTTGCTTCTTCAGCTTTCGTACGTTTTTATAAATCCGAAAAAATCAAAACATTGTTTCTTGTTATTAAATACGGTCATTATTACACAGCTTCTTTGAAAACATAAAAAAAAGAAATGATTGTGGGTACTTCGAAAAAAAAAATTAAAAAACCGGTTAAAAACTAAATTTTATTCTTGAAAAATCGATATTGATCAATATGCGCGGTGCTGCAATAATTGCAGCAATGATAGAAAACAGAAAAGAACACAAAAATAAGTCAATGCTAACCAGTCAATTGAAGGGGAAAAGATAAACACACTGTTTATTGTTGTGGCTTTGTTGAAGACCAGTACCCATGATCCGTAACTTTGGTGAGAACTTCTCGCATAGAAAAGATGTGAAACAAAATATTCCATCATTTCTCGAAAAGTGAGAAAAAAAGTGTGTATGTAACTCATGTCGAAAACTATCAAAAAAGATTACGTTATAAATGTCATAATATTCCACTCGAAGCCGATGTGAACTTGCAGACGTTGAGAACGCCAGTAACACATATCGCTGACGGCGCACAGTGGCGCCCGTAGAGCAAGCGAGGTTGCAAAAATCAAAATTTTCATGAGTGCCGACGAAGTTTTGAATAAACCCATGTTATAGGAAACTTTTCAACGATTTCAAATATGCCACTCTTAATAATATCACATTTTTAGTTTAGAAGATATAACCGTTCAAAGTTGACCGACTTTCGGTTTTCAAAAAACACACAATTTTTAGTCAATTTGTTGCGATTTCAGGTGTAATATCACGAAAAATAGGTAACGAATCGCCTTATTTTTTGTTTGTGTTGATTGATGTATTTATTAAATGTATAATGATAAAAAAAATTAACTGTTTGCTTTGTGTTTCTCCTGGTAAATCACTATTTAAAAACTATCCGCTTTTTCACTATTTTTCAACTTTGACGGAAAATAAAAAAAAAACTATATTTTTCTATATTTGCCATATTTGCAAAACCCGTTCTTTGATTATTTCTTTACATAATTCAAAAGGTTTTATCTGCCCGTACGTGCCCGTTTGGCTTCTAGAGGTAAAATAGTTTAAAAAGACATGGTTGCAGATATTGTATGGCGTCCATCCCTTATATGTTTTGACTGACAGTAGTTTGATCTAATAGTTTGAAAAAAACTACTCATTGAAATTAGCAGGTACGTACCTCACATAAACAATACTTTGGCGTACAAATGGTCAGGAACAATATTGACTTATGGTCCCTACAGGTAGGCACAAATCTTATTTGGACACGTGCATAATATCAAAATTGCATTATTCAGCCTAAATCCATATGTATGCAGGGAAGAGGTAAATTTTTAGGCATGGTAGCATAAGCCTATATATTGCAAAATAAGCATAATGCCTGGATTAGTCTACGCCTGAAAGTTGGCGCAACAATTACTGAAACCATTAAACAATTTAAGTACTGAAAACATGGCGTTGAACAATTTAAAATTATTTGAACTGTTTAGAAAGTCAACCACACCAAAGTTTTTCACGGAAGTGAAAATTCTTCCTGAGAAGTTGACATTGATCAGCAAATGGGGCTGCGATGGATCATCCGGACAAAGCGTTTATAAGCAAAGGATATCTTCCGATGACGCTACAATAGCGGACGGAAATATGTTTATGGCATCTGTTGTTCCTTTGCGGCTAAAATCGTATGATTCCCTACACTGGAAAAATCCACGTCCGTCATCAGTGCATTATTGCCGACCAATAATGTTTCAGTTTGCAAGGGAATCGGCAGAACTCATTAGGACTACGGTGAAGGACATTGAAGAACAAATAAGCAAGATTAAGCCTACAAAGCTGCAAATTGGAGAAGGAAAATATATTGAATGCAATTACGAGTTCCACCTGACCATGGTTGACGGAAAAGTCGTAAACGAACTGACAGGAACAACCTCAACAATGTCATGCCCGATTTGCAAAAAGAGCCAGAAGAACTTTTTTCAATTCAATTCAATTTATTTCATATATAATATGTTACATCTCAATTTTATATAATTAGTTGTAAAGAGTTTAAGATTAGTATCTTTTTCTGCTTAATTATAATATATTTCAATTAGTTATCATAGACAGAATTATATTGGAGGTAAAAATTTAGCAAAAACCTATCTAAACCCCTTTTTTCGTATTATTTTTATATTTTTTTTATCGATTTTATATTATTATTTGTCAGAAGAACTTTGGTAATTTAAACGATTCTACAAATGAGGAGAATTACGAATATGGAATGTCACCATTGCACGCAAGGATAAGGTGTATGGAATTCTTGCTAAAACTGGCATATACCCTACCACAAGAGGAGGAAAACTTCGATGAAAATACATCAATAAAGGATAAGGAAAAGATCGGAAAGAAGCAAATACAGGATGGTTTTTTTGAAACAAGTTGGACTAAAAGTAGACTGTCCCAAGCACGGATACGGTAACTCAAACGATGGAAACACTTCTAGGAGATTTTTTGAAAATGATGAGGCAGTAACTAGAATCATTGGAATTGACAATCAAATCGTGAAAAGATTGGGAACGATCTTGGATGTTTTAAACTGCAAAGAAAATGTCAATTCTACAAAATATGGAGAATATGCGTCGAAAACTGCATCATTTTTAGCAGAAATGTATCCACAGAAGAAATTGACCCCGACCGTCCATAAAATATTGGCGCATGGCAAAGATATAATTGAGTACCAGTCTTTGCCAATTGGAGAGCTTTCTGAAGAAGCACAGGAGTCTCTTAACAAATTTTATAAAAAATATAGAATGTAGAACACATTTAAAGCATCAAGGGTAAGGCAAAATAAGGACCTCTTCAACATGTTGGCAGCATCTTCCGATCCACTTATTTCTTCCCTGCGGCATGTGAAGTCACGAATAGAGTTACAAAATAATTATAGTTTAGAAATGGTTAGTCTTTTAGATATACCTTCTCTTACGAATTGTGATGAATATTTTACAGAAAATTGAAAAAATAAATTTAAAAAAAAAAAATAATTTTTTTTTAATTTGTTGGGTAATAATTTAAAACATAAAACCCTTAAGAAAAAAAATAAAAACAATCTAAAAATGTAAAAATAGTTTTTTTTAGTTACCATAAAATGGATTTTTCTACTAATTTTAACTTTGATAACCCATAAGTAGGCCCCTACAAAGCGTAGCACCCTTTCCAAACGCTCATTTCATAGGCTGAACAGTTATCTATCATATGCTGTTTACACTGTTCAATTATCTTATTCGGTTCAAAAGATATGATTTTTGCAACGAAAAAACTCAAATGGCGCCACTGTGCGGCGGTATAACCGTCGGCTATATCAAATAATGTTGAGTGCGACTTTAATTTCTGTTGTTTAAAAAATAGCTTTGAAAACATATATTTTTCAAAAATGATAAAAGCAAAATAACTAAACAATGAAAAAAAAGTCAAAAACAAAATACTTATCTCTTCCATGTTATTATTCGTTGCATTTTGCATATTTAATATATTTTTTAGTAATAATATTTTTCTCACCCCGTTTTTATGCGTGAGCTTATTTGACAGTTCAAAGCGGGAACTTTCTCATAAAAGTTTTACAGACACACTTTTTCTGTAAATTGTCGAGTAATTTCCTTACGTTACAGCTATTACTCGCCAAAAATGTTACAGACGCAGTAAAGTGAGAAAAACAGCTGTTTGTTTCAATTTATGGCATTTTTGTTTCATTTCTCGCCCTTCAATCGAAAAGTTTATCGAAGTGAGAGTTACAGAACATGGGCACTGAGTGTTTAAAATTCTTATTCACTTTATGGTCTTATTTGTATAATATTTGTAGCTTTTCTAAAGTCTTTGGAAAAAGTTACCTGACGAGGTGGCCTTAGCCACCACCGAAATACGCATAGAAACTGAGGGATGGCAAAAAGAAATTTCAGTGTTTTTATCAAAAATTTTGTATTCCCGAAAATAACTTTTGATAATAAGTCAAGGCTTTTTTGTTTATTTTCACATTTTTTTCTTGATAAGTTTGTAAATTGTAAGAAATATAAAAAATTTATTATATAAACAGGTTTTGTCTATTTTTCAAGACACAACTTAAGAAACAACAGGATTCTCTATCTTTCGAAATATTTTTTGAACGTTTCTTTTATGTAAGTGCTTTAATTTTTCTTTTTACGTTTTTTAGAGAAGGTAAAAACTTTTGGTTTCTGTGATACACCTTGCCTCACTAAAATTTAAAAATATTTAATTTTGTGTGTGCATGGTTTTTAATTATGTTGATGGTTTGCATAAGCAAGGAAAATTAAACAAAATTAATTTTTGTAACAAACGAAATAATTCTTGTCTTCAATCATCAAAAAACAAGTTTTTGATTTTAAATTTAGTGCAAAATTTGCATTTGAGCTCAAATGAGTAAAGAAAACCAATTTGCAATACACTGATGATTGTTTTTTTTTAAATCGAACCAATTTTTTTTTCAATGCAAAATTTTTCTACATCACTATCACTCATGTTTACCGGGATCGCTAATTTTCACAACATCTAAACAATTATTGCAATAATTTTTCACCTTCACTATGTGTGAGTTTAAAATGCAAAATTAGTGCACTGGTCCCATCTATGGTATTAGAATATATATTCGCACGTGTATATGTATATAAATTTGAGTTACAAATTTTGTAATTGAGTAGAGCTAAAGATAAACATCGCAAATAATAATATATGCGAATAATAATAAAAAAAAAACTTTTATTAAACACACACATAAATTTCTGAAATATTAACAGTGAGAGAAAAATGATTTTAAAACTTTTCTGGTTTAGATATATTTTATTCTGAAGCAAAAATCACTTTATCTTTTTACACAATTTTTGCTTATGTTTTAAAAGTTTTTAAGGATTATTGTTATAGTTTTTTGTTTTACTGTTAAAAACCATCACATTTTAAATACAGAAGTTTCTCTTTCGTTAAGCCCCTCAAACTTTATTGAAATTTGCAAGTCAGCTTTTTACAGAGGTTGCAAATCACTGACTTTATAATATTATTATCTTAAATTTAACATCCATATTTATAGCTAATATATTCATATAAAAAATCCAGTAACTACACTAATAAATCTCTGAGTGCTTAAATGCTAAATTAGTTCAACTAAACTTAAATTTATACTCGTATGTAGTTTAAACTCAACAGCTGTAAATCAGTGTCTCATGTATAATATGTAGTTTAAAAATAGCATTAGGCAGTACTACGATATATGTTGTAAAATTCATATAGGATGTATTGGTAGTTTAAACGGCCAATGTTATGCGTTTATAGATGGTTTATAAATTGGTTGATTTAAACACATTTTAAACTAAAAAAAAGAGAGTTTAACTTGCTTTGAGTTATTAGCCCTTATAGTCAATTTGTTCAGAAGGTCTAGTATTACTTTAAAACTAAATTTTTAAAAGAACTACCCATTCTATAGACTATGAACACCCAATTCGGCTTAAACACGATCTCTTTCCTCACGAACATTTGGCCCTGCTTCTGTGAGGCGACCAATTTCATCAGGCAGAAAGGAGTTTGTTATTGTCCTTTTTACGTTCCTCATGCTACTTATCAGAGGTTCTTTTGTTAAAAGAGCCATATTAAAAGTATCTTTGTTACAAGTCTTCCCTAGATACTTTTAAATGAAGTCTGAATTACATAGTCTAAAATGTTCATTTCGCGCTTTTGCGACCTACTCTGAGAGTAACGAAATGGGAAACAATTCTTCAGATCGAATCAGTATTTTAACAGGTATCACAATAGTCTTTCTTCGTATGAGCTTTTGGCCATTTCTGCTGAATGTTCGATTTAAAGTGTGCGAAATTGCGTTTTATTCTATCTATTTTGTGTTCTAAGTATTATACTCATATTTTTAAGTTTTTTTTTTTGTATATTTGCATGCATAATTTAAACACTTTTGTGCATATTGAATTTATCCTAAAGCCTAGTACTCTGTTCCAATTTGTGAAAAATGTTCAGCAACATCTATTATTTCATGCGAAAAATTTGACATGTATCAATGTTACCTATCTCGAGAGTTTGCACAATTTGACGTTTT
This sequence comes from Pollenia amentaria, assembly GCA_943735925.1. Lineage (NCBI taxonomy): Eukaryota > Metazoa > Arthropoda > Insecta > Diptera > Polleniidae > Pollenia > Pollenia amentaria. The sequence continues at coordinate 187,548,308 of OX031008.1, forward strand.
TAATCTTTCAAAGTATGCGACATTGTTTTGCATATGTAAACAAAATCCACATGTATTTTACTAAAAAGTATTTTTTTTTAAATAAAAAATTAAGTAAAAATGAAAGTAAACATTGATGAAAAACTGTTACCGGTTATGTTATTTATGTTTTGCAGTTCTCATTTTTATATTAAGTTTAAACTTTTTTCATTTGCTTAAAATTGCAGCTTAAATTCTTTCGCAGTTGTAAAAAAAATGTTGCCAGAAACATTTCGCAACTTTTTTACAAATTAAACAGAGTACAACTCTATCAACATTTTTTCATAGAAATTCCGCACAAGTTTTTCTCATATGAGTTTTGACAGCATTTCACGTGAAATGTTGAACAGAGTACTAGGCTTAACTCAAAAATGCGCTATTCAAATGAGCTATTTCACTGGCCAAAAGTCATAAAACTCAAAATATTAGGTTATGTTAACTGGAATGTGTTCAGAATGCTTTGTGAGGAAAAAAGTGAAAAAATTAAACAAAATATTTAACCTTTTTGGCGCCGCTGTGCCTTTTACGTCCCTTAACCCTTTGGAGACAAAGCCGCATAAATACGGAATACCTGCAACACTCTGATCTACACCAAAATTTTACCAGCGGCATAAATTTCTGCGCTGTGTCGAAGAAACAGGCGCTCGGTCCAACTTCTTGAGATATGGGCCATTAAAGCTTGAGTATATAATCGGTCATATCTCAGCTATATATGCTCTGATCTGGTTCCGGTTAGTATCATTATAAAGGTAATTTAAAACTCTATAAATCTGTATATAATTTTTATTAACCCATTGGGGGGAAATTAAAAAAATAAGATTTTATTACTTCACTTTTTTTGGTAAAAATCCGTTTTTCTCAAAAAACAGCCCTCTTCAGCTGCTCTTCTCTTTCCACGATTAGATTTTTCACAAAATGGAAGGCGTGGACGTCCGATTATCGCAGCACCTGCTTCTATTGTGTTTGGGTTTTTTCTAACGTTAATGTGCCTTTAAACCATTCGGCATTCTTACTACGAAAATCTGATAGCTTTCTGCGGCATTTATCCCACTTTAAAGATAAGTATTTACAAAAGTTTCTTACTTTTTCCTTTAAATCAGTGGGAATGTTATCAACTCCAATTTGGCTAGCAATATATCCATACACAGCATCTTGCTTTTTTTCTTTGGAGCGTGGTTTAACCCAGACTTCGAATAAATCAATATTCGGCAAAATATGTTTACCTAAAAAAAGTGGTAGAATTAGAAAACCGCAAAACCACATGATATTTTCCAGATTCAGCACGAATTAACATATAAATTTCAATTTTCCTTTCAATTACCCAACGTTGCCTACTCTTTAAAAGCTTACATAACCTCAAACAGACAGATTTTTTGATAAAAAATATCGAATACTTACTTATTAATTCGTTATTCATATTAACACTTTGGTTTTATTTTCACTTCAAATGTTTAAAAGTAAACACACCACATGAACACGTTTTCAATGCCACTTCAATAATTCACATTTGACAGCTTGTCATGTAGCTGTATAATTGTTGTTGCAAAAACCAAATGCATTTTTATTTGCTTTGATGTGTTTCTTATAAGATTGTAACACAAAAGAAGTGATAACACAATGTGCGAAATTTAACTTTTGGCCAGTGAAATCGATCGTTTGACCTATAGTGCAATGTTATAACTTGTACTGCCTTTTATAACTAACAATGTACTCACCATATTTAGTACAACATATTTGATTGCTTAGAAACATTTTCGAATAAAAAAATAATAATTTACGCAATTTTTTTGAAACCAGTTTCAACAGCCAACGTTGAGAGGATATTATTTTAAATTAATATAAACTTTCTAAAAGAAAAATTATTTAAATTGCACAAATTTCTTACAAACAAAAAGTATGTAAAACTTATATGTGTTATTAAATAATTTACCATGATCTCTGTGTGTGATGAATTAAATTAAATTTTATATCTTTATATAGTAAATAAGAAATATATCGAGGGCTTATATTCAAAAAGCCCTATCTGCAAAATCATAATTTAACAGGAGAGCGAAAAATATGATTTTTCCGTTATTTCTAAGAGTAACGATGAAACTTTTTTTTACTTAAAAGGTCTTATTTGCAACGATATAAAAGCTTTAATCTGGCAGTTTGCCAGTTCAGTTTGTTTTTTGGGAAAATGTTTCCTAATGATCTGGCCTAAGCAACCAGTGAAATGCGCATAGAAACAGCTTATCCTCCAAAAATAAATTTCAGTGTATTTATCAAGAGCAAAAATAGGGAATTAAGCACAACAAACAAAATCTTATTAATGGAAACGTATGTATTCCCAAAACTAACTTTGATAATTCTTTTACAATGTTATATAAAAACAACCCCTAAGTCCTGCATGTATTATTATACCCTCCACCGCCACTACTGGTGAATGAGGGTATACTAAGTTTGTTATTCCGTGTAAAACTTTCTTATTATACAACTAAATGATGAAACAGAACTGGGGCTGAACGTTGTTTTCTATACAATTTGACATAAAATTATGCCAGAGAATGCGGTCGAGAAATAAAATCAATTTTATTTTGAAGACGTTTTTTCTCATGCTCTCACATAGAGACAATTATTCTCCCAACAATGGTACCAAACTTTCGTTCAATTTCATACATTTTGTAAACAAAGAAAAAAAAGAACAAAAGAAAACGAAAGAAATGAGAGAAAATTGCAGTTACGGTCGACGTTTTAATTATGGGCTTAAAAATTTTTGCCTGAAGTTGAAGACTCAATTCTGTTTCATCATTAAGGCCCCATAAAGTATATATATTCTGGCTCCTTGAGTAATTCTAAGTCGATTTAGCCATGTCCGTCTGTCTGTTGGTCTCAAAATGCTTGTAATTATCCTAAGCAGTTTGGGATTGAAATCCAGCAACATTGGCTTAGTAGAAACGGAACTATGAATCAAAATGTGGAACCACCACCCTAAAAAAGTTAATAATTTTGATACACAAACTAACATAAATCGTAAAATAATGCACGGAATGACATAACATTTTGTACGAAATCGCTTTATACGACTGCAAATCATGCTGTTAAATTTCGTGGAGAGCGGTCCATAATTGACCATATGCCCCATATAAATCCTACTACCGGAAAATATTTTAGTACGCCTACAACCGTAATTAATAACGCTATCACACTAAAATTTCGTACGTCATAGTTTTATAGGACGAGAAATTACACTGATTAGTATTGTGAAGATCGGACCATAATTAACCCTAGGCCCCATATAAACCCTACTCTCAGAAAAGAGTTTATTGCGCCTAAAACCAAATAAAGCCCACTTTGGGAAAATAATTAAATTCGCCTAAAACCATAACAGATATAGATATTGCGGTAAAATTTCTTCCAACTTAGATTCATACGGCCAGAAAAAATATAATGCAATTTTGTTAAATTCACTGTTAACGGTAAAACTATTTATACTGCTGTATTTTAATTTATTTTTTGTAATACCAGAACTCTGTCTTCAGAATTTTGGGATGATTGGTCCATAATTTACCATAGGTCCAATACAAATTACCCTTCTACAAATCATTTTAGTTCGGCTAAAACTGTTAGGAATTATGATATTTTACTCAAGCCAGTCCAAAGTTCTAACAATAAACGCATAAAACTTTCTTATTGTCGGTCAATAATTTAATATCTTAATATCTAAGCCGCAACCAATTTTAATGCTGACGTTCGTTTTTGTGAAGCTTAGCTAATAATATATACATATGTTTTTATCATATAGATCCCACTCCTGGTTTAATAAGTATTTAGCACTATTTGAACAAAAATAAAAATGTTCTGTAATGAAAACTAACTGATACCTTTACTTAAATAGCACGAATTTTTATTAAAATAATTGGTTGTTTAAAAAAACAATATTTAAAATACAGGGTTAATCATTTTTTGGTTTCGCATAAAACACATAGAGCTATGATTTCGATACAACTTTTATTTCATTTTAGTTCTTGGACCTTTACGTACGATAAACAATGTCATTGAAATGACTGTCTCAAAATTGGTGGCAGCAGTCGACCTTTTTGATGTAGTTTTTGACAACTTTTTCGGCTACTTCAAGTGGTATATCGGCGTTAACTTGACGAATGTTGGTTTTAAAATACATCAACGTTAGGGGACTATGCACGTTGACGCGCCCTTTGCAGCATCCTCCAAAAAAAAAGTATAATGGCGTCAAATCTCATGATCTTCATTTTTAATTACGAAATTACGCGTTCTGGAAACTTCCCATGCAATAATGCCAAACTCGGTCGTGTTATGAGGCTCGTGGCACCATCATGGACATATAGTCCTGTTCATAATCTTCAATGGCAAGCCAAAATAATTCGGTTATCAAACGGTCAAAGAGCTCTGCATTGACGGTAACTCTTCTTTCACACTTTCACTAACAGAAGCGATATTTTCGGCAGTGTGCTCATTACGATGATGCACGGTGGTCAGTATAGCAAAAGTAAAACAAACGTGTAAACCCAGGTAAGTAAATTAAAAAATTTTCTCTCGCTCATTAGAAAAACCAGAGGGCAGGTGTCTGATATTTTTTAAAAATTCAAGTAAAGCCTGTATTATATAAAATAGCTGCATACATAAAATAACTGAATATTCATTTGATTTTACGGAATCCGTCGGTTATTCTTTTGATAGTTAAATTATATAAATTAACTGAAAATTCATTTGTTTTTATGGAATTCGGCGTTGAATTTTTGACAGTAAAATTTAAATGAACTTTTCGTTAAAAATAAATGAAAAATAAGAAGACCGGTTTTTAACTGAATATTCATTTATTTAATATTACAATTTCAGTTAATTTTACGTACAGAATATTGTGAGTGCACTCCACGTTTAACCCGTTATTATGAAAAAGTATAATATTAATAAATACGTAATAGAATTTAAAATTACAGTTGATTAATTTTACATCAAAGTATACTGTTGAAAATCCTTAGTATTCACACGAATTTTTTTTATTGGCACAATAAGGGAATCGCTTTCTTATAAGACAAGACACAACAGTATGGCTTATATGTTAATTCTTGGAATCTAGAAAAAAATTTGGTTACAATTATAACTAATTGATAATTGACACCAACATTTTTCTGTTCTGTTGAGTCGTTCGAAAGTTAGCGTGTTTTCAACAGACGGAAAGACAGACAGACGAACATGGATAAATCGACTTAGAATATCTCAAGTACCCAGAGTGTATATACTCGTACCTTATGGGGTCTTAGATGAACATTAAAAACTTTTCACACGGATTGGTAAACCTATTATGTGTACTGTTGTGCTTAGGAAAAACTTTAAAGACTACTCTTACTTAGAAATGACATCTTCAATGATGTATTTTATAATTAATGAGTGGAATATTATTAAAGAATTTATTGGCATCAAAATAAAAAAGGCGGTAAATGAATTTGACTCCCTTTTTTAAGCATGACAGTATGTCCTCATTCAGCGCTAGTGGTGTTGGAGGGTACAAAACCTATTACACAAATTAACTGCCTGTTTTTGAAAGTAAAAAAAAAATTTCGTTTCGGAATTTATATTGAAAACCAAAACATATTAGAGTTTTTTTTTGTTGTTTCAATGTTAATTCCCAAACGAAATTTTTTTTATTTCAAAAACTGGCAACAATGTGCTGTTTTCATTGCACAAGTGAATAAACGTGTTGTAAATTTTATATGAAAATCACTCAGTTTTTCGAGTATAATATGCTGTTATAAGACTTCTTATATTTTTTTGTGATTTTTCTTACGATTATCCCACTGTTTATCTTTTAATCAACAAGAACCTACAAAACGTTGTTAGTATTAAAAAAAACAACTGGTTTTAAAATTCATCCAACTTAGTTGCGTAAATTCAGCAAATAAATAAATGTATATACAACACAAAAGACCACCATTTTAATTTTTTTTCGTTTTTCCTCATGCAGTTTTATTTATGCATGAATTAATAGTCGAATCAATACACCAAAAGTGACTGCCATGAACCGATACTTTCATCCATGTAACAGATAATTACATTTACAACATGTATAATCTCGCATCCTCACTTAATATTTGCAAAATATTTACCTTGAAATATTATTATTTTTGGGTGAATGTGAAAATTTTGATTTTTCAGCTCTTCATGATGTATGAACGGAAAATTTGTTGAGTGGTTCTTATCACACGCTTTATTGCGTTTTTTGTTAATTACTCTGGTACGTAACGTAGTTTTCATAAATTTTACATTTTATTTTGCAGTCAAATACAGAGAGTTATGTAAAATACATGTGCATGTAAATTTTTCACATATACAATATCAGATACATACGATTATTAAAATAAATACATAGTGGCTTTAAGTATGTTTTTTTAATTTTATGTGTATAAATATGATTATGTATGGCTGAGTCCAAAAAGAATAAATGTACCATGACAATTAAAAAAAGGATACAAAGTGAAATGAAACACGATGATGGAAAATATTTCTGTCGCAAAGCATTTCTGTAAAGCGTCACTGTGTCAAGCTGAAGAAGGATTTGTGTAAGTCAACAACAATAATAAATGAAAATTCCATTTAAACTGTTTAAATATTTCATAAATATCGGGTGATTCATCGTAAAGTTTGACTTATAATGTAAAATTAAACACATAAATTTGAAAGTGAACTTTAAATTTTTATTATCGGCTTAAGGAATAATTTATGGTATTTACTGGTTGCGAATGATATCATGTAAATATTGGCCATAACTACGTCTGAGGTGGTCCATTCGGAAGGTTCAAAAGCATAGCGACTGGTATCTAGCGAATAACACGAGTAGTTTTTAATTTCAGAGCGTCAATAGTGAAGACCTCAGACTTTACATCTCCCCAGAGAAAATAATCCAAAGGTCTGATATCGGACGAACTAGGTGACCAATTTACCTTATAAAAAACGTGAAATTAAGTGCTCACCAAAATGATTTCCTCTCAAGGACATTGTTTCACGCGCTTTATGGCTCGTAGCGCCATTTTGTTGAAATCAGAGCTCACCGAGACCATGCGCTTGCATGTCTGGAAGCAGATAGGCCATTAACATGGTGCGACAACGGTTGTCATTGATGATAACATTCTAATTTGCCTCATTCTTAAAGAAATATGGGCCAATGACTCCAGCACCCCATAAACCACACCATACCGTTTTTAATGGATGTAATAGTAGGTCTTGTTACTCTTCGGGTTGCTCATCAGCCCAAATACGGAAATTTTGTTTATTCACGTTTCCATCGAGCCAGAAATGTACTTCATCACTGAAAAAAATTTCACGATTAAACACCAGAGTTTTGTTAACTTTTTCCAGTGCCCATTCACTGAAAATAAGATGCAAATTTAAGTCGCCTGTAGTGCGATTCAGTAACTTTTATAACGATTATCGCATTGTGTAACTAAATATATCGAAAATTTTATCGATATTGCTATTCAGTAACATTTTTAACGATATTCGCTGACGGTTGAAATCAGCTTTTAAGCACCATTTTTGTTTGTTTTTTACGCGACAATAATTTACGTGGTGTTTATTAAATCGATAAAGTATTTTTTTTGCTTAAAATTACAGAATCACTCTATCGTTACTGCAAGCTAATATATACATATGTCGACAAATATAACGATTGTCGGTTCGTTAAAAGTTAGTGAATCGCACTACTGACTTCAATAATTGCACAAGTTGAATATTGTACGCTTTTAAGCCGAGATCCTTACGTCAAAAACGCCTAGTTGCCAAATATGAAAGACAAGCTGCTAAGAACGATGACGAATCGATTCGTCACGGTCTTCGCGTAACTCTCAGCTACAGCTGCTATATTCGATCGAGTATCATCTGCTAATGTAAATTGGGACTCAAATTTGAGAATGGTAGGAGACGCTGTTGTAGTGGAAGTCTTTCCATGATAACTTGCCAAATGATACTTAAGTCAAGCGTGATCTGTAAAAAAGGCTATTGAAAATTAAACCGCAAGATAAATCACCCTTTATTTACTAAAAGAATATATTGAGGATGGAGTTGTTTTATATCAAAACGACCTCTTGCATCCAAAACAAGCAGTTTCACAAATGGACATAAATGATTTTAATTCGTTTTTTCTTACAAAAAGTTACTTTTTTAAAAAAACGTCACTTTTTTCACAAAACGTCACTTATTTACAAAAATTCACTTGTTCCAGAAAACGAAACTGTTTTCACAAAATGTAGTTTTTTTCAAACAACGTCACTTTTTTCAAATTACGTCATTTCTTTCTAAAAACGTCACTTTTTCCATAACGTCATTTTTTTAAAAAAAAATGTCACTTTTTTCACAAAAAATCTAGTTTTTTACAAAACTCACATTATTCACAAAAACTCAAATTTAAAACATATGTCACATTTTGCACAAACACTCAAATTTAATACATATGTCACTTTTTTCACAACATTTCACTTTTTTCACAAAAACTCAAATTTTTTACAAAACGTTACTTTTTTACAAAAACTCAAATTTTTTACATATGTCACATTTTTCACAAAAAGCCACATTTTGCACAAAAACTCAAATTTAACGCAACTTTTTCAAAAAACGCAACTCTTTTCAAAAAAGTCAATATTTTCACAAAATGTCACTTTTTTCACAAAAAATCTAGTTTTTTACAAAACTCACATTTTTCACAAAAACTCAAATTTAATACATATGTCACATTTTGCACAAACACTCAAATTTAATACATATGTCACTTTTTTCACAACATTTCACTTTTTTCACAAAAACTCAAATTTTTTACAAAACGTTACTTTTTTACAAAAACTCAAATTTTTTACATATGTCACATTTTTCACAAAAAGCCACATTTTGCACAAAAACTCAAATTTAACGCAACTTTTTCAAAAAACGAAACTCTTTTCAAAAAAGTCAATATTTTCACAAAAAGTCACATTTTTCACAAAAAGCCACATTTTGCACAAAAACTCAAATTTAACGCTACCTTTTCAAAAAACGCAACTCTTTTCAAAAAATTCAATATTTTCACAAAAAGTCACATTTTTCACAAAAAATCACTTGTTCACTAAAACTAAAAATTTTCACAAAACGTCACTTTTTTGACAAAAACTAAAAACTTGCACCTTTTGAAATGAAAAATATTTTTATAAAAAGTGCAGTAAAAACTGTGGTTTCTTTTAAAATCAAATCTTGCATTAATTTTAAAACACTTTTTATTTTCTAATAGATTTAGCTTCGTGTGCTCATCAATAACTCCCATTTTGATGTTAAAAATACAAATAGAAAGAAACTGTTTCCCTATTTATTTATTTTCTTAGCTTTTTTGAAAAAGTTTTTTATGTATGTTCTTATACAAATTGTAAATAAGAAACAAACGTATTTATTTACTTTTCTTCCAATTTCGCTTGTTTCTTCATTTGTATTCCCTTTAATTAATGTCGCTTTAAATTTATTTACACTTATTTTAACTCTGGTTAAAAATGCTGAACACTGGCGGATGTAAAAAAACTTGGAGAATAAGTCTGTAGCTTTTAAGTGGATAGTTGAATTTTTGTGAAATTTCACATAAAATCAATATCCGAATGGTAGCCGTTACGAAGGTCGCTTATTCCTTGCCGAAAAAACACAAACTAAAAAATACTTATTAGTGATATTCGCTGTTTCACAACACTTTGCTATGGTTAGCATTCGTTGAAAACTATTAGAAGATATTTTTAGTCCAAAAGGTAACCTGGTGTATTGATAATGGCCATTTTGCGTTGTAAAGGCTGTGAAAGGTCTTGATTTTTCATCAAGTTCAATTTGATGGAATGAACTCGTCATGTCCAATGTGGAAAAATACTTTGCTCTACCCAGTCTGTCCAAAACATCTTCTAATCTTGTCAAAGGAAATTTGTCATTTACTATTTTGTCGTTTAATTTTCTGAAATCAACGACCAATCTCCATTTCTTGATATCGTTTTGTCCCTTTTTAGGAACTAACAAAAGTGGAGCGTTGTATGGGCTTATCGAGGGTTCTATTTTATCTTGTTTTAATAACCCTTTTACCTGTTTATTGATTTCCTCTGTATGTGTTTGCGGTAAACGATAGTTTTTTATGTAAATTGGATTGGCGTCTTTCAAGTGTATGGTTTGATTATAGAAATTATTTGTTGTCAAACTCTCACCCTCTAAATGAAATATTGACTGATATTTCTCAAGTATTTTTATCAATTCCTTTTTCGCTACTTCATCATTGTTGTCCACGTTTAGCTCTTTCAGTACCCTATTAAATCGATCTTTATCACATCTAGTTTTCACATCGCTAGTTCTGTAGATTTTATAATTCTTTAGTGGAATGGTTTCTACTTTCAAATTTTCTATTATAGTTAGTATCATTAATTTCCTTTCCAATTTGACATAAAATTATGCCAGAGAATGCGGTCGAGAAATAAAATCAATTTTATTTTGAAGACGTTTTTTCTCATGCTCTCACATAGAGACAATTATTCTCCCAACAATGGTACCAAACTTTCGTTCAATTTCATACATTTTGTAAACAAAGAAAAAAAAGAACAAAAGAAAACGAAAGAAATGAGAGAAAATTGCAGTTACGGTCGACGTTTTAATTATGGGCTTAAACATTTTTGCCTGAAGTTGAAGACTCAATTCTGTTTCATCATTAAGGCCCCATAAAGTATATATATTCTGGCTCCTTGAGTAATTCTAAGTCGATTTAGCCATGTCCGTCTGTCTGTTGGTCTCAAAATGCTTGTAATTATCCTAAGCAGTTTGGGATTGAAATCCAGCAACATTGGCTTAGTAGGAGCAGAACTATGAATCAAAATGTGGAACCACCACCCTAAAAAAGTTAATAATTTTGATACACAAACTAACATATATCGTAAAATAATGCACGGAATGACATAACATTTTGTACGAAATCGCTTTATACGACTGCAAATCATGCTGTTAAATTTCGTGGAGAGCGGTCCATAATTGACCATATGCCCCATATAAATCCTACTACCGGAAAATATTTTAGTACGCCTACAACCGTAATTAATAACGCTATCACACTAAAATTTCGTACGTCATAGTTTTATAGGACGAGAAATTACACTGGTTAGTATTGTGAAGATCGGACCATAATTAACCCTAGGCCCCATATAAACCCTACTCTCAGAAAAGAGTTTATTGCGCCTTAAACCAAATAATGCCCACTTTGGGAAAATAATTAAATTCGCCTAAAACCATAACAGATATAGATATTGCGGTAAAATTTCTTCCAACTTAGATTCATACGGCCAGAAAAAATATAATGCAATTTTGTTTGTAACGTTTAGTTCTTTCAGTACCCTATTAAATCGATCTTTATCACATCTAGTTTTCACATCGCTAGTTCTGTAGATTTTATAATTCTTTAGTGGAATGGTTTCTACTTTCAAATTTTCTATTATAGTAGTTTTATCTGATATATTTAATAACTTTATGTGTTTAAGTCCTTTTTTTGGAATTATTGCGTTTGCCAGAAATACGCCTTCTGCAATTTCTCGATTGCATACTACCCCATCTTCTTTAATATCTAACTGAAATGGTACAATTATTTCACTTCTTGGTGGAATTTTCACTGTAGTTATACGGAATGTGTTGTTATATATTGGTAATGTTAAAATTTGTTTTCCTATGTTCACAGTTAGTATACATAAATGTTTCATAATCTATATTGCAATTATATTTCAACAAAAAATCTCGTCCAAGTATGCCATCAGTGTAAATGGGAAAGTCTTCTTTCACCATATGTATTTTATGTTTAAATATTGTTTCATCAATTTGTATTGATATTTCTGAGGAACCTAATGATCTTATTTCTTGCCTTGTAATTCCTGTTAAACAGCAGTAGTCATCTGGATCTTCATCGTATTTTGGTAACAAACCTTCTTTGCACAAAGAGACATCGGCTCCCGTGTCTATTAGAAAAGTTAGTGTACGATGTGTGTTTAGCACATTTAATTTGACATAGTTTTTAAGATCAGATGAAATGGTAAATACTTTGTTTGAATTTATTTGTTCTCCTCCGGAGATTCCTGTTGTCTTACGATCTCCGGATCTCGCGAGTTTCCCTGTTCTTTTACTTGGTTTGTTCTTCTGTTATAACGTTGGCTGTTGGTGTTATTGCCATAACTTCTATTGTTACGGTAGTTATTATTACTATTCCGATAATAATTATAGTTGTTGTTATTATAACTATTTCTGTAATTCCGATAATTATTATTGTTGTTGTTATTATAACTATTTCTGTAACCATTGTTGTTCATTCTGCCGCGGTTTGTATTATCATTATATCCACTTATATTGTTATCATTGAGATTTACTCGGGTGTTATAGTTATTTTCGCGTCTATTACCATTGTTATAATAATTATTGTTCCAGTTGATTCTATTTCTGTTCCTATCATTTCTGAAACCATTTGATGTATGCGCAGCTTGGAACATTATTTGACTTTGTCGCATATCTTCAGAAGCTTCAAGTGCTATTTCTACAGCTTCGCTACTCTTCTCCTAGAGTACTAATTTTTACTTCGTTTAATTCCATCGTTAAAGACTCTATCCTATCTGCAAACCTTTTCACTGTATCTACCTGTGTTATACGCGTCAATTCATTCAAAATTATATTTGGTTATTTTTTTAACTTGTACGCCTCCTTAAGTGATTGAATCAACGTCTCTATGTTAGTTGGTATGCGTATTTGTCTTACTCTATTTTGGATTTTTGTGGTTAATTTTGTTCTATACACAAAATTAAAAAATGAAGTATATTTATTTTCAGTAAATGTATCGCGAAGTATCTCTAGATTTGCAATGAACTGATTTAAATCATCCTTGTTTCCACTGAAAACATTTAATAATTTAGAAACTGATGCCAGTTCTGTGGTGTTAAGTTTTTCTTCCGCCGTATTAGTTATAATTTCTTGTCTTGTTTGTAATGTTGCAGTACTATTAGTTTGCATAGACTTATCCTCATAAAGTCTCAAAGTATTTGGTGCGTCTTTCCGTAACTCGCTAAATTTGTTAAAATTTAATTGTTTCTTTTCTACTGTCCCATCACTGTTATCAAAAATACTTGTACTAGCTATTTCCAGTTCATCAATTTCCTTCCTTTTTGCTTGGATTGTCTCTGTTGTGTTAGGTTTACCTAATGACTTCTTTGCATTGGTAATTAGTATATTAATTTTTTCAAATATTTTTTCCATTAGAACAAAATTTTCACATTTATTTTCCTCCGTTCATTTTTTAACTCTAATACATTTTGTAATATCAATGTTTTTATATATACTTTTAATAATTCAATAACTTTTATTTTTTTTTCATTTATACAAATCTCTTATAATTAATTTTACAAATTTTAATATTTTTAAATCCAAAACTACAACTAAGGGTGTTAAAATTATTGCTAGAACTATCCAGCCTAAGTATATATTATAGCATTCCTTTAAATTATTCATTTATTTTATACTTGAGTTAATGTACATAAAAAATATTCCGTTTAAAAAGGTAATATATTTTTTATTGAAAATATTCTATCTCTCTGCTGTGGCAAGAAATTTGTAACTTTCTGTACGTTTTCTTCTATTATATTGGTAATACTAATCTTAATCCATAAGCCTATACTAATACTAACATCGTAATACTTTCATTTTTTTTTTTTTTTACTAATTGTTTTTATTTTATTTTAATTATATTAAAGTTTGGATTTTACATATATATTTTCGTAAAAAAAAATTTCTTTTATCTTTACAATATTTTCAATTTGGTTTTGAACAATTCTGCTTATTTTTCCTATTCATATTCTATTACATCAGTTATATATATATTTTTATCCATAGTACAAATGAATTTGCTATGGTTGTTAAAGTTGACACTGTAAGTACTACTGCTAATATTATTTTACTTATTTTAAACAAAATATACGCTGCTTTTAATGATAGTATAAAAAGTTTTAAGTTTTCAAACATTTATGTTCTATATTTTTTTTCTTTTTTAGATCTTTTAGTTCAATTTTTAAATTTGCTATTCTTAAAAGTAATTGTTGTTTATTTTTTTCATATTTGATCATGTCCTGGAATACCGTCAGTTCCTTCTTCTTTCTACTTATTAATCCTCCCCTTGATTTATTTATGTTCGGCAGCGGGAATATGGGCACTGCTATTTCCTTCTGCTGTGGCTGTTTTATCTTCTTAGGCTTTAGTCCTGCGTAGAGGATTTCCGGCTTCTCATTGGTACGTCCTTCTTCCAATAACCGAGCCCAGCGTGCTTCGGCTTCCTTTAGATTCTCAAGGACTTCTTCCCAAGTCTCGTTCATTAAAAAAATTATCTTTATATGGGAGGGATATTAAAAAAAAATGTCTTAATAGATTCCAGCTAAGCATAAGCTATGTATGCTGGGTCTATTTCCCTGGTGCTCTTATAACCAGATTATAGCAAATTTCTTTGCTGTTCTATCCGGTTTAGAGCAGGATCACTTAGGATCACTAGAGCAGGATGACTTTACAAAAAGTTCACTCAATCACTTATTCTAGCTAGTACTTAGCATTAACTTACATACAAATAATACGGTATTGTATCAGGCACACAGAAATCGTTGAGTTACTTTACCAATTTGTATTTCATAAATTATTGTTTAGAGCGGTGTCCAGTGTATTAAAGAACTTGTACGTATAAAGGAATTTGTTAGATAAGCATAAATGTATCAATGTACATTGAACTGCAGTTGTCGCTTTTGTTGTCAACATGACTAAGCGAACGTTGACCGTTGTTTATTTAAAATATCAAATTACAAAAAACGAATTTATAATTGTGACAACGAAAAACAATTCAGTTATGTTACTGACCTAACTTAATAATATTATTTGTTTGTTTTTGCAAGAATGTATTAACACTAAATTTTGAATGGAAAGAAAGAATTGTAAATTAAACGTATGGATACACTACACACTTAAATATTCTATAAAGACTTGTCTTGTAGCTAAATATAACAATAAATATACTGTTATGAAATTAGATTTATCTAAGTCTTATTTATAGTTTAAGTTATAAGTCTTGCAAATTATACCGTTATGTTGTATTAGCTTTACTTAGATTTGAGATAAAAGAAATCGAAAAGGCTATTCATGATTTAAGCCCCAATAAAGCCCCTGGGTTTGATAAGATCAGCAACAAAATGCTTTTAGCGCTACCCAGCATAGCAAAGAAAATTATTCTCTTGATTTTTAATGCTATTTTACGCCTTGAATACTACCCACAAGAATGGAAAGTATCCTTAGTTACAATGATACCTAAGCCAGGGAAGGATCCTACAAAAGTTGATTCATATAGACCTATAAACTTATTGTCTAATATATCAAAGCTGTTTGAGAAGCTGTTAGTGTCAAAATTAGCCCCAATTTGAAATGTAAACAGATGTATTCCTAACCATCAATTCGGCTTAAGAAGAGAACATAGCACTATTGAACAAACCCATCGTATAGTAAACGCCATAAGAAAAGCCTTTAAAGAAAAAAAATATTGTTCCGCCCTCTTCATCGATGTTTCTCAAGCTTTTGATAAAGTCGGGCATGAAGGCTTATTACATAAATTGAAGTTAAACTTACCAGTAAACACACACAAGCTGTTAGAAAACTACTTAGTCGGTCAAAGGTTTATTATTAAAGAATGTGATTTGACGCTGGAGTCCCTCAGGGAAGCATCATAGGCCCACTGTTATACTTAATATATACCTCAGACATGCCAACAAACAACCACACCCTTACTTCAACATTTGCTGATGATAAAGCTTTTCTAAGCGTACACGAAAACTGTCATGAAGCATCCCGTTACTTGCAGGATCATATATTTGAACTGGAAAAGTGGTTAAAACAATGGAGGATAAAGGTCAATGAGCAAAAATGCGTAGATATAACATTCACCTTGCGTCGGAAGTCATGTCCCCCTATTAAAATCAATAATCAATTAGTGCCCCAGAAATCGCATGTAAAATATCTCGGTATTCATCTAGATCGGCGTTTGACATGGAAATGCCATATAAAAGCAAAACTAACACAAATGAAACTAAAAGCAATTCAAATTTATTGGCTTATTGGAAGAAATTCTGTTCTTAGCCTCGACTGCAAACTTCTACTTTACAACTCTATATTAAAGCCAATCTGGTGCTACGGTATTCAGCTATGGGGCACTGCCTTGGCCTCAAATATCGAAAAAATTCAAAGGCGCCAAAATAAACTTCTTCGAATAATCACAGTCGCTCCCTGGTATGTTAAAAACTCTAATATTCACAAGGATCTCAATGTGCCATTAGTAAAAACTATTATTACGAAGTACGCAGCAAAATATTTAAAAAGGCTTGAGTCGCACCCAAATCCACTAGCTCGAATATTTTAAATGACAGTGGACACTCTAGATTAAGGAGAAGAGATACTGCAGGACTCATCCGACGAGAAGACCGCTAAGCATCTACATATGTGAACAGAAACCGTGAGGAGAAAAATTTTCGTCTAGCATTGGCAGGACAAAAATAAAGTATTAGTATAAGATTTAATTAATTATTGTTAGTTCATATTTATTGTATGAAGATTCAATAAATAAATAATGAAAACAAAAAAAAAAAAAATGTCGTATTAGCTTAAATTGTTATAAGGCGGTCATGTGTACGGAATTTTTTAGTTATTGGAATACAATAGTTGTTCGGCCTAGAGGTACACTTAAGATTGAGATGTATAAAAGTTATTTTAAAATAATTCGAGCAGAAAGCTCGGGAATGGACTTGAAATAGCTTAATAAATAAATGTTTAGTTTAGTTTCATATATGTTAAGTTTAGTTTGATTTGAGACATTAAACGGTTTAGTTCGTTGCTAACAATATTGGATACATTTTGTGAATTTCAATAAGGTTGGTTAAGTTTAATAAGTGTTTTTTTTTATTTTACTTTGGAATTAAAAGAACTTAAAGGTTTATTATAAAGTGAATAAACCAAAAGGCGTTTTATAAAGTAAAAAACGTAATAATGCTTATCTTAAAATTTTTTTTTATGACATTCAAAATATATATGAAAACACATTAAAAAAACTGAGTGCCTTTCATATAATTTTTACCAAACGTTTAATCACTTATATTGTAAAAACAGCACATTAAAGTGTATTTTTGCTTAAAATTTAACTTTTTCAAAATTTTTATTTTGATTTTAGGCTGATTTATTCCCATAACGTTGTTTAACTAGATGATTTCATCTGAAGTACGATCCTTTAAATCGACTCATTAAAAAGAAAGTGTCATCGTTTTAAACCTAAAGCTCGCCAGAGGTGTCCCACTTGGACCTCTTAAGTGGCGTCCCTATTACCTATTGGTTCTATATTTAAAAAAGGAATAGGACTACACCTTTTCATTAGAAATGAAAAATTTAATAAAAATTGGATTGCCCGTTTATAAACTGCAGATCTTTTACTCTTTTTTTTTCTTTTTAATTTCCTCCACTGTGCGCTGGCTATGGTGTCGTTTTTTTTTTAGCAATTAATGGACTCCTTTAATTTTTTTCAATGCTTCATTTAATTTTTATTTATTTGCTTTTTTCGTATTTTTTATCCATAATTCTACTATAAATTTTATTTATGGTTCTGTTTGTCATCTTTTAATGTATTAATTTGTATTTTTTTCCAAAAATATTCTACTTTTCTTGGTATTTTTGTTGTTATTTTCGTGTTATTGAATTTTTTATTTCTTTCCCATATTGTGGGTAAAATTTAAAAAAAAAACAAAAAAAAAATTAATTTTTAAAATATTATTTAAAATATTCATGTGTCTTTTTTGTGTGTGTTTGAAAGTTGGTTCTTTTCATTTTAATTACAGAAATAAAAAGGGCATAAAAAGACATTCAACACAAACATAATGTCAAGTTTTTATTTTCTTCTAAGAAATTAAATCGAGGAAATATTATTTAGAGTTTTAAAAGAAGAACATTACATTACATTACATTACATTATTACAGTTTTAAAATAAAGTGACATTTTTAAATTATAAAAGAATAAAATAGGGTATAAACGTGTATGGAAAATAAAGTTAAAGTTTGAGTGTATTGGCTTAAAATAGAGATATTTATAACACAGCAGCATACAACCTTTGTATCGAATAAAACAAGTTGTTACAAACAATTTCATTCATGGAAAATCGACGGCAATGGTTCTACTAGATATTCGAGCCGCATTTGACTCTGTTGAGCATGATGCTCTTATATATTAATTGAAAAAAATTGGTATGGATGCCCCAACAATTAAACTTGTTAAAATTTATATATTAAATAGAACCTTTAGAGTTTATATAAGCAACAAAAAATATAACTTTTTTAGCATTGCAGCTGGATGCCCTCAAGGCTCTTGGCTATTTCCTGTACTATACAATATTTTTACTCATGACTTTCCATCTCGAACAAATTGCGAGTCTTCTATAATTGCTGATGATACAGCCATTTTATGTACAAATATATATTTGCTGATATTTTATCCAACCTTCAAAATGCAGTTGATGATGTTATTAATTATTTTAACAAATGGAAAATCATGGTTAATCATCTAAAAAAAAGCCATTTATTTTTCAAGGAAAAGAAAAGACTGCTTTTTGCCAAGTTCACATAACAAAATAAATAACATAGATGTACCTTGGGAGACAAATGTTAAATATTTGGGATTACTACTCGATAAAAAACTATTGTTTAACGAACACATTAGTAATATCATCCAAAAAATTAATCTAGCAGTTAAAGTTTTATATCCCTTAATCAAGAGAAAATCAAAATAAAACATTGAAAATAAACAATAATTAGTATTGTGGTTATTTTATTGAACTGTTAACAGTTTTCAATCCAAATTTTGATATTTTTTAATTAGGATTAATTTCATTGAATTTAATTTTCATTAAAATATTTTTATGAAGACAGGAATTTTACAACATGATATCAATTAAAATTTTTATTGAAGAATTCTTGACAAAAAGTACGAAAAAACAGAAGTTAAGAAGAACATGTAAATCAATTAAAATAGATAATCATTCATTCAAAAAGCAAATTTCGATCTACCAAGGTGAAATACCATTTGGTTTAAAGATTGATCTTTGACTATTGACGTCATCCGGCTTCAATAGCCGAGTGAGTAAAACGGCAAACCCCACTGAAGAGATTGTGTGGTTACAATCGAAACTAGTCTGGGCAACCTGTCCGTGAAAGCCTGGGTTCAAATCTCAGCGCAGTCAAGAATGAAAAATTATCAATAAAATTTTAATTGATTTCATGTTGTAAAATTCCTGTCTTCATAAAAATAATTTAATAAAAATTAAATTCAATGAACTTAAGCCTAATTAAAAAATATTGGAAATAAACTTTTAATTTTATAGGTAATTTTCCAAGCAGTACTTTTTATGGAGCTCCTGCATGGAACGACACCTAAATTTGTCACAGAAAACGTCTTCAAATATGTCAAAAGAAAATTCTAAAAATTAGGTGTAATTTACCACGCCACGTAACGACTACACTCACGCCATAATTTGTTATTAGTTAAAGATAAAATATTTATTATTACTGAAAATATTCATGTTAAGTGTGCGAACTCTTATACGCATATACGATCTATTTGTTCTTAATAATCTTCACTTTTTATCCTCTGACCTTCTTTTAATCATGTTTTGGGTTTTCTACTGTATCTCTTTTCCCCCCTTTAATTATTAATAATAAATATTAGTATTGTGGTTATTTTATTGAACTGTTAATGGTTTTTAATCCAAATTTATCTATTTTTAATTAGGCTTAAGTTCATTGAATTTAATTTTCATTAAATTATTTTTATGAAAACAGGAATTTTACAATATGAAATTAATTAAAATTTTATTGATAATTTTTCATTTATTGATAATATTTCATTCAATAAAATTTTAATTAATTTCATGTTGTAAAATTCCTGTCTTCATAAAAATAATTTAATGAAAATTAAATTCAATGAACTTATTAAGCCTAATTAAAAATATCTAAATTAATAATAAATTTTATATCATATAATTACTTTTTTCAACCTATGTTTAAGTAGATAAATTATTCTCTAACTGAACTCTTTATAGAAAAAACATTAAATTATTGTGTAATGTAAAATTATATAATCAATAAAATAAATTTAACGGGTGTCCAACGGGATGGTATACTACTTTGTTTGTTTCTAATTTTTGATGAAATGAAAGAGAATGGATCGTAATCAACTGAATCTTAAATAAAAACAAATGCAAATCCTTGTGCAAAATTGTGGCCAAAGTTGTTCTTTGACTGAGCACGGCATCGAATTGAGGTTAATGGATTGTTTTGAACACTTTCTTGAGCAGCAGTAATGTTTTCAGCCGATTTTGCAGTACGTTGTGGTCCATGCTTGGGCCTGTCACCTACAGACCCTCTTTCTTCGAAATCATTCACTACACGATAAATAGTGCGTTTTGTTGGCACGTTGTTTCTCCCAAAAATTTCACGTAACTCTCTTATCGTCACAGTAATTTTTTTTTTTTTTTTGTTTTATTATTATTTTTTCCTACACTAATAAATTTGCCACGTGTCTACTTCACGACTGCCAAATATGAATGTCAATACTACCGTTTACCAAAATGGCGGCAAAACAAAGCAGTATACCTTTCCGGTGGATACCCTTTACATACATACATAATTTGATAGATTGTTCGTCCAATGTTATCGTAATTTTAACAAGATTGACTGTATGAAAGATTATATGGTTATTTTGTTAATGATGGTCCGCTTGCAATCAAAATTTGTAGTAATCGGCATGGTAAAAAAAATAACTTATTCATTTCCACGTCATTATCGTAATAAAAAAAAGAACATTATTCAAGGCAAAATTCAGATCAAGATGAAACAAATCCGCTAGTGTTCATAACAAAAAAAGGGTGCTTTTAAGCCCGATAGAACTTATGAAAGGGTTAGCTGTCAAACGAACTGTCGTTTTGCGCTTACATTTATGATTACCTCAATATTATAAGTTAACAATTATTTTTTTTTTTTTTGATATTTATTTTTTAAAAGCCTTTTGTATATAATAAAATTTGATGTTGTTATAAATAAAATTTTTTTTTATAACATCAATATGTGTATAAATGCATATATATATGAAATTCTAATTTTTTAAATACAATGAAAAGTTTGAGGTATAAATATATGTATATGTATATATATATATATATATGGGGGATTTCATGTCAAGTGACCCAACTTTTGAAATCGATGTCTTCCGATTTGGATGAAATTTGCACCAAGGATTTGCACATTGGATAGTAGTTTAGACACAAAGATCGGTTAAAAAGTTTCTGAGTTAGGGGGGGTCAAAATTTGACATTTTGGGCAAACCGGTGTTCTTTCTCATCCATGTAACTTATTATCTATTGGTGTTAGCAAAATTTGGCCCAAACAAATTAGATAGCTATTTCTTCAAGCTTTCGAAAAATTTTTTTTTTTGTATTTTTTAAAATTTTTAAAAATTTTTTTTTTTTAATTTTAAAACTTATTTTTTATTTTTTTTGAAAACGGTATTTTTTTTTTTGATCAACAGCTGAACGTAGTAACGCCAAGAAAGGATTGGCAAAAACAAAAGTAAAAAATAAAGGCAATAAAAAGGGAGAAGGTAAGACTGGGTATTTGAAAATTTGCAAAACTTAAACACTTCATTAGCTACAATAAATTAAGTGTAAAAATAGTTATGATATAAAAGGATCTTATGTGATTAAGATTAAATCTTATTAGATTATTTATCTTTGTGTTTTTATTATTATTATTTTATATTAATTTCATTATTATTACAAATAAATAAAAAAATTTAATTTGTCAACATCTCTATAGAAAAAGTGATTTTATTCCTGGGATTAACATATTGTGGGTATTGAAGTATTGAGGGAATGAAATGCTAAGGTATGTTATATACCGTCGGAAAGGATAATTTGTCTAGTTTCTCAGCATAAGTTTTATTTTTAAGGTTTTAGAAACACTTACACACAAAAAGAAAACAATTCAAAATAGTGCATATGCTAAAAATTTAAAAACCCTCGTCTTGAGTTAGAAAAAAAAATAAAAAATAAGTTAAAATTAAAAAAAAAAAATTTTTAAAAATTTTAAAAAATACAAAAAAAAATTTTTTCGAAAGCTTGAAGAAATAGCTATCTAATTTGTTTGGGCTAAATTTTGCTAACACCAATAGATAATAAGTTACATGAATGAGAAAGAACACTGTTTGCCCAAAATGTCAAATTTGAGGGTTCGATTCCCGCAACCCTGGTCTCCTGCAGACAAGCGAAGAGCTTCGCGGAATTAGCGTAGGAATAAACAACAAAAAAAAAAAAGATAATCACTTACATTACAATAACAAATGAATGAAAGTTGGACTTCAAGGTTACTTCTCTTTCTTGAAGTTGGTAATAAATACGGGACTAACATTAGCAAAATGCCAATTTTGAATCTGAAATATTCAAAGTTTTTCTCAGAAACGCATTTTTTAAATACATACCTTTATCCTCTGTTTTCTCAATATACACAAATACTTCTTTAGCGGGATTGTCCTTTATTTTCTTTACCTTTTCAATTATTTTTTAATTCACAAATGTTTCTTGAATTGTGATATAAAATTTAAAAATCAATCTCAAAATTTAAAAAATTTATCTATGTTTAATAAATATATTTTCCATTCGGTTTTAAATTTTGTTTACCAATTCGTAACTCTTTAAGTTTTAAAAACTTGATATTTTTCAATGTACTTAATAGTTTTAAACTGCTAATATTTAAGTTCGTTTTCTCTAAATCAATGTGTCGTCATCCAGTTTTCAAATATTAAGTTCCATTCACCGCATCCTGTTTTTAAGACCTCAATTAAACATTGGACACCTTCATTATCATTTAAACTATTCAAATTCAACTTACCTGAAACAGTTAAGTTAATTATAACTGAATTAATTGAATAATTTAATTTAAAATTAATGAATGTGGGCATTTTCAACGAAAAGTTTTCTCTTTGTAACGTAACGCCAGCAAGTAATCAGCTTGTATTTTAGGCAAATGTTGTTCAATTGTTGTTGTTTTTTTTTTAAATACAATTTTAATTGATTGCTGGCTTCACGGTACAAAATTAGACTTTTCGGTGGAAATGCCCATTTACAAGATCTCCGATTATTACTTAATTTTTTTTTTTAATTAAATATTGTTAAACTAGCAACAAGGCAAAATTTGTAAAAACTTACTATTGGCTTTTTTATGGTTTGGCTTTAATGTCCGTTATTTCTACAAAAAGAAAGCTGATCGTGCTCGTACCTAACAGTTATCTTTACCTATTTCAACGTTTATTTGACATACGTGTTGAGTTTTCTTAAGTTTTCTTTTAAAATATGGAAGCTCTTACACCATAGATATCTATACACATTTAGATTTCTATTTGTAGAAATAACGCCCATTTACCTAAAGCACTTAGTCGGACTCTGCAGTTATTATATGTATCGTATTGTTGACCTTTTGCTAAATGTCAATTTGCAAATGGTACATAATAACCCAGCAAAAATATTTCAAGATTTGGAAGCAGTAAATACTAGGGTATACTAGGGTATTAACCGATTAATTACTACCCGGCTAAAAATTAGCCGGTTAATTTCAGTGTATTAACCGATGTAGGTAAGTTTTTAAGTTTTTGTAATATTAAGACACATTTTGTTGTGTTTTTAGTTATTTGTTTCGTCTGAGATACAAAAGGTATGTGCTTAGAAAATAGTTTTTATAAAAACATAGAAGGTGTTCAGTGATCTTCATTTTAAATTAGTATCTGCTGTCAACAGGGTTTAGTTAAGCGTACTTCTTATATGAATGCGCTTAGTTATTTGTTTCTTCTCATATCAATCTTTTGACAGAATTAACCGAAACAATTAGAAGTGTTTAAAATTTAAAAAGAAATTACAACAGGACTCTAATGGCATAATGGCAGATTTTACATGTTTAGTGAAATCCAGGAAGAGGACTGACAGATAAGATACTCTGTATTATGGGTTGCTTTCGATTTCTTCAGAAAAGGACTTGTCACTTAAATTGACACATTCAATTTCGGTTATAACAATGCCTGTAGCAGACATTGTCCCGAATGAACAATGTTAATATGATAGATCCTCTTCATATAAAGTAAAATTGTATTCACTGGTCACGGGATAAGTGCTGAAAGAATTTTTTCCAAATCAAGTTTAATCAAAACTAAAGAAAATAATCGCTTAAAGCCTGAAAATTTAAGACGAATTATTTGTCTAAAATATTATTTTGTAAGATCTTAAACTATTGAAATAAATTAAAACAATCACCTCACAATTTATTTTTGAATTAAAAGTTACATAATATTTATGTATTAATTAAAAAATATGTATTACATATTTATGAATAATTTTTTTGTTTGCTCGTTTTAGCTTAATAATTGTTATGTTTGTGATGTTATGGTTTTTTTTTTTACTAATAAACTCCAAATAATAAATGCATTTTTATTCATTGAAATAACTTAATTTATAAAAAAAACTTTATTAATCGGTTAGCTGACCAATAAAAAAATTAACCGATTAAACCAAAATGTCGGTTAATTAATCGAGCGATTAACCGATTGAAGCAAAAGCCCGATTATTGAATATCCTAGTAAATACGTATTATGCATTCCAAACGTTTCCTTTATTGCTTCTTAAAATGACTGCCTTACTCTAGTGCTGTAATCCTGTAATCTTTGAATGCGATGCTGAATAGTAGAAGTGATTCGCTGTTACTACGTTTTTTTTTTTAGATTTTCTGCTGATTCAATGAAACAGTAAAATCCTTTATTCTCTTGATAAGAAAATAAAAAATTTGAACTAGATTTTACAACAATTAAATATAATTGTATATAAAAGGGTTACCTATATTCCAAAAAAATATTTTGGATGTATAAAAAGTTTTTTAAACGTTACACACTGGGGCCAAAAGCCCTTTTTTCGAGGATTAATTAATAGCTCCTCAGCTACAATAGTGAGGCAAACTAAATTTGATGTGCGTAACTCTTAAAATGTTCCAACAAAACTTTGCAGGTATCTGAGGGAGGAGACGGGTACCTCCCATGCAAAAAAGTTATTAAAAAAAACATGATTTTTTATTTACGCACACTCCTGCTAAATTGTCTGCAATGAATTACTTCACATTCGTATTATGTAAAAAATTATTTTTCATCAGTTCTGTTTTAAATACATTTATAATTAATCAAAACCAGTAATTTTCCAATAAAATGGGATATAGTTTAATTAAAAATAACGATTTTCAGTTACAAAAACATGTGAACAAAAATGTTATAAGGCACTTTCTTGCAGAGTACGAAAACAAACAAAACGAAACGTTTGCTTTCGTTCCGAGCTTGTTCCTGCAAAATGTAAACAATTTAAAATATATAATATATACATTTAATCACGGTCACGCGTGACTCATGTATAACTCACGCGTAAGAAATCACGACATTTGCACATCTCTAATAAAAATTATAGCAGAAGTCGTGAAGCGCTTTTTGTTGGTAACACTACGCGTGTTGCTACTAATTCGTACTTAAATTCGTACATAACCCTAATTTTTGAGAAAATTATAATAATAAATAAATAATTTTTTTACAAAATTTAAGCTACACATTTCAATAAATACCTGAGCTTGATGGTTGCATGTTTATATTAATTACTTTTTGAATTCACTTTCGGTACATCGGATTTATTTACGAAAAAAATTTATCTTTTCTACCAATTTTTTTAAAATATTTTGTTACATTTATTTTTTTGCCCACTGATGCAGAATTTTGTGCACTTTAGTCGAGTACTTTTAGTTTTTACGGTACTTGAACTTTTTTTTTTTAATTAATCCGTGAAATCACTACCTGTGTGCGTTGAAACAAATTTTTTTCCAATGCTTAATTCTTTTCACTTTCTTTCTTCATGTAAATTATGTCCGTTTTAAGGCGTGAAATAAGCATATTTCAAATCTGCAAGGCAGAGCTTTAACGCGAGGAATTCGAAACAAAAATCATGTCATATTTTAAGATGTGTAAGCGCTTCACTTCCAATTCTCCCTCACATTACTGTTTCCGAGGAAGCATCAGTTTTTTGCGACGCAAAAACAAATTGCTGTACGTTTTGTTAGGAGTTTTAAAAAGAGCAAAAAACAAAATTAAAAGCATCCTTATTGGATGCAGACAATACTCGAAATTGTATTGTGCTTTGATGATCGTGCGGCATGGTGGGGATAATCCAATGAGCGTATGACCGGAAAGCAGCGACGAAGAGTTTGCG
This sequence comes from Pollenia amentaria, assembly GCA_943735925.1. Taxonomy (NCBI): domain Eukaryota; kingdom Metazoa; phylum Arthropoda; class Insecta; order Diptera; family Polleniidae; genus Pollenia; species Pollenia amentaria. Next base: position 187,574,734 of record OX031008.1, read on the forward strand.
TTAACAGCAAATTACCATTGAGACGTTTAAGCAACGCGTTTTAAAAGGTACTGGAAGCAGCAGTAAAGCTAAGTTATATTAATAATTTATTTTAATATTATCTTCTGTAAAAATCGTACTATACACATAATGTGTAAGGTTGAGTGTAGCATAGGATTTTATTCGTGTAGAAAAAGATTTGCATAGCAAAGCATTGAATTTAAAGTTCAAACTTTTAACATTGAGGAACAGAGTTTTCTCTTTTTGTAAAAAAGAGTAGTTAAGAGAGCGTGGTAGAGAGTCGTTACTGAACAGCAGAAACGAAGTCGTATTTGTTTGGAATAAGTATTTATTAAGCTAGAAATAAATACAGAAATTTTTCTGGACATTTTCCAAACAATAACGACTTAAGAGAGCGTGGTAGAGATTCGTTACTGAGGGAACAACTGTCGAAACGAAGGGGTATTTGTTTGGAATATTAGTATTTATTAAGCTGGTAATAAATACATAGAGTTTTGAAGACAATCTGGAGGTTGACATGTGGTTGCAAGAGTTTGAAGGTTGTGCACTGGGGTGGAACGGTTTACAGCTATATATATATGCCAAGCAGCTTCTGACAGGCGCAGCCAAGATCTTCATAAGAAGCCAATCTGGTGTAAGGGACTGGGGTGCTCTGAAGTTATTGTTTCATAGGAAATTTGGTGGAAAACCATGGGCGGTATCCGTTCACAAGATGTTAAAAAACAGACGAATGCGGAAAAATTAGTCGTTCCGTTAGTACTTGTACTCCCTGATGGAGATAGGTAGCTCAATTAGTTTTGACGAGGCTAGAGTAATAGAATATATCATCGAGGGAACCCTCGGAAGCATGTCTAATAAAGCTGTTTTGTATCAGGCCCGCACTCGGGGCAAAGAAATCGCCAGGTGGCAAAAAGTCATCAGATAAACCCCCTTCGGAACCTCTAATTGACGTGCGACGATGTTTTAAATGCGGTATAGAAGGGCATATTGCCACAGATTGTACGATTGGGGAAGAAAAATGCTTCAAGTGTAAGAAAGCTAGTCACAAATATTTTAATTGTCCTACCCTGAAGAAGGAGAAAACCTCAAAAGATACACACACAAATGTATTAACGCTAACCGAATATGTTTCCTATCCCTCTAGAAGATTTTTTAAGGATGCAGTCGTTTTTGGAAAGACGCAATAGTAGATACAGGTAGCGATATTTCCATCCTACAATATGATCAGTTTTAAATCTAACAGATTTACAGCTAGAACTCGCTGAAAAAGGTTTATCAGCATTGGCGGGGAGAGCAAAACAACAATGGGTTGCCTCAGAATCTGAGCCCAAATGGATGGTATCGATATCGACATGATTTTTTTACGTTTCCAAAGAAATATATATTTTGTATTCTATAGTTATCGGAAGTTACATTTTGAATAAGGTTGAAGTTTAGAACCAGAATTTCTAGTATGAGTATGTTTAAGGGAAGTAACGAGCAAATGTCAAGAAGTCAATCGGGTGATGAATTCGTTTTATTTACCAAAGAATTGGATACCTATGCCCTGCCACATTCAGACGTTTACCAAATCACCGAACTTAAAGAAGAGTTTTTCAATATCGTTTACTCGGCCGCAGAATCCTTGTATGAGTCCTTTGATTTACCCTTGGAAAACTTAAGTGAGGCTTACCGAGCTGAAATCAAAACGGCTGTGGAAAGTTATGAACCCACGAAACCAGTAGAAATTAAGATCGTATTATCAGATGATGTCCCGATATCGTGCAGACCCAGGAGAACATCAGACCAACAAGTTATTGAAAACCAGATCAAAGAGTGGCTAGAAGAGAGAGTTATTCGTCCTAGTTTCTCGGAATACTCCTCACCTGTGCTATTGACATCAAAAAAAAAAAAGACGGTACGAAAAGACTTTGCTATGATTATAGGCGCTTGAACGAGAAAATAATACGCGATAACTTTCCGATGGCCATAGTCGATGATGTTGTTCAACGGTAACAAGAGGCAAAAGTTTTTACGACCCTTGACCTCAGATTCCTACACGTACCAATATCGTTAGAGCGTAAATATACGGCCTTCGTCACACAAAACGGTCAATATGAATTCCAGTGTCCGTTTGCCAGTGTGCCGTTTGGAATATGCAATTCACCAGCTATTTTTTGTCGATTTATTTCGGCCGTCTTCCACGATTTGATCGGATATGGTGCTATTGTTGTCTATATGGATGATATAGTTATATTGTCACACGATGGAAATGAGAATATTTGTAATCTGCGCCGAGTATTAGCAGTCGCAGAATTAAATGAGCTCCGGTTCAAATTGAGCAAGTGCCAGTTCCTACAAGGACAAATTCAGTTCTTGGGGTACATCGCTTAGAATTCATCAATATCAGCATCAGAGGAGAAGTGCTTAGCCATCAAAAAGTTTTCGATACCAACCAACGCCAAAATCTTCCAACAATTCTTCGGTCTAACGTTCTTTTCAGCCGTTTTATTCAAGATCAGCGATGCTAGTGCAGAAAGATTCAAAAGACTCAAAATTTTACCCCGTAGATTACATGAGTAGAAAAACCACATCGTCCGAGGAGAAGTACGTACGAACTAAAAGTATTGCCCATAGTAGAAGCTCTGAAGAAGTGCAGGGTATACGTATTAGGCATCAAATTCAAAATAATTACCGACTGCAACGCATTTGCCATAACCATGCGTTAAAACGATGTTCAGGTCAGAGTCTCAAGATGGGCGTTATTCTTCCAATAACTTGACTATTCGATCGAGCACCGATCTGGGAATCGAATGAAGCACGTAGCCGCCCTGAGTCGAGTGGCGTGCCTAATAATTTAAGGTTCACTACAATATCGAATAAGAGAGGTGCAACAAGATGACGAGTGGATAAAAGCTGTCTGCAAGGTGCTTGAAACAAGTTCATTTGTTGATAATATAAAAAGTATGGTATACTTTATACAGATCCCGGTAGAGAACTTATCGTAATACCCTCTACAGTGTAAAAAGATGTAATTGAGATGTCACACCGCCAAAAGCATTGTGCTACAAGAAAAAGAAAGGAACTGGTCGAGAGACAGTTTTATATTCCACAATTAGAAGTCAAAACGGAAGCGATTGTAAAAAGGTGTGTAGAATGTATTAAAGCGGAAGCTTAAGCTAGGAAGAAAAAAGGTATGCTCGCCCCGATCGACAAATCGGATAAACCTTTTTCACATACCACATTGATCATGTGGGACAATGGAAGCTACACAAAAAAATGTTTAATCATCTATTAGTAGTCGTCGATGCCTTCACAAAATTTGTCTGGCTGTACCCAACCAAAAGCACTGGTTGTAAGGAGGTGGTAGAAAAATTAAGACGACATTCAGCAGTATTTGGTGACCCGCAGCGAATCATATCATAAGGAGTTCGCAGAATATTGCAAAGATGAGGAGATAGAGCATCTACTAATCGCTATGGGTGTTCCGAGGAGAAATGGGCAAGTCGAACGCATCAACCGTATAATCGTACCCAGGTTAACAAAAATGTGTGGCGAGCTCAGCAGATGATAAACAACAGTCTAGCGAGAGGCACCTAACATACACTATTCCAATTAATGATAGGCAATAGTATGCGAACGCGAGAAAATCCTCAACTATGTCAAATTCTCTATGAGTTTTTGATAGACGAACTGCAAAATGAGAAAGACCTAATTCAACAAAATGAACGACCAACCACGACCGATACGAAGTAGAAAAAGTTGGTGAAGGCAAAGGTACAAGAAAATATTCCACTGTGGTAGATTAACCGAAGCCGTGGAATCAAGCTTCGGGAGCCAGTGTTAGGAGGGCCGAGTGTAGGATGCCCAACTGGACCACTGTGCGATTGACATAATGGACCATACTAAACATCTGCACAAATGCATTTAAAAGCCGTTTCAAGACATTCGTTTGTTTTTTAAATACTGATTGTCACACTTGTGCAAAACACATATAACAAAAAATAAATAAAAACACACAATTGCAGATTAAGTGTAATTAGTGTGTTATAAACGACCAAATACGAAGTGTAAAGAGTACGAAATTTACACCAAATAGCAACAAAGCAAAACAAATCACACTAACTAAACCAAATCACACGAATCACAAGAAAGAACTGTAGCAAAATAGGTGATAAGTATGAATTATCTTGTTTTTTTTTTCAATTATTAGGTATGACTAGCTAGATTTGTATGAAGCAAAAAAACAATTAAAGATGAAAAATATTTTTATAGAATATTTAAGTTTTTATTTTAAATTATTTTATTATTACCAAAACATATTATCAAATATTTAATTAAAAGTAAAAAAAAAAATTAAAAGGTAATTCTATTAGTTGCAAAATTAATATAAAAATAATACATACAACGATCAAAATCTGAGAAACAATCGGCAATAAACATCAAGATCACACACTGTGAATTGAAAAGTTTACCGTACATAACTGTATTATAGACACACAATTGTTGTGTGTTGTTTTTTCGTTCAAATCAAATTACGGATTGAGTTGGTTTATTTAAATCCAACTACTGCTTTACACTGATTTGTTTGAAACGAACTACTGTTTTAACATTGATTTGGTTTTTCATAATGGATCATTCGAGCTGATTAAAAAAAAAAATTACAGTAGTTGACACAACAATAATTTGGTGTTGACAACTGTGTACAAGAAGCAAATGCATTCGTGCAGGGGTTTAGACAATACATCACGCCACTTTAGAATAAGCAGAGACATTGGACATTTCAACAGACAATCTAACTTAGTGTAACGGACTGGAATTTAAGCGACATTACGTTAACTGTGGCCGGATGGAAGAACAAAAGGAGGACAAACTATCCGTCGGGGATTACTGGAGGAAATCAAATGCTTCATCAACGGAGTTCAGCCATATGGGAAATTTCGACAAAACAGTGCGGCTGTATCTGCATAGCCAGACTTTGGTTTAATAAGAAAACCTTCCTTAGATTACAATCTGCTTTTATTTAATTTAAGCCTTGCACAATTATACAATTAGAATAAAATAAGAATAATAAAAAATGATTTCGAGCTCAAAATAAGTTCTTTTATTAATATATTATAAAGGTCGGATAAAATACAATATAAAATTTAAGACCTGCTTTAATTTTCTAACACATTTCACCTACTCGTGTTACTTTTATATTTCAAACCCTTATCATTTGCTTTCAAACAAAAAGTTTTAAATTTATCTAATTAAAAAAAATGTAAACTTAAATTTTTCCACAACCGAACAACAACGTTGTTAATTTAAACAGTCAACCATGCAATCAGCCAACCTGGCAACATATCATCCCATTATTTATGTGAAATAAAAATTCCTTTGGTAGGAAGTTTGTTCTTTCTATCACTTCTACCTGGGCTTATTTGTTTATTTTCTGTTTTTTTTTTGTCTGTCTTGTTTTATTCATTTCATTCCTTTTGGTCGCTTTTATGGGCTTTTGTGTATATTTAAATGTCAAACAGAGGTAATTTACATTTTTTAGCAACCTTGTTTGTGGAACTATTAGCACACCTTAAAAAGGAAGAAAACAGAAGTGAAATGAAATAAAATATTGTAAAAAAAAAAATACTTGTACAATAATATTAAAAGGGAAACATTAACTAGACTTGTTAATGGGTATTGTTGTGGCCATGTCAGTGCCAGTATTAAGATGCCTTTTGAAATGTGTATATTGGTGTGTGTTTTTCTGTGTGTAAACATCCCTGCAAGCATTTTCTTAAGACACATAATTTACTATAACCCCATATAAAGCCGACTTTTGGAATGGGTTTTATATGAGTTCAATAAGACTTACAATTTGTGAGGATCGGTCCATAATTAAGCTTTAAATCCGCTCCTGAAAATCACTTTAATACGGCTTAAACTGATAATAATCTTGCATGATATTTAATTTTAATCATGCACGATATTAAATTTTATATTACAAGAAATAATATTATAAAACTCTCTGATTGTTGGCTTAAGGTCGGTTTTTCTAATTATTAGTTGACAGTTTATACTTCACATAATGAGCCCACTCTTGAAATATTCCAATTCTTTGCAGAGGGTGTCACAGATTTGGCATAGCTGAATATAGGAATTGTACATGATTTTTACTGCAATTTACTAGAAAAATCCCAATTTTAAGTATGGGAACAAACCTTTTGTAAGTATTAAATAAAAATTCGATATTCACAATAAATCGCCTATCTTTTAAATATGGATTCTTAAATATGGTGTCTTTAATAGATGATTTTTCATTAGGAATTATGTTTACCCTTCCTATCGTTTATTTTAAGTAAGTCATTAAACGGAAGTTAATAAACAACAAAGTTGTTTTATTTTGCTTCCCTGGAAAAATATCTTAAGTTACTGGATGCAACTCTACAATTGACTACTCATTACGGCGTGCAGATAGAAATTTCCATAGACCAGTTATCTTTATGCCACCATTAAGAAACCTGAATGGAAGCCAGAAGCGATATTGAAAAAGGAAGTATCTTTGTTAATCATTTGAAAAACGTATTTACCTCAAACTTATCCCACGATGTAGCAGTCGAGTTATCAAATGTTTTTGTTAGAGCAGCTATTCCCCTACGATTTTAGATAAGAGAAATAGAAAAGCCTATTTGTGGCTTTAACACCAAGATGGCACCTGGTATTGATAATATCAGTAACAAAATGCTTGGAGATACCTCACACAGCAAAGAAAATTATTCTTTTTATTTTTAATGCTATTTTATGCATTGAATACTACTCTCAAGAAGAAAGATTTCGTTTGTAACCATGATACCAAAGCCAGGAAAGGATCACACAAAAGTTGAGTCATACAGGCCTATTTGTTTATTATCTAATATATCAAAGCTATTTGAGAAACTACAAGTGTCAAAATTACCGCAGATTTTAAAGGAAAATAAATGTTTTCCAAACCATCAATTCAATTGAACAAACTCATCGAACAGTTAATGTCATAAGAAAAGCCTTTAAAGAAAAAAATATTGCTCTGCCTTTTTCATTGATGCTTTTGATAAAGTCTAGCAGGAAGGCTTATTACATAAATTGTGGCAAAACCTACCAGCGGATAAACACAAGATATTAGAGTGCTACTAAGTCAGTCATCAATTTATTATTAAAGAAGGCGATATATTAAGTTCTCCTCATCAAATTGACGCTGGAGTCTCACAAGGCAGCATCCTGGGCCCTATATTATACTTAATTCATACATCGGATATGCCAACAAACAACTACACCCAAACATCAACATTTGCGGATGATACGGCTTTTCTAAGCGTACACGAAAACTCTCATAAATCATCTCGGTACTTGCAGGATCATATATTTGAACAAGAAAAATGCTTAAAAGAATGGAGGATAAAGATTTACGAGCAAAAATGCGTCGGGAAACATGCCCCCTATTAAAATCAAGAATCAAATAATTCCTCAACACTCGCATGTAAAATACCTCCGTTTGCATCTAGACCGGCGTTTAACGTGGAAATGGCATCAAGAAGCAAAAATAACTCAAATGAAACTAAAATCAATTCAAATTAAACAAAATTTTGCCATTTCAAAGAATGTGTAATTTATTTAATTAAATATTAATAATTTCCAACAACAATTTTACAAGTTTGAATTATTTTATTTTAAACCAAACAAGTATATTAAGATTTTTTGTTATTCAATTAATATTTTAATAAAAAATTTATATGAAAACAACTAAAATTATAATTAAATCAAAATTGCATTTTTAATTTTCTTTCAACTAAAAAAATAATTTATTCAATTATCATATTAATTAAATTTAAATATTTTTTAATCATTTTTTCAATTAATAAAAAACTTTTTTCTGTGAAGTTATGGCATTAAAAGCTATTTCGGCAGTGTATTTTTGGTGTATAAGATGATTAAGATTGCAAGAAAATTAGTTTGACACAAATTAAATCTTAATACCAACATAATAAGACGGCTTATGGGTACAAAGACTGTATTCCGGAAAGAAGCTTTTATGGGGGCTATATTAAATTATGGACCAGTACTCAACATTTTTAATAGGCTTAATCCTTGTATGAAATTTCTACCCATGTATTAAATTTCATCAAAATATCTTTAAAATTGCGACGTGAAGTTTGTGGACAAGGTTTACACGGACATCAAGCCAGACGGACGGACATCGTTAGATCAACGAAAAAAGTGTTACTGAGTCAATCACTCGGATGGGAGGCCATCGTTAGATCAATGGAAAGAGTATTACTGAGTCAATCAGTAGTGGGTCTAGGACCTCATCTTTAGGGTATTACACACAACAAACACACAGGCAAATTACCCTCACCACTATTGCAGGATGGGTATAAAAAGCGCCGGATGTCAATTTCAGGAAAAATTAAAAAATATTTAAACTTAATTGAATTCTAAATGAAAGGTTTATCCGAAATTGTAGAACTTTTATTCAGCATAGCCTTTATGTACACCTCTTTTGATTTTGTATTGTTCTGGTAAATCTTCTGTAGAACTACCAAAAGTTACGAGTTAGTGACAATTTTATCTTAAATACTCTTCCAAATGCTTAAAGGGTTAATATTTTATTTTTTCTTATTTTTGGAATAGTGTTGGCTTTTGAAAAAACATCTTTGAGTAGTAGTGTCACCAATATGCCACCTTAAAATTAAAGACAATAAAATGTTAATAAGGCTAAAACAAATAACTGACAACATATATTATTTTTCCAAGCTCATTTAAATTTCATTTTTTTGTTAGTTGCTTTATACAAATTTATTCACGCAAACATGTACACACATACACACACACACACACACTAAATATATATTTTTGATTTAGTGCTGGGTGTTGCCAGCTGTAAATCGTAAATGTTATAAAGCAAACGAAATTCATTTATATTCATAAAATATGAAAATAAATTTATCTGTTGTGAGTTTTTTCATTTCTTTCTTCGCAAATTTTATTATTTTCAATGTTACGGGTGTTTGCGAAATGTTTGTTAGAAATGTTTTGGAATAAAAAGAGTGTTTTTTGGAACAAGTTTCAGACGTTCAAGTTTAGCAGTTCAGTGCCGTTTATATTTTGCACTGCTGAGTACTGGGGAGAAAAAAGTGCTAAATTCTTATTATGGGTTGATTATACTAATTTATTTGACGCATTTTACATTATTCTTTTATGTTTACAATTATTTTGTTGGGTGTTTCCCCATGTATTGTCATTTAAATTGTTGAAATATGTTGAGGGATTAATTTTAAATCTTTAACAATGACAAATTGTTGGTATAGTTTCGTAGAAAAGAAATTTATTTTTTAATAGTGAGTGATAGATAATTAAAAGGAGGTGTTTCTTTTGCTAGATTTGTCTGTTATGGCGGGCTTTTTATTTTATAAGGTTTGAAATAGAACGCAACCTATTTGAGATATCTCGCAAGGTTATTGGCTTGAAGTACAATGAAAACATTTTTGTACGAAAATTGACTTTGGTCATGTATGTATTCGACATTCACGTTTTCAGCGGTCAATGCAATAAACGAAATTTTTGTCCACTTGGTCATATATTGCCGCTATATTTTGTTTAATATTGACTCTGATCTCCTTTAACGGTGGATCCTAGTGAGCTAAGATTTATGACCACATATAGTCCCATATAAAAAGAATCTAGAGGTGTTTTATCCTATAATCTAGTCCGCCAATCGATATGACAGTTTCATAATATTTTATCAACTATTACTAAAAAAAAAGTAGCGCTTTAATGGGGGTCATCATCGATTGTAACGTAAAATTCATTTTCAGTAACAAGAACGTCCCAATAACATCACTAGGATAAAAGCCAGGCAGTTAGTTCTTTTTATTTTTTTTTATTTTATTTATTTATTAGTCTATGGATTAACTCCTTTCAGACAAAAATTACAAAATATTAAAATATTTTACAAATAAATTTAACATCATCTATTTAAATATAAAATTAAAGTGTGTTTGATAGTGTTAATATCCAAAGTTATATCAATAATACTGTACAGATCATTAAAATTTACACATATTCTACGAACAGGGTCGGCATTTGCATAATTTTGTTGAAAGTATTCAAATGATAATGGCTGGTAATAACGTGTATGGCGTCGGGGAACATTAAAAAATAAACTTTTTAGCAGGAACTCCGAGCAAATATTGCCTTTAATCAGATTGATAACAAATATCACGTTCAGCATTGTTCGGCGGCTTGTGAACGAAGTTGTTAGTTCTAGTGGATGAAGTTGTTTATCTTGAAGTTCATGGGAGTTTTGCCTGACCCAATTACGCTTATTTTGTTTGTTGGCAAAAACATCAAACCTAAAATGCGCTTCATAAATAAATATGATATATGTTACAGTCACTGATTCGAAATTTTAATAGTAAATGTTATAAATTTATAAATCTATATATTTCCAAGATCTATATTTATTACCGCTTTAACCCATTTTTCGCCGCACCAAGTAAGCTGACAATATAATAACGAAATAAGATTTTAAGTAACCAAGAGAAAGAAAAAAACATTGCAACAAAAAAAAAAAAAAAAAAAAACAGAGTATGAGTGCTGGTGATTATAATTACCGGTCGGCGCAAAATGGTTTAAAATAACACATCATTTTAGATTGTTAAAACCTAACACTCGATAATACTGTTCAGTGCTTAAGTAGAGTACCCTATAATATTGTAAAACGCTAAAAGGAAGTTGTTTCACTATGAACAACATTTTGTCTTATCTCCTTAAGTCGCCGTTGTACTTTTAAAAGTTCTATATTTAACATAATCTTTCATTTTAATTTACGCCACTAAGCACTTGTGCATTCTACTGTATAAATTATCAAAGTTCTGTAATCAACAAGCACATTGAGATTAAATCATAAGTAAAAACATAGTTAAATAATTTTTTATTTTTTACCTGCTTAACCCGGCGCGCTTCGCTTCGCCCATAAAAAATAAATTTTTGGTTAAACAGATCTCGTTTTTTAACCCAAGAACGTCATACTTCGTCGAAATGATGACAGATGTTTCTAGTTTGTATTTCTTTTTCTTTATTTATGTTCTTTTTTAAGCTGATATTTTGTAAAGTGGCAGCCGTTGATATACTCTTGATTTGCCTATGCGTCATCGAATGGACGAAGTATGAAGCTAATGTAACTTTTACATTACATATCCAGTGTATATTTGTCCAGTTAGTAATTAAGGCCCTAATCATGTAAGATGCAACGCAAAGCCAATCAATTACATTTAAAACCAAAAACAATGTCATAAATATTTTGTAATTTTTTTGTTCGTTTCAACAGAAATTCATGTACCGTTTTAAAATTATCAACGCCACAATCTATGCAGCGTTTGAAATTTTAAAACGCAATGTGAATTTCTGTAGAAAGCATTAACAAACTTACAAATATTCATGACATTATTTTTGTATTAAATGTAATTGTTTGACTTTGCGTTGCGTTTTACATGATTAGGGCCTAATCTTTTAGTATTCTATATAATAGCAAATAGAGCCGGTTTGACCGACAAAGAAATTACAAATATGTGCATTCTGTCCTCCGTTTTAACGACGAAGGATACAATTAGTGTGCTTTAATTCAAAAAAGCCTTTTTGCGGAGCACCAAATAGAACTTTGTGCCTCTTGCATAAATAAAAGACTAAGGCTACTGAAAACCTTATCCTTTTTTGATTTAATAAGTTAATTCTACGATGCAAACAAATTTAATGGATTATACATTTTAAAGTTAAATAAATGCATAAATGTTTTTTTTATTATTTAAAAACAAGCCAAACAAACAAGTTCTCTGAAACCCTCTGTTTTGTATTTATTTATTTTATTTCATTAATATCAATAACAAAATATTGAACAAGCGAAATCGCAATTATATTTTGTACGTGTTTCATCCTTTTTGCTCTTGTGACTATCAGCGTCGGCGATTAAACGAAGTATAACGTTTACGTCATAAAAATATGTATGATGTTTTAGGGTTAAACAGATAACGAAGAAATTTGTACCCAGCACCCGTTTAATTTAATAATACTTTTTTCACCGACAAACATATTATGGTTAAATTTGTCCTCTATCAAGAAGCCCAACCATATTATGGTTGCCTCCAAACATGTTTTGGTTAATAATAACTAAAATATGTTTAACACTTATAATAGCATGGTTGATTTTCAACCATAGCATGTTGCTCTTGGAAAAGAGGAAAATACTATTGTTAATTTAAAAAAACAAATTATTGGCATATTTAACCAAAACATTTTTAAAGACAACCATAATATGGTTGTGGCTTCTTGATGGAGGAACAATTTAACAATAATATGGTTGTCGGTGACAATAATATAGTAAGGCGAAAGCCTTACTATATCATTATTGAAAATATCGAGTAAGTCACAAAAAGAATTAAAAAATTTTATGCAACAGCTACATCATCCACGTGCTTACTTTTATTGCTTGGCGAAAAGAAAAAACAAAGTAATAGAGTTTTTGGCCGAAGTCTGCCACTGTGCATAGAAGTGAACTGTTTTCTTTGCTAGATATTGTACATATTTCCATAAATTAGGATTTTTTCTGCTTATTTTCATTAGTTTTCATTGAAGAACAATTCTCCTTATATTTCAAGAGAAGCAGATCAGCCTGCTTACTAGCGCAGCTACATGTTATACGTAAGCTAGGAGAAACTGGCACAGAAAAACTTAAGTTTTCAAAAAATGTGTGTCTTATCTGAGAGACCATGTTCACTTGCAGGGGTTGTTCAAATGGATTTGAGAAATCGGGTGAGTTCCAAAACATCAAAACACATTGCACTGATGTGGGTTTGATACTTTTTCGATACTAATTAACATTCTGTTTTGTTTTCTTTGTAAAAAAATGACAACAAGGCATCAACAAAATAACTGATACACAGTTAACCTTTTCAGCGTATCGATAATTGTTATTATACATTTTGGGACGTTTTACATTGTCAATATTTAAACGGTTGCGTTTAGGATTGCATTCCTTTGTTTGGTTGCATTGCAAATTGTGTTTTGGATTTCACCCATCTTCTATTTCCACAAAAGGTGAGAACTCTGTGTTTTTTCAAACAAAACTCTTATTAATATCAATTTAAAATATTTATAATATCTAACAATGTGTTTTGTAATTTAGGTTTTTAACCCCAGAATTACCGTCTTGGTCTGGCCAGACCAAATTTGTGTTTTGGTTGCAATATTTTTCGAATATAACAACAAATCAAAAAACCGAACCGTGAATTCTATAAATGATATGTTCTAAATCGAATGAATCAAGTTTGAAGCGAATCAAAAATAACAGCCCATATTGCGCTAAGGTAAATTAAACTACAAAAACCAAACGGAAGACTCGTTTTAACTGTGGTAGATGCGAAAAAGCAATGTGCCTTTAATTTCGATGACCATATGATATAAAATAATGAAATAATAAAATTATATTATAAATTTTAATTATTTTAAGTAATTAGCATATGTTCAATTAAAAATATATTTATTTACTTTTTATTTAATTCGGGTTTTTAGCTGTACAAATTATGGTCTGGCCAGACCAAGAGGCGAACTTAGTGGTAAAAAGTTACCGAGAATCCTAGGGTTAAGAAAAATAAAAAAGAATATATGTATTTTATTCGACCTTTATTATTTCATGTTAATTGCGAATAGTTCCAAATAAAACAAATGTCTTTTAATTTTTATTCCAATTGTTTATTAAGAACAATTGTGTTGGTGGACTGTATTTTTCTTTGTGTTTTTACAACTTGTTTGGTGGAGTGTTAAAAACTGACTGCCTCATGTAGTATGTGTGAAATGTTATGGATAAAATAAAAATACAGAGTTGTATGTTAAGGAAGGTTCCTCATCATCCCGGCCGACCCTGAAAGAAGATTTTCAGCATACGGGGAGTTTAACAATCCTGGTGATGTTTCTGGTTATTGTTCCTCTGACAGTTTTGAGCTGCACGGCACGAGTCAAACCATCATCTCCCGGAAAGGTTTTGGTTACCCGACCCATGATCCATGTTGAAGGCGGGGTTCTGTCCTCTTTGACGAGTACCAAATCTTCTGTTGCGATGTTGGGATGAGTGTTGCACCACTTGGGGCGCTGTTGAAGTGAAGTAAGATATTCTCGACTCCACTGCCTCCAAAAACCTTGATGCATACACTGCACGTTTTGCCAGTAATCTAACCGATTTGGACGAGCGTCGGTTAAATTACCCTCAGGCACCATTGTTGTTGGCCTACCAATTAAGAAATGGGAGGGCGAGAGATAGTTCATATCCGTGTCCGGGGCATAGCCAAGAGGCCTGGAATTAACGACAGCTTCCACTTGAGCTAGGAGAGTGTGCATTTGTTCATGCGTTAGGATGCAGTTGCCAAGAACACGTCTTAAATGCAGTTTAACCGAGCGGACCCCCGATTCCCACATGCCACCCCAGTGTGGCGAGTAAGGAGGTGTGAAGATCCATTTAATACCTTCTTGAGCCAAAGTTGCAGCAATAGCCTCATTGTGATCATCTGCTTGCAGGTGTTGATACATTTCGTTAAGAACGCGCTTAGCTCCAACGAAATTCTTACCGTTGTCACTGTATATTGTTGTGCATCTTCCACGGCGAGCCATAAAGCGTCTTAAAGCGGCCAGGAAACATTCTGTTGTTAAGTCCGTTGACAATTCCAGATGTATAGCGGATGTAACCATGCATACAAATAAACATATGTAACCCTTTGAAGATTTTGAGTTGCGTCCGGGATGTAATTTTAGCGTGAATGGTCCAGCATAATCGCATCCAGTATGTTGAAAAGGAAAAGCTTGTCGGACACGAACCGCTGGCAGATCTGCCATTCGTTGTTGTGTTGCATGTTTAGCTTGTCTGAAACATTTCAAACACGTGTGTGTAATTTTGCGAATGAGATTCCTTGCTCCGATAATCCAGTACTGCTGCCGAATAATTACAAACAATGAGGATACCCCTGGGTGTAGATGCTTTTTATGTTGCTCTTCAACAATCAGGGTTGCAATCTTGTGCCTACCCGGCAGAATAATTGGATGCTGAATGCTGTCAGCAAGATCCGAATGTTGTATTCGACCACCCACTCGGACAAGTCCTACTTCATCAATGTATGGTGAAAGCCTTAAAAGTTGAGAGTTCTTGTGTAAATTTATTCCTTGCTGCAAACTAACCCGTTCTGTTGAAAACCTATCCTGGGCCATTTTGATGCAGACAATTTTAGCTTGAGCAATTTCATCGAACGTAAGATACGTATTTGGGTTCCTGATTTTGTGCACGCGTAGATTTATAAACCGCTTTACATATGCGGTGATGCGTAATAACGCCCACCAGGAGGAAGTTTTTTCAAGTGTCATTTCCAATGGATGTATTGTTGGATTATGACTTGTCGTCAAGGTATTTGCCGGAAAAATTCTCATTTCAACTTCCACTGCAAGTTTATCCGGAGGTATGTTGCTGAAATCGTCACATGTAGACTGTTTTGCATTCCTTAAAAATAAGGGACCCGACCACCAGAGATCGAGTCTCAGGAGTTGCTCAACCATCAAACCACGGGAAGCACAATCCGCGGGATTGTCTTTATTCCTACATGTCTCCAGACACTTCTAGGTAAAGTTTCTAATATTTCTGCTGTGCGATTACCAACGAATGTTTTTAGTTTGATGGGCTGTACTGAGAGCCAAGATAAAACGACTGAAGAGTCACACCAGGCATAAGCCCTGATAGTCCTATGTGACAGTGACGCAATGATTGATTTTAAAAGACGAGCAAGAAGTAATGCTCCGCATAATTCCAACCTTGGTAACGATATTTGCTTAAGTGGTGAGACACGAGTGTTTGATGCCACTAACGATACATGAATAGTCCCATGTTCATCCTTCACTTGACAATAAACTACTGCAGAGTACGCCTTAATCGAGGCGTCGCTGAATCCATGTAATGTAATTTCAATGTTGCCATTCGGTATAAACCGGGGTAATCGTAACCTGTCCAGCTTGAGTAAATCTTCTCTATATTTCAACCATACCTCCTTCACGTTGGAGGGCAGAGGGTCATCCCATCCTATATTTAGCAGCCACAATTCCTGAAATAGAATCTTGAACTTCACCACGATTGGAGATACCAATCCAAGGGGGTCAAAGATCCGTGAAACTTCAGATAAAATCTGCCTCTTCGTAGGAGTTTGGAAAGCTCCCAAACATATTTTGTATCCAATGAGATCTTCAGTGGAGTACCAGTGGATTCCAAGGACCTTAGTAGAGTTTGCATTCTCTCCATTCAAAAACCCTGGTGTGTTTTGATCCGTTGGGGTAATTGCGGTACTATTAGACACCCATTTACTTAGTTGTAGCCCTGCTTGTGAGAGTAGATCGACAAGTTCGTCACGATATTTTACCAATTGTTGTTCAGACGTGGCACCTGTTAGCACATCGTCTACGTAAAAATCTTCAAGTAAAATCTTGCATGCGTTGGGATGAGAATTCTTGTAATCCTCAGCAATTTGTTCCAATACGCGCACTGAGAGAAAGGGTGCGGATGCCGTTCCATAAGTTACGGTGCATAGTTGATAGTATTTGAGTGGTTCATCAGGGCTCTCTCTCCACATAATACGTTGACAATTTCTGTGTTTTTCAGCTACCCAGATTTGTCGAAACATCTTGACGATGTCTGCAGAAAAAACAAATTTATGTAGACGGAATCGGAGGCAAACTGCAAACAAATTTCTTTGTATTGAGGGCCCAATGTGTAGTCTATCATTTAGTGATATGCCATCCGCGTCCTGAAAAGATCCGTCAAATACGACCCTAATTTTGGCACCAATAACTGGATGGTGAGGCAAGTAGTAGACCTGATTGTCCCTCACCCCAACTTCATTTGGAGAAAGTTCCCGCATGTGGCCTAACTGTTGATATTCCCGCATAAATTCAATATATTTTGCCCTAAGCGTAGAGTTCCTGTCTAACCGACGTTCGATACCATAAAAACGTGAGACAGCACCCTTGTGCGTATCGGCAAATGTAATCTCTTGTTCCTTGAATGGAAGCTCAACGATGTACTTTCCATCAGTATGTCGTTTATAAGTGTTTTTGAAATGCTCCTCTACAACCAATGATTCTTCATCCAATTTAGTAGGAGTGTTCGCGCAGTCTTCTATTTCCCAAAACGATCGAATAGATTGATCTACGTCGACTAATGTGAGTAAAGTTGCTGGTGAATGATTTTCACACAACAAAATTCCCGAAGTTACAACCCAGCCAAAAATTGTGGAAATAGCAATGACACGACCCTGACTATCTTTCAGTCTTCCCATTGATAAGACATCCCAAACCACATCAGCGCCTAAAAGAATGTCCACCGGCGTAGAGCTATGCCAATATGGGTCAGCAAGTTGAATATTCTGAAGAAGAGAAGTGTCGAAATCGGTTACTGAAGATCTTGGAAGGGACGAAGTGATTCGCCCCAAAACATGTACACAAGTACCGATATAATCCTCAGATAATCTGGATTTCATATGAATTGATGTGTGACCGCGTGTTGGGTCAGCTTTGATTGACTGGATTCCAGAAAGAGACATGCGCGATGGTTTACGTGGCAATCCCAAACGTTTGATACACTCTTCTGTAATGTACGAATACTCAGATGCGGTATCCAATAACACCCGACAGCTGATGAAGTTCCCAGCGTGATTGCGGACATTAACAACTGCCGTAGGCAATATTTGCTTAAAGTTGAGACCTGGTGATTGTACACCGGAATGTGAAACCAGCGTGTTTACTGCTACCTCCTGAGAGGCCTCTAATGATGAAGTAACTACGTTTGTAGTGGATGATGAATTTCCCCGTTGGGCGCCGTTAGTTGCGTTTTGAGTAGTGTGTACAAGAGTGTTGTGACTACGTTCACACGTACGACATTTACTTTTAGATTTACAAGTATAAACCGTATGCCCATCCCGTAAACAATTAAAACATAGATGCTTATCCTTGACCAATTTCCGGCGTTCGTCAATTGACAAAGATAGGAAATGCGGACATTTGTAAATATAATGATCCCCAGACCTGCAATCCAGGCAAACTTGATTACCATTGGTAGACACCATCGTTGTAGATGTGCTACGCTTTTGATTATTCGATTTTACATAATTGGTTCTAACCGATTTGCTACCGAGCTCGATCTCTTCACAACGTTGATCCAAAAAGGTTAAAAATGACGCTATTGTAGGCTTCGCCTCATCCCGCGTCTTCTCAATCCATTTTCGGCGGGAGTCTGGATCAATTTTCGTTTGAAGAATGTAGATAAGCCAATGATCACGCTCATCATACCCTATGGCTTCTAGACCTCTAACCACCTCGTTTGAAACGTCCGATATTTTGCGTAAACTAGAAGAGTTTTCCTCCCTAATAGAAGAAACCGACATAAAGGTTTCGATGTACGAGTTCACTATATGTCGCGGGCGATCATAACGTTCCTTGAGACGATCCCATGATGTTGAGTAGGATAGATCTGTAATCCGCATGTGCTCAATGAGATCCGCCGCGTCACCCTTTAATACGGATTTTAAATAATGAAATTTCCGTATGTTTGACAAATTAGGCTTAGAGTCTATAGCGCTAGTAAAAAGGTCTTTAAAAGCTGGCCAATCCTTGTAATTGCCAGTAAAGGGTTCAATTCTAATTTTCGGTAGATCGTTTTCATTATTACGCGAGATGCCCAGAGAATCGAGTCTATTCAATAATGTCGAATGCTGTTCCGCCAACCGATTAAACGCGTCATTATGTGGATCAGGAGTTGATACCCGTGGTATGCGAACGTTTAGCATCTCCATAAGAATCCCTTTAACATGAAAATATCTTTCTTCATATTCTGTAAAATCTTCATCTGGATCTACAAAATCTTTTTCGTCCTCAAAATTGTACAACTCTTTAGTCAGTTCTCCAAGTTCCTTATAAGCCTCGTCTAAACGCGACAAACGAGCTTCGATTTGTGCAGCATTGACATCTGCAGGAGGATTCTGAACAAATGTTAAAGCACGCGTAATATATGCCTTTTCCACGCGCCGCTTCGATTGTAAGCTTTTAATAGTTGCCGCCATTGTGTATAAAAATAATTAAATTGTACTTACAGTTTGCCTTCCAGTACCTCTTATTGTAAAATTGGATTTAAGTTTGATTTTCTACGCTCTAGTGTATCTTTGTCGCCCGACGCCCGACGCGTGTTGTTACGATTCTGTTCCTTACAACACTACATACGCACATGAAATCTTTCGAACACAAACATACGCTGCAAACCCTTTCCTTGTTGTTTTTGTATTGTCTATTTTGTTGTGTCTGTTAAAACACCACATTCACTTTGCTCTTTATACACAAATCGCGACCAATTTTGTTTCGTAACGACCGAAATAGTTTTGTTTGAAATATTGTTTTTGTTGTAACGACCGAAAATTGTTTCTTCACTTGTTACCGGCAAATAATTCCGTAAATGAATATTCTACACGATAATGATCTTTGCTTGTTGTTTTCTTTTTTTTTTTTTTCAAATTTTCAATTTTACACACTTATGTACATATACGATTTAGCATCACATTAACACAAAATACGTTGCAACCTTTTCCTTGTTGTTTTTGTGTTGTGTATTTTGTTGTGTCTATTGACAACACAACATTGGCTTTTTTCTATACACAAATCGTTTGCTGTTACCGTTTGCCTTGATTTGCCTTGTCACTCACACAATATTGTTTTTGTAAATGCTTCGCGACCAATTTTGTTCTACACGATAATGATCTTTGTTTGTTCGTTTGATTATCACCATACGATTTAGCACTGTTGTTATTGTTGTGCCTCGCGGAGCACCCAATTGTTATGTATACGAATTTATTGCCTTCAAAACACAGCTACGAGTTTTGCTTTTCTCGTTTCCCTGTTTGAAACACTAAACGATTTGGCACTGTTGGCTCTTTTTTCCTGAGAATTTAACACGAATATTTTGTTCTTGTTGTTGTGCACAGCGGAGCACCCAATTGTTAATTAACCGAAATTTGAAATTCTCAGGAACCTCTTGATATGTAAATTAAATTGTGTCCAACGTACTTGTTGTCCGTTGAAGCTACCAATTTACCCACTTTCACTGTTTGTTATATGATTTTGCGTGTTAAATCATATTTTCACTAAAAACACTCGCGTTTTCACTAGTTCGATATTTGGCGAGGAGGACCAAATTATAATTGCGAATAGTTCCAAATAAAACAAATGTCTTTTAATTTTTATTCCAATTGTTTATTAAGAACAATTGTGTTGGTGGACTGTATTTTTCTTTGTGTTTTTACAACTTGTTTGGTGGAGTGTTAAAAACTGACTGCCTCATGTAGTATGTGTGAAATGTTATGGATAAAATAAAAATACAGAGTTGTATGTTAAGGAAGGTTCCTCATCACATGTATAATAAAATTTTCGAGCCTGAGGTCTTTTTTTATCAAAAACTTTTTAACTTTTATTTGAACCAATATTTCGGCACATTTGAGTGCCTTCTTCAGGGTTGTTTTTCTTCTTTATATTACAAAATTTCAACAATTTTTTGAACAAAATTTACACAAGATGACAAATTAAAAAAAAAATTAAATCGAATACAAAAAAATTATTTTTCAAATCAAACTTGATCTAAGTGTTATACTTAGATCAATTAATTTTTAACTTCCGTTTCTATTTTATAAATTAAATTTCTATAATTTTGTGCTACATTTTCAGTGTCTGACGTAAAATGAATTCTCGACATTGTAGGTACTTTTATAATTTGCCGGACATAATCTGACATAAATCTACATTTATAATTATTTTCTGTGTTTAAAACAGTTGTATTTTCAAAATCTGGGTAATGGTTTAGATTAGCACAATGAGTTGATAAAGCGGTTTTTTGGGATACAATATTTCAATATTTTTGATTTGACTTATGTCCTGCTATCCCAGTATTCAGTTTATTCTTTGTCGTACCTGTATATAGTTTATTACACTGTCCACTACCATTAACCTTACAAGGTATTTTATAAACAACATATGACATTTCCATTTTCTTTATTTTGTATTTTATTTAAGTAAATAGTTTACCTTCTGTGTTAAAAGATTTATGAGCTATTTTGTATATTTTGCTATCATATATATTGGATTTTTCCAATCTTTATGAAAATTTTGGGGTATATGTTTCCGACTTATTAATTTTCTGTTCTGTAATACTAGTTCGGTTATTTACTCCACAATTATATTGTATTAATAAATCTGATATTTATTGTTTTGGAAAGCTATTATCAGACAATATTTTTGAAATCCTCCTTTTGTTATCTATACGAAATTCTGAATCACTTATTTTTTGAACTCTTTCTCTAAAATTTTTAGCTGTATTAATTATTATTTTCCTCGGATGTTTCGAGAAATAATTAATAATTCTACGGGAAGATGTTAGTTTTTAATACCAATCTATTAATATCCCATTTCCTCTTCTAATAATCAAATCTAATCTAATTATCGTCTTGAATAAGATTCCTTTTCAATTGTAAATTTAATGTCTGTGTTACAATGTGTTAAAATATCTAACATTCGTAAAAATACCTATCATTTGCTCTATTCCTGATTCCGGAATTATACAAAATAAATCCTCAACATATTTTGTTAAGATCTTCGGTTTTATAATGAACTTTTCATCAAATATATCAAATAATTTTTCCATAACTATATCTGCTACATTTGGAGAAGCTGGCGAATCCATAGGAAGTCCTTTCATTTGACTTTATATATATATGACTATTTAATTGAAAATATATTCTATTCATTATACAAAATTTAAGAATACGTAAGCCTTAATCGTTTTCGATATTCTTATGTCGCATTATTATGTTTAATTTTTCTTCTACTATATTAATAGCTAAGTCTATTGGAGGTTGAGAAAGTAAGGCATCGATATGTGTTTATGACCTAATGCGAGAACCCATTGGGCTTCCTTATTATATTTATGTTAGATTTGTTAACAAGCCATTTATTATTAAATTTTAACTGCTGTATTCATAAGAAATAAAATAGATTTCAAACGTATTTTAAAACAAAAATTCCATACAAATTTTCCATAAAATAGATTTCATATCCAATTTAGTTTTTTATGAATACGGCAGTAAACCTTTTTCCTTTTTTTGTAAATTAACAAGTTCTTGAAATTTCTTTCCATACCTACATTTGATCTTCTCATTGAAATTGTTCGCTAACTTACCTTCATATTTGAATCGTTTATTTCAGTAACCCGTCAAGTGAGCTTTTTTAAATCATCGGACAACTAAAAAATCATCCAAATTTTTAAATTAATAAATATACAATCCTTTAAAAGACCAAACAGTTGACGCTTTTCTGCATAAGAAGATGTGACTAAAGCAGGCCATTCATAATCTATATTAATAAACTTTTTGAAAAAATGGCAGTTGACGTATTTCTAAAATAAACGATTTATTTATAAAAGAATATTTATTTGAATATTTAGAATTGCTTCTAAAGTAGTTAATGGAGTACAATAATAATATCATTAAAATTTACTTTTTTTTTATTAAAATGTATGTCTGTAAACATAATTTTTTTGTATGCATAACTCTATAAATTGTTAAATATATAGTTGTTTGCCAACTGTCCTCAATAATGTCCGATGGACGCTGAGGCAATACCTCTTTTGTAAGAATTTAATTTTTGAGCAAATAAACTTTAATAAAAAAATAATTGTTGTTAATTTCACCATGAATTCTAATTCAAATTGCATATTTTTAAATCTCATTAATATCAATTATAAATATTAAGAATATCTTACCCTGTTATTTTACATAATAAGAAAAATGCTCTACTAGAGTCTTGTTATTTTTAACTTGAATTCAAATTCAATATGCGTATCCGTATCGGAGTCGGTATCGCAGATGTTTCTTTTTGAGTATCGGTATCGGCAAAATGGCATATAGTTGCATACTTTATTGTAACCTTTCTCCAGATATACTGTATTTTATATTGTCTTCGCAAGGGCGATGACGAGCTCTCTAAAATATTTACAAATATTTATAGCCTGTGTTAAGCGCCAGGTAATCAGAAACTTTCTATAAAACTGTACTGTGAAAAGTTCAGAAAAATCACTTCATTACTGTAGGATTTTATACAGAACAAACAAACAAACACATTTGCATATTTATATAATTAGATTTAACATATAATTTTTTCTTGATCCCGTATAAAATTATCGCTACGTATGAGTGATTTATAATTACTTATTCAAATATTCATACGTGCACGTGTGTATGTAAAGACATCTAGACGTATGATTATTTTATTAATCATACGCTTATGCGATTTTGCATGCATAGTTAGCGTTTTATTACATCTTTTGTATTAGTAATTTACAAACTCAATTTAAACTATCAATAATGACACAAATGTCACTATTCCCAAGCTGATTTGAATCGAAGTAATTTAAAATTTTATAATTGACGGGTGATTAAATATTTGAGATAATATAAAATTGTTTAGAGTGATGCATATACATTCAAACTTTAAATAGTTGTGATCTTAAAATCTGCCACAATTTATACATAAAAACGACAAACTTTGTATTTTCATAAGTTTACTGGATATTCTGTTTCCTCACAAACCCTCATTCATTTTGAAACAAATACAAAGGTTTTAGTATTTTATCTAATCCTTGTAATTAGGCTTTATACACTTTGCCCTTTGAATTGATGGCAGTCTTTCTAATTGTTGCTCGTTTTTCCTGTTTTTTTTTTTTTGTGTAATTCTTTTGTGTAATTCTTACACAAAATCATTTAAAATTTGTATGGAAATTTTAATAATAGAACTTAGCTAAGCAAGAAATTGTTTCGATCGCTTCTTTAGTCCTTCTCTTATGGTCTCTTCCACAAAAAAAAAAAAAAAAGAAAACAAAAAAAAACCACTTTGCTAAAAGGTGCATGTATAAAATGTTGCCAACCCTGTTATAATGCTCTTTGTTATTTGACGAGAACTAAGCACAAGTTATCATAAAGTGGAATGCCCTGTTTTTAACAGCTGACAAAAAGTTTGTTATTCAAAATTACAAAAAAACAAAAAATAATTTAAAATTTGTTTATCGCTCGGACACAAAATGAATGTCCAAATTTCAGCTTGCACGAAAACGGTTCAACGTTATCTAGTAAAAATTAGTTTTAAAATAACGTTGGCAAAATTAGTGGAAGCTTAGGTGAACATTTAAGTATAATAAACATTTTATCCTCAACAGATGACGAGGATAAATTCAATAATTGAGTTATTGTCATTTCTGCACATATAATGGATCCATATTTTAACTTTTTTCTTTAAAATTTTTTCAAAATTTCCCATTAAAAGATTTTATTTGTTGAGCTTGATTCCCTATTTTTGTTTTTATAAATACTGAATTCTTATATAAATACTAAAATTTATTGTTGGAGGATAAGCTTGTTCCATCCGCATTTCACTGGTTGCTTAGGTCAGATCAACAGGAAACGTTTTCACAAAAAAAAAAATGTTTAAAGACTTTTGATGTGAACAATTTTATACCACCGAATCTACTTCGATTTTATTTTACCGACAACATACCATGTACAATGTAATGCTTTCTTATGGCTTTCTATAAAATAATAAGAAAATAAATCTTTAAAAGCTTAACTTTTTTACACAATAGCATAATGGATAAATTTCCATAAAATATTGAATTTTTCGCAACGGTTTGCTCTTAAATAGTAGACAGTACAAAAGTGGGTAAATCATAACAGTTTTTATGAGAATTGTAATGAGATTGATCGTTGGTACGTTCGTGTAAAATAAAAAAAATTTAAAAATTATGTTAAATTGTTAAAGTAAAATTGTAATAATTTAATTAATAAAATTATAATATTGTTTTAAAATAGTTTTGTCTGTGTACACAAAACTGTGAACAATCTTCTTTCCGGACTTAACCGCCTAAACTCTTTCTTCAAGTAGATTGGGTTGGATTATACTTTTTTGGGGTATTTTATTTTTTTAAATGAAAGCCGTGATTTTTAGAGTAACTGTTTATTTATTGAATGATTTTTGTATAAAATAAGTGTTTTACTTAAATTTTATAATGAAAGGAAACCTACATCTTACTAATTCTAATACTGCTAAACCCTAGTTCGTCGGAAAGTGTAGACACTAGAGTCTTAATGTATAAGTTAACTATGTTGGGTTCTATGAACCGTTAAATAATAAACACCTTTTAGTTTTGTGATTCGATATAGATTGATTTATTGAAATAAATTTACTTAAAATTAAAGTTTGCAATAATAAAATAATAGCTGACTAATCATATAAAGACTATACAAAATTTTTCATAAATTAGCCAATCAAAGTAATGCAATAAAATTAAATGCTGACCAAGTATTTGCCGCTAAAATAATTGACCAAATGAAATTATGAAATTTAATCCAATTCAAAACAAATTTCCCAAAATTGCAACAAAGCATATTATCAATAGTATGCGCATTCATGTCGACCACCATCAAAATAACATGGGTATTCATGGCGTTGTTAACTTATTTATGAACTGAGTTATACATTCGAAACCATAATTCGAAAATATAAGCAACTGAGTTTTACCTAATCGCGTAACCATTTAGATTATTTTACAATCTCAATCAAACTTTTGTATGCGTAGAGGAAATTGTGTTTTCTGTTTTCTCATATCGACCCCTTTTGCGAAATGATCGTAAGCATCAAAACACAAATTTTACAGGGGATGGTTTTTCTAACTATTAATAAATGTATCCGAAAAATAAAAAATGTTTCGTTGCATAATTTAAGATATTTCTTTAGTAAGTGTAGCGCCAGACTAGTACATTCGACGGATGACATTTTTAAGAACGGCCTTAAATTAAGAATTCTGGGTTGTTTTAAATGCTTTTAATATCCGAGATGCTATTCTTTGAGAAACTATTGAGGCTCTTCTAATATGCCCATAGATTTAAAATCCAAAACACAAGTCTTTAATTAGCACCTCAAATTATTTTAATTGGACTGACCATTTAAAGAATCAAAAATTCTTATCCTTTTTATCCAAAGTCTCCCACTAACCATCAATTGGCAAACTTATAGAAAAGATGGCATAACGTATGATGTATTTTGACATCAGTTCTATGACCCCATGACATTATTCATCGTTGTGATGTTATAGCCTTTTAACACTGATCTACATCTAACATCTACCATCCAACTGCGAAGATGTTTGCATTTTCCCATTACAAATACATAGGGGTAAAAATCAACATCTTAAAAAGATGTACAAAACTCATTTTATTCCATTCTATATCTTTCGATTATTTAAGTGTCATCTAGAAAATTGCCAAAAAATTTTATTGTTACAGTTGCATCACTGACAAAAGTAATATCGGTTTTACTAGGGTTCCCTTCCCTTATAATTATTAAAATTTCTAGCATGGTAGATATTCAACTTTTGTATTGCAACCTGCATTGTCTCTCACCTTACAATATATTCATTTAGTTGAGTATACATCAACCTCTTATTGGAAAGTAATTATGTATGCAGTTTAGTTTTCTGGAACTGTTGCACAAAATGTCCACAAAAAAGGGATATGGAACCTGGCAAGGAATTTTTTTAAAGAATGTCTGGAGCCAAGAATATCTGCAGAGTGTGAGTTCGTCTCTAACCTCTAAAGAAATTTTTGTATACATCGTGCTAAGTATTATGATATAATTATATATATGCATAAACATATATCGAATATTCTGGGTATTAAAATGTTTTAGGATTATGTACATAAAAATGCTTCGAGAATTTGATGCATTTAACTCAATAACTTAAACAAATAGAATATGGGAATTTTGGCTTCTTAATTAACTTTTAAACATGAAAATAATGGGAATAATACACAAAATGTGGCATCTAAATGATGTCACGGTAGTCATAGCATAGCTGACGCATAAAATAATACAACATTTTCTAATGACGTTTATCATTGATTTGATGTCACTTTTTGCTTCATTGACGCCATTTGTAATAACATTGATGTTACAAATCTGATGTTAGGGTATCATCAATTTTAATATGCACTTTTCTATATAGCAAAAAATTGCCAACGTTACTTACGATCAATGCGAGCTCCTTTTATTATTGACGTTATTAACAATTTTGACATTTTGTTGAATGAAAAACATGAATAGGTCCATACAACTTAAATTTCAATATTAATTTTTTTGTCATAATTTCGCCTTCTATTATTTCGAGAAAAGGGGTCGATATGTAAATAGATAAGAAAAAAAATCCATTTTGTAATTGATTTTTTAATATCCAGGAGGATTGGGAAGCTTACAAAAGTACCGCTTTCACTCAAGTTAGGGCAGAGTGGTCTTCTGTTTAACGACCATATAAGGACATTAAGAAATTGAAAATGTTTTAGAATATAGAAGAGTTATTTTACAAATACGAAGTCAATCATCACATATTTTAAGTAGTTTCATAACCTTTGTAGACAAGCAGTACAAAATAGCATTATCAAAGGTCCTTTTGTACTTTTGCATCACTGTGTAATTCTATAGAAAAGCAAAAATAGGTGCTTAATAGGAATGGCATAAAATTTTGCAATATTCTTATATAAATCTCAGAGTTAAACTCAAACTCATTTTTTTTTGGCGTATGAATACGAAAAAGAGGACAAAGAAATCAATTCTAAATTATGGCAATTAATTTAAAAAGCTTAAAGATGATTTAAAAACGTGCGTGCTGAATTTTAATTTGTTTGCTGTTTTGTTGTTTTTTAATGATTATGTTTAAATTGTATAATTTACTCTAATTGTAAGTTTTACTTGCGAGTATGAGGATTTAATTGTCCAAACACACAGAGAAAAAACATGTTTATATATGGTGACCTCCAACAAAACTATTTTAAAAGTAAAATTTTAAACATATCATGTTTAATTTAATCATACTTTTGTCACCGACAAACATATTATGGTTAAATTTGTACTCCATCAATAAGCCACAACCAAAACCTGGTTGCCTCCAAACATGTTTTGGTTAATAATAACTAAAATATGCTAAAAGCTTATAATAGCATGGTTGGTTTTCAACTATAGCATGTGGCTCTTGGAAAAGAGGAAAATATTATTGTTAATTTAAAAACAAATTATTGTCATATTTAACCAAAACATGTTTAAAGACAACCATAATATGGTTGTGGCTTCGTGACGGAGGACAAATTTCACAATAATATGGTTGTCGGTGGCAATAATATGATTAAATTAAACATAATATGTTTAAACATTTTCTTTAAAAATAGTTTTGTTGGAGCTGACCGTTTTTAAACATGTTTTTTCTCTGCGTGAATAAATACCTTTTCTTTGTTTAATAGCGGAAATATTTGCAACTACACATTATGTAGAAGACAAGTATTTCCTTTTGTTTTTTTTAAATCGAAAATGTTTGACCTTACGCTTTTGGAATTTTATAAAGTATTGTAAAATATTCAAAACCAAGCCAAACTATATTCCATACTTTACGTCTTTCGCCAGGCAAGCTCAGGAAACTTAGAATTCAAAAAGTTAAGTATAAAAAAAAGAAAGAAAGTACAGTCAGTCAAGACCATATGATACCCTACACCACAGTATATGAGGACAAATTTTTACATAGTTCATGTGGCTAAATGAATAGGGATCTATCTTGGTTTCAAATTTCATTAAAATCTGTTAGATAGTTTCGTAGAGGCAGAAATTGCCCCAAATCTCCCCTCGTGGTCCTTCTTTTTAAATGCATAACTTATGCGTCCATATAGATCTATGTTTTAATTTTCATTAAAATTGGATTCATTGTGGGCACAAAGACCCTATTCCGGAAAACGGTTGGTATGGGGGTGATATGAAACTATGGACCGATTTCGCCTGCTTTTCAATAGGATTGATACTTTTTAAAAAATTATCGAAAAATGCGACAAGACATGACAACACTTGATAACGTACTGCAAGATATGTTAAAAACTATTTTAGACATTAGTGGTTGGGAAGTGTTGCCTAATCCACCTAAAATTCAAGACCTTGTCCCGTTCGACTTCCATTTGTTTCGATAAATGTAAACCTTTTTCACTGGAATACGCTTCACTTAGCCTTAAAAAGAAAAAACTCTTTTGGCACGGAATCCATTTGTTGCCTAGAAGATAAAAAATGGTGGCCATTAAGATTAATTTTGCACACAGAAAAAATTAAAAATTGTCTCCAATCACCAAATTCATAGAATCAAGAAAACGATTTGTTGATTTTTCACCTATTACCAAAATGATAATATTAATTACTAAAAATTGTAAAAATGGACAATTGTGGTTTTTTTTTCAATAAATAATATTTTTTTGTTTATTTAAAAAAAAAAAATATAATGAAAACATTTACCATTTCAAACAATGTGTTAATTGATTTAATTAAATATATCTCAGGTTTTGGCAATTCCCAACAACAATTCTACAAGCATAAATTATTTTATTTTACACGAAAAAGTCAATTAAGATTTTTTGATATTTAATCAATATTTTAATTAAAAATTTATTTCAAGATAACTAAAATGTTAATTAAATCAAAATTAATTTTCTGATTTTCTTTCAACTAAAAAAAAAATTGATTTAATTATCACATTAATTAAAGTTAAATACTTTTAGACAATTTTTTTAATGGATAAAAAACTACTGATCATTTTTTTCTGTGCAGCCATCTATACAATAAAAACTCAATACTGCTATAAAAAGGTTTTGTTTGTCGATCGACTTTTTTACATATTCCGTAAAGAAAATCAGAAAAAAAAAATTGATCGGTCATATAAATGATTGTATCGCTCAAAAAAAGCTAAAAAAAAAAAACGAATAGTAAAAATTAAATCTATTAGAAATTCTTTTCCAAAGAAACCGCACCTATAGAAATTTTAATTGATCTTCCCTTCATTAACAAAACAACGCATTTTTTTATTGTTAATATCAAAAAGAGGCCTAAAATTAATTTTGGCCCACTAAAAAAGTATTTTTTTTTTCTTTTTTTTTTTAATAAATATAAGATTCCGAAAACGGTGGTAAAATTTAGTAAAAATACTTGAGAGCCCTAATGTACATATAAGAGTTTCCAAATATTTGACTTTTTGCTTTATTGTAGTAAGGAATTATTCGATTTTTGAACTTTAATTTTGCTCAATTAATCGAATTAGAGTTTTTGTTTAAATAACTCGAATAATTCAAACAATATTACGAGGGCAGATCAATAAGTCCGCGATTTTTTGAATGAAACACAGTTTTTTTTACAAAATAAAAATTATTTTTCAACACAATCTCCTTTTAGCTCAATACACTAAGTCCAACGTTTCTGTAATTTGTGTATCCCTTACAAAAAATAGGATTTTTCGAGGTCCATAAAATAGGCATTTGTTTGACCAATAATTATCGTTGGAGCTAAATCTCTTTCCACCGAGCCATTTCTTTAGATTCGGAAATGGGAAATAGTCACTGGGGGCTAAATCCGGAGAATATGGCGGATGAGGTACCAATTCGTAGCCCAATTCATGTAATTTTGCCATTGAGACTGCATACGTGTGCAACAGTGCATTATCTTGATGAAAAAGAACTTTTTTCTTGGCCATATGGGGTCGTTTTTTTTAAATCCTCGTTAAATCGGTCCAATAAGTTGGCATAATATTCGCGGCTTTTTGTTTTTCCCTTTTGAAGGTAATCGATGTGGATTATCCCGCGTGCATCCAAAAAAACTGTTGATATCACCTTATTGGCCGACAAACTTACCTTGGCCTTCTTCGGAGCCGGATCACCCGGAGAAACCCATTGTTTAGACTGCTGCTTGGTCTCCGGAGTGTTGTAATGGATCCATGTTTCATCAACAGTTACAAAACGCCGCAAAAACACATTCGAATTGCGGTTAAACAACTCCAAACAATCCTTTGAAGTTGTCACACGATTACGTTTATGGTGAATTGAGAGCAAACGCGGCACCCATCTTGCAGACAGCTTTTTTAAACCCAGCTGATCATTTAAAATCGAAACCACACTGGCATATGAAATGCCTATGGCATCAACAATCTTACGCACTCTTACTCTTCGATCGGCCAACACCATATCGTGAATTTTTTCGACATTTTCGGCTGTACTAACTTCAATTGGCCGTACAGAACGTTCAGCGTCATTTGTGCTTGTGCGACCACAACGAAAGCCAGTAAACCACTTTTTTACCATTGAAATCGATGATGCAGAGTCCCGTAGTATTTATCAAGCTTTTTCTTGGTTTGATTGACGATTTTTTTCGCAAAAAATAATGTTTAAAATTCACTTTTTTTTCATTTTAAAAAAATCCACGAGGTTGTGTTTTGAACAGCTTTAAAACGCAAAGTAAATGACGGAACTTGCTCAAAACTTGACAGTAGTCTATTAACAGGTGGTACTTGATAACTTAATGCGGATATTTAACACGGGCTTTAAGCTCATATTTTTTTTTTAAACTTTTTATTTTATTTTAGTAACAAAAATTATTTAAACCATATTGTTATTCGTAACTAAATTTGACCAATTAACAAAATCCTGAAAATCGAGTAAAATTTTAATCGATGGAGATTCTCAGTTAATTTTTTTTAATCACTGTAATTTTTCCTGATTTTAAGAAAATTTCTTGTAAAGATAAGATCTTAAATTATAAAGCTTATAAAAGAGTATTTTAAAAAAATTTAAAATCCGTGATATTGTTTCCAAAAACCTACCTAGGGACACTTCGGGTTTCAAGGTGAATCTAACGATACCTAAAACGTCAAAATCCATCCAGCCGTTTAGATGGTACGGGCAAATAAAAATATTGACGATCATGTAAAAACAGGTTACCCATAATCTGAGAGTGTATGGTTTACAAATTTTTAATTGCTGAAGATTTTTTTTACAATTAGCGTCAAACTGAATATGAAAAATGCGCTATTTAAGGACGAAAATTCTAACGAATGGAATAAGACGTTTATCGTTAATTACATAATTTGTCTGACACCAGTGATGTTACACATAGAGATTAATCCCTATTCATAAGAATCTTCTTCTATATTTTGAAATTATAAAATCATTACGGACTTTTAAAAAATGTTAAAAACAACTGTATATATTTGGCAATCTTTTTCGAATTGTGACATAAAACAAATAAAATTGTTGATACAGCAACATTACAAATTATTAAATTTCTTTGGGTGTATGCTTACCCCCATTTCAACTTTGATTTTAAGGTAAATATGTTAAACTATATTTTATAAAGTATTTAATTGTTTAGAGCAATAATAGATAACTTTTTTAATATGGCCATCAAAAACTTTTGGAGTTAAGTCAATAATATGAAAAATTTGAATGCAAATGAAATTTCCCCCCTTTAGTCGAAATTAGCTTTCTTCGATTAACACTGCCATATGATAAAACAGAAAACGATCTTAGAAATAAAGATTAGCAAATCAATAGAATTTGTTATAAATAAATGGCTGAAATTTGATTAATTTACTGGTCTCGTGTTTTTTTTTCGTCAAATATTTGTTAGGTCTATAGTCATAAAATTGTATCTTCGGATTGCATTGTCCGCTCTTCTTCACAAGACGATTGTACCATCCAGTGCACAAATCAATTAAAACACCGTTACGGATGTTAGGAAATCACCAACGGTTTTGTTTGCATTGATATATTACCATTTAAAAGTTGTAGAAATTTTTGTAGCGACAATTTTTTGAGCGCGTAAGGAAAAATTGGGAATTTTTTCGGGCTATGGAATTTTCAAAAAAGTCTTAAACATCATATTCTCATACACACTCACATCTAAAAAGGGACCAAAACATGTTCAGAAGAACGTGTAACACAATTGATACAGAATGTATCAGCATGAAATTTAGTTGTTAGGTGTTTAATAAGCTAGAATTAAAAAAAAAAAATATTTTTATATAAAAAAGGTAGAATTTTCTAAGAAATAAATTTTAGTGTAGGAATTATAAAAAAAAAACAATTTCTTCGATTAATCGACGATTAATTTTTATTTCTAAGAACAGGCAACTTAAACTTTGTTTTACCTTTTATACTTGAAACTTTATCACATACACATTGCAAAAATAGTAAAATAGTAAATAAATGCTTTAATAATAACGAATAAAAGAAAATATGAAAAGACATTTGTTATTTTCTTAAAATTAGTTAGCCCTTTTAAATAAGAATTACGTATTCCATACGCGCATAAGAGGATTTATTTTGACTGTAATGTCAAGTGATCGAATTTCGGCCACCTGGCGGTCATATCTTATATATAAATACGGAAACAAATTTTTTGTAGTTGAATTTTAAGTATCTTATCGTAGGGAGGGGCAAATTGAAGAAATATATCGATATATATCGTATCGATATTTTTCAAGAGTATCGATATTTATTAATTAAAAATATCGATATATCAATGTATCGATCGTATTACGCGGACATTATTATCCAATTTAAAAACTTAATATACCTATGTCAATATATATTTACATATGTTCAAATATAATACATGTAATTCCATTCTTACTTTTTATTTTTTTAATTTCCGGACCGGCATATAATTTTACAATAAAAAAGTTCATAAAAAAAGTAAAGAATACAAAAAAATTTTTAGGTTTCTGCCATATGACATCTAAAAAAAAAAAAAATTCATTGGGATTATAGACTGCCGGTAAACGAAACTTGTGACACATACTATACAAGTAAACTGTGCAATATTCTTTTTAATATAAAAGAACATGCTCAAATAAAAAAAAAAACAAATTATTTTTTTTTTATTATTAACATTCCAACTTTCATGAACCTATTGCAGCTAATACGCCATAATTAAGCCGATTTTTTGCATAATTCTAGGAACCCTTTTCATAAATATTTTTTCCGCGCTTATTTTGTGCTGTGTAATATATGAAAATGTATAATGGAAAAGCGCCGTAATTTTCTAATATTAGTTAAAAAACATATGATGCAATTCTTAAAAAACAACAGTTTTGAATGCTACGGCTAAAATGTTGAATTTTATTATAGAGAGTCTTAAAAATATCAATAATGATAGTCGTAGAAAAATATCGATGTATCGATATATGGGTATTTTTAATATCGGCCATATTTATTGATTATAATTTTTTAAATATCGATATTTATTGCCCATCCCTATCTTATCGCCCACCGATTTTAACACTTTAATGCATACTGTATCTTTAGAGATACAACCAGGAATAACATTGTTATTTCTGTATTTATTTGCGAAATGTAAAAAAATCATAAGCTATTGCTAAAAGCCCTTTTTGCTATCATATAGTGTGAACTTTCAATCAAAAGCTTTTAATTTAGATCAATTAGATTACGGGAAACTAAAAATTTCAAAATTCTTAAATATTTAGAAATAGTCAAATATTTAAATGCGACTTTATTAGTAACGGTTCTTTTTAATGTACCAAAATTATATGTATTGTTGACTATAGCGTATTTAAATTAAATTATAAAGATTTGAACGACTTCAACTTTGGTTTGAATGTCACTTTTAGTTGCGAATGTTTATTGGTTTTTTAATACGCCGCATTTTTTTTTCACCGGCTGCTTTTGTTTGCATGTGTGTACTTACAACGGTCTTTTGGTTTTTATAATTCAGTCATTTGATGTGAGAGGTTGCTTTCATTTGCTGCGCCAAATTTTTTTTATTCTAATTGCATATACAATATTATACATACATATAAAACAATTATGAATTCCTTTACTCGTATGGAAAGAACAAAAATGACCGATGCTACAGTGAAGAATTTCATTATGATAGCACCAATAAAAGCAGTGATGATGAAAGAGAAATTGTCAAAAATATGCTCCACTAAAAATAAAAACGTTTTACTCATTGATAAGAATATTGATTCTGAGCAATAAACTAAACGTAGCTTCGACTTGAATGACTCAGTTCATGACTCGTTTATTGATTTAATGAACGATGATAACAAGTTCATAACTCCTGTTCTGTCTCTTATTATAGCACAATGTTCTATAACAATCTGTACAAAAACAAGTACTCCAATTTCTAGTTTGAGAAAATGTCCTTCATTGAAGTCATCTGTCCTTCAAAAATGTACTACTACAAATGTAATTATTGATAATAGCCTAGTACCCAGTCAACATCTCCTGTTTCTAAAGAAAATTCGCTCTCGATACCAGGACCTTCTCTATCCCCAGAAGATTCACTGGACTTTCTACCAAGTACTTCCCATTCAATTTATTTCCTTCAAAATTTCAAAATCTAAATGTCGATCCTAAATTCTCAGCATTTAAGAAAGCAGGTTAATTTACAATTTCACAGTCAAGAAGTTGAGTTTAGAGCAGATTGCTTGCTCTCTCCCTGAAGAACTTCAGTCATTAGTAACACCTTATCAAATTTGGAGTTATTTATTTCCTGAGCGATTAGGAAACTTCGAAAGTTTATTGGCATTACCTTTTCAATTTACCAAAAACCAGGGATTATTGGTCAAATTGTAATGGCCGATCAGTAGACGTAATAAAAAATCAAATGACTGTGAACCAATTCGAGCAAATAAAACAATATTTACATTTTAATGATAAAGAGAAAAATCTATTACCCGAGGACCCGCAACGTGACAGGCTTTAACTTATTAAGCCTGTTATTGATTCCCTTAATTGTACATTTGGTTCTGTTCCCAAAATGGCCAAATTATTTGGAGATGAGCAAAAGTGTTCTATAAAAATGAACAGCTATATGAGACAATATTTACCAAATAAACCTAAGAAATGGGGATTTAAATTATTTATATTATGTGATAATAAAGGCGTACAAGTTCGAAATTTATACGGGATCGAATAAAATTCTGCGTTCAGAAGAGCCAACTCTTCAAGCATTTGCGAACATTGTAGTAAGGTTAGTTTGTGAAGTTCCTAGTAGAGGTCTGCACAAATGTATTTGCTAGCCAAATGATTGTTGTGTGTGTATTTGATATTCAAATCAAATGTGTAAAAAAATGAGAGGTAGTCATTCACGCTCAATCATTTTAAATGAGAGATCAACACAGCCACATACACTAACACTAATTGTGTGTGTGTCCCTATTATTGTAATATTGTTGTGGGCAAAATTTGCAAACGTTTTCTTAAAGAAAATGTGTGAGGTTGCGAAAAAAATTTTGCTTTTTGAACACCAAGTGATAATTGAACACCAAGTGATAAAAAAATGTTGCTTTTTTAACACCAAGTGATAATTGAACACCAAGTGATAAAAAAATGTTGCTTTTTGAACACCAAGTGATAATGTTGCTGCCATTGTGAACGAAGCTTCTTTGTCAACGAAATTTAAGGCTTGGTGTTAAAGAAACAAGCAGACAAAATTTTTTTTGACAAGCAGACAAATTTTCAATCAGGAAAACGTTTGCAAAATTTACCCAGAACAATATTATTTATGTATTTCTTATTATTTTTTAAAACATATTCTTAAAATTTTCATTCAAAACAAAATAAAATTACTATAAACGTCACCTACAATTTCACACAAATTGTTGCTGAGGTAGAAGAAGTCTTAATTTTTTTATAAAAACTTTAGTTACATTTTTGTTCGAAATATTAACCCTAGTTGTACCGTCTTGGTCTGACCAGACCAAATTTGTGTTTGGCTTGCAATATTTTTCGCATATAACAAAAAATCAAAAAAACAGGGACATGAATTCTATAAATGATATGTGCTGAATCGAATGAAACTTGTTTGGATTTTATTGGAGCAAATAAGAGGGGTGAAATTCTATTTTTATGTAAAGGTCTATGAAATAACCCTCTTGGCCTGGCCAGACCAAATTTTTTATTTGTTTGCTTACAATTTCTTTCAAATCGGACAGAATATTAAAAAATCAGAAACGTGAATTCTATAATTGATATGTTCTGAATCGAATGAATCAATTTTGAATCAAATCAAAACACTACGGCCATTTATGTGCTAAGTTCAATTTAACTAACAAACCTTAATTAAAACTCGTTTCAGTTGTGGTAGATGCGAAAAAGAAATGTCTGAAATTAAGGACCTCATTTTGGATGACTTGAATGTGGAATAAAATAATGAGCTAATAAAATTGTTGAATAAATTCGTATAATATACTTTTATAAGCATAAGTTCAATACAAAATATATTTACTTACCTTTTATTTAGTTGGGGCTTTTAGCTGCTATAAATGTAGTCTGGCCAGACCAAGAGGATAACTTATTGCTAAAAAGTTACCGAGAATCCTAGGGTTAAAGGAAAATATATAAAATACTTTGGAAGAAAAAAAAAACGAAATTGTTGCTACCATTGTGAACGAAACTTCATTGTAAACGAAGCTCAGAGTTTAGATAAATATTTGTTTAAATTTTAATTCCATATTTTATTGTTATTATTTTTAATATTTCGGATCTATTTTTAATTTGTACATTTTGAACTAATACAATCAAACACCTATTTCGTTATTAAATTCTATTAAATATTAATTATTGTTTTCTTATAAAAACTATTAAATTTAAATCTGCATTTATTTTCTTTTGTTTAACACAAAACCGCACATCCAAAATGCACTTACGAAGTTTTTTAAGCATTAAATTTTTAAATCAATTTGCATTTCTGGTATTTTTTGTCCTTCTAATTATTTCTTATTCTTTTCTATTATTTGCAAGCTTTTTTTAAAGGACATCTGCTTATGAGAATGAATGAATGACATACATGTTAAACAAAACCAAACTGATGATGACTGAGAAGGTGATGATTATGATGTTTTGAAAAATAACGGGTATATACTCGTATAGAAATGTATCTACACATGGAGGAATAATATTTTTTTTTATATAGTACATATTGCGGTAATTGTTGATGTTCGGCGAAGTTTTATTATCTCCGGTGCGTTGAACCGATTCTCATGGTAATTTAATTTGTTAAACTTTCCTGTATATGTATATTTTATAGAAATATTTGTTCCTTTTAACTCCTACATGGAGCAAGGGGCCATCTTTCTTGTCGCATTTTTTACTTACGCCGTAAGATTTCATGCAATCTGCGATTTTTATTTACTAAGGGCTAATAAATCAGAGCAAGTTAAACTCTATTTTTGGCGTTTAAGCCAACAAATCTATAAATCAGAAAACATATAAACCATCTTTAAACGCATAAAATTGGGCGTTTAAACTACCAATACAAACCATATTAATTTATTAACAATTATCGTAGTGCTGCCACATGTTACTTTTTGCACTACATATAATACATAGGACACTGATTTACAACTGTTGAGTTTAAACTACATATCAATTTAAGTTTAGTTCAACTAAACCAGCGTTTAAACACTCACTGATTTATTAGCCATAAGACTGTTTTTTCATTATCACGTTTTATCCTGGAATAAGAAGAGTGAATTTAAATTAGTAAGGCGACTAATGTGAAAAAGCAGTGTTCGAAAATAAACAGAACGTTACTTAGCGTTAGGCTCCCACAGCCAGAAACGAAATCTATTTTTTAGTTTTTGTATAGACGAACACAATCCTTAACCCCGTTAGTAACTAATTTCAAGAAAGTACCGAACATTATATAGTGATCTGTTCTTCGTTATAAAAGAAGACAATTGAAGTGGTTCTGGAGAAATCCATTATATTTTTATGTTCTATAGTATTTCTTTTTCTACATTGATAAAGAAATGAGCAAACAAAAAATTTTAGTAACGACCACAGCATAAATAGCTTGTGTGTGTATTGTGCATATAATTTGTTTGTGTAAAATTTGTTCGCTGGCCTTTTTTTTTTTCGTATATGTATTTTGTTTTTATAGAAAATTTTTTGTTTTGTTTTTCACCAGCCAAATGGGCACTGAACCAGGGATCTTAAAGTTGGTACAATTGTACTTTTAAAGAACCGGGGTACTACCGTGACTCATTTGGTACAATTTAACAATTTGACACTACCCCCTTTTTGAATTTTTAGTATAGCAAACAGATTTTTAGGTCCTTTTCATTGCATTTAATTTTTTTATTATTATTTTTTCATCAGGGCTTAAAAATCCTTCCTTTAAATTGCATTTTTTTTAATGCAATATGCACTTAAAATTATTAACATGGTTAATTTAGAAATGCAATCAGAAGATGCTCGAATGCATTTTTACAAGGGCTTACTTTTTGGTTCCGCTAAATAGCACGTAATTTCAAGAATAAAAATGTTTTGAATGAATGTGATGTATCTATCGTAGACCTTTACAAAACTCACATGCCCTTTAAAGAAATTTATTGCCGAACAGCAGTCTATTTATATATATCTACAAATAATATCACTATTGACATTGTTAAAGAAATGAAAGAAAATGCAAAACAATTTTAAATAAAACTTTGCGAAGTTTTGAGATCCAAATTTAATAACGAAGTTTTAATGTGGTTCCATAAATTT
The DNA here is from genome assembly GCA_943735925.1 of Pollenia amentaria. Classification (NCBI taxonomy): domain Eukaryota; kingdom Metazoa; phylum Arthropoda; class Insecta; order Diptera; family Polleniidae; genus Pollenia; species Pollenia amentaria. The sequence goes on from OX031008.1 coordinate 187,614,245, forward strand.
ACTCCAGAAAATTTCATTTCAGGTAAAACAAGTAGTATTGAACCTCTTCTAGTAAAAATGTTTCCGAATTAGAGATTTAGTTGTTGTCGAGCAACTGCAATCGTTAAAAATTGAAAACATTTGAAGTTTTTAGTCGGCAGTAGCTAATTTACAAAATGAGCTGTTTCCTGATATTTCTTGAGTCGTTGCTGTAATTTTATCCATTCCACATTCGTCTGCAAATGTAAAAAGAGTATTTTCTTTTCAAAATATAATAACAACTAAGGAAAGAAACAGACTACATGTGCCAACATTATCAAGTCTCATACAAACAAAGAATTGGTTAAGATCTTGCTGCTATGATGTAAAATTTCAAAATATTTAAACTAATCAAATAAGTGCCTGATTATAATCGCATATATGTATAAGACTTTTATGTACCTTATTTTATTCTTACATATAATGTATGTTAATCTAAGGTTTTGTTTTTGTGTTCAATTCAATTTTTATGTAGTTTTTTTTGTTGTTTTAATAAATAAAAAAAATGGTACCGTGAAGGTCCACAAAGTACATTTTTTTTAGCAGTTGGTACAAAATTTAAAACCCCATTTAACATCCCTGCACTGAACCGAACACAACGTAGTTTGCGGTTAAATAAAACAGAACGCAATTAAATGTGCTAATCTTCTTGTTGATATGGATAAGTACAGTATTATTTTTGTGTTCAAAGATCACAAACAGGGAAACGTTATATTTTTTAATGATTTACTACACAAACTCTATTAGCGTTTGTGTTTCCACCAGAGCTGTTAAATTTGGATTACGATTAGTAATCAATTAGATTAATTTTTAAAAAGAATGGTATTGATTATATAATTCTCTTTTTAACAATTCCTGATTATTAATTAATTATGATTACAAATAATCCAAAAATAATTAAGATTAGTTAGGATTACGAGAAAATAATCAAAAGTAATCAAAAAAATAATTGACTACTTTCAAGGATTATTTTTGATTATTTTCGATTATTTTTTAAAAATTTAGAATGCGCATCATTTTATACATACAATTTATTTTGAAAAATTTTCATTTAAAACGTAAAAAATTGTGAACTAATAAAACAAAATTATATAGTTTTTGTATACAAAATATGGGTATATTCAGTTCAATAACAAAACAACCAATAACAATTTTAGTAATTCCTAAATCAACAAAAAATGGAAAAATAATAAAGAAAACAAATACATTCAGAATACATTCAATTCACAAAAAAAAGTTTTATAATTTACATATATTTATTTTATTATATTGGCCTTCATTACAACTAATTTTTCAAAAGAAAAATCAGACAATGATTGCCGCCTTGGACTGTTGACGATCCCGGCAAATGAAAACAGTCGTTCAACTGAAGCTGAAGACGTTATGGGTGTGTTAAAAAAAATAAATGCATCCCTTAGTAAATCATATTTTTGGTAAATCACGTCAGCACTTGCATTATCATTTAAATAGCTGAAGAACTGATGTTTTATTGCGGATCGTTGGTCAACTTTAATCTTTTCTTGTGGAGAAGAACTAACTTCAATTTCATCATCTGCAAAGTCAAATCTTTAAAGTAAAAAATAAAATAAATGTACGCATAAGCTCATCATCATCAGTGAAATCAAAAAAAATCGGGCATAGGCGACACATTATTAATTTTCCTTTCAAAATTAAATGTTTTACAATTTTTGGCGTAAAAACTGTAAAGTGTTTCTAAAACTCTGCTGGTTATATTTTCGACAGTTAATTCTGGCAATTCCGGACTTAAAATATTTTAAAATATTTCAAAACTCACTAAAATTTATATTACCAAGTATAAATAACAAAAAGTGTAACATAACAGTATAACAAGTAAATAAAGTGTAACATAACACTCACCAAAAAATATACGCAAAAGAAATATATACTTTTTACAAATAGAGCACAAACCCGTGAACCCGTGATAAACAAGAAGAATGCAGAATCATGAAGAATGCAAACAGGTTATCAATTATCAAATCGATGAATATCAATAATAATAACAAAAAATTAAAAAAAAAACATATAACATTAAACAGTATTGCCATAATTTCACAAAATAAATAAAAAAAAATCAAAAGTAATCTTCGAAAGTAATCAAATTATTTTTCGATTACTCTTTATTATTTTGGATTATTTTTTCGTAATTTTTGTTAATCTTAATTTTTTTTCGATTATCTATAATCGTAATCAATTAGTAATCGTGCGAATCTAAAAATAATCGAAATATAATCATTACTTCACCTTTCAAAAATTCTAATTACTAATTATTATGATTAGTAATCATTACTTAACAGCTATGGTTACCACAAATCTGCCGAGCCAAACACTAAGAAATGATATATAATTTTATTTTCGAACACTCTTGAAAAGGGTTACACATACTCAGAAAGTATTAATACACTTTTCTTCGTAAGTGTTCCTTAAAGCAAAAAATTCGTAGTTAAATTCCTGTTTTAATTATTTTTCTAAAATTGCTTATTAAAATTTGAGAAGTATTTGCTGTTTTTACAACACAAGCGATTGAACGTGTTAAACACTCAAAAAAACCTAAGTAAATTTTCATATACATTTTACTACACGTTCAATCACTTGTGTTGTGAAAACAGCACAGAACTTCAAATGTCTTAAAAATATTTCTTTAAATTTTACTCAACTCAAACTTCAGTTTGACTTGATTTCTTTCGTATTTTAATTTAAAATGAAAACAAAAGCAAATATGATTCAAATGTAAAATAAAATTCTTATTCAAAGCTGATGACAATAGATGAGAAATTGCTCTAAAAATTCTACAAAAATACATGTCAGTACGTGTGTATTATGTGTGTGAATGCCAGTGAGTGAGTATGTGTGTATTTTGTAGAATAAGTGGAATCTCGTTACATTTTTATTGTTGCCTTAGTGGTAGTAGAGTGCACAAGAAAAACAACTTATATTTCGACATTTCTGACACTTTTGATAAATTGACAAATGGTTAAACTAAAGTAAACAAAATAAAGACATACAAAAACACACACATACACATTGTAAGATACAACAATACAGAATGACATAACACAGAAGCACTTTTTTATAAAAAACTATTACACTTATACATACTCGAAGAGTCCCTGTAGTTCGTAGCAACATTATGTATCTTCCGGCAGTTCAAATAAAGGAAGAATTTCAATTAAAACCGAAATAGCAGAAAAAAATTTCAAGACTTAAAAAATATTTAAAAAAAAAACATTAGAATTTAATGCAAAAATTAGTTAAGATATTACAAAAATTTATATGAAAAAAAAAATACCTTAGAAGCGCAATAAAATCAATTGAATCGGAGAATCGAAGTTTAATTCCAAAATACCAATAAAATATAAAGGTATGTCACAAAATTTGTACGAAAGTGAACATTTTTACATTTTTTAATTCGTACACGCAGAGAAAAAATATGTTTAGATATGGTCACCTCCAACAAAACTATTTTTACACAAAATTTTAAACATATTATGTTTAAATTGAACCATATTATTGTCACCGAAAAACATATAATTGTTAAATTAGTCCTCCATCAAGAAGCCACAACCATATAAACAATAGTATTTTCCTCTTATCTAAGAGCAACATGCTTTGTTGCTATTATAAATGTTAAACATATTTTAGTTATTACTAACCAAAAGATGTTCGGAGGCAACCATAATATAGTTGTGCCTTCTTGATATAGGACTAATTTAACAATAATATGTTTGTCGGTGACAATAATATGGTTAAATTTAAACATAATATGTTTGCAATTCTCTTTAAAAATAGTTTTGTTGGAGGTGACCAAATTTACACATACTTTTTCTCTGGGTGTACCATTTTTTTGTTCGATTCTTCAGTTTTCGTACTTAAATCCGAAAAAAGTCAAAACATTTTTTTATTGTTATTAAATATGATATCATAATTACACAGCTTCTTTGTAAACATAAAAAAAGAAGAAATGATTGTGGGTACTTCGAAAAAAAAATTAAAATACTTGTTAAAAACTAAATTTTTTTCTTGAAAAATTGCTAAATAACGATATTAATCAATATGAACGGTGCTTCAATAATTTCAGGAATGATAGAAAACAGAATAGGAAAAGAACCACAAAAATAAGTCAATGTTTATTTTTTTTTTTTTTTTTTTTTGTTTATTTTCTTGCGAAATGAATATAAAACTGAATATAAAAAATTTCTACTTGAATTGTTATAAATGACAACAAAGCAGCCCATAATCTGGATGTGGATCTACCATAAAAGATGTAGAAAATGTGAAACACTCGTTCACGTTTTTCGAATCTAATATCAACCCTCAAACAAAAATGCCACCATTTTTAAAGTAAAAAATAAATATATTTTCTACAAAAGTTCTATATTCTTTACAGGAAACACAAAAATGTGTTTGAAATTCAATTTGTTTAAAACATTATACGATCAAAGCCAACAAGGTAGGAATTATTTTAATTGGCCCAGACTATGAGTCTGGAAGGCAGATTGAAAAGAGGTATACAACGAAAAACAAAAACGCAACATTATCTGATAAATGTCAGGTGATGGGACAAAACTAAACTCTTATATTTGCATTTAGCATGCCAACAAACATAAGGAAAATTTGGAGTAGCTAAAAACGGTTTTAATGCCGACCTGTGTAACCGAAATTCCCACTTATACATTAGGAAGAACCAAACTAAATTAACAATTAAAAGAAAAAAAGCTAAAAAAGATAAAATATAGATATAAACTTATGTGCTGTTTCGAAATGATTGGCGACTGATTGTGTAATAAAATTTTTATGAAAAGTCCTCAGTTTTTCGAGAACATTAAGCTAAAATATTTTATATATCTTAATGTTCTGTATTCACGACACAACTGACTGAACGTGTAGTAAAATTAATATTAAAAGCACTCAGTTTTTTGTGTGTTTTAGAACGTAGAATAATGTAGAAGAAAACTGGTCGACATTTGGAGGATAATTAAATAAAATTGTGTATAGTTTTTCTTTTTTACTCATTAAAAATTGTCAGAATCCATAACGATGAAATGAAATAGTGTATTTCTGACATAAACCATCTTATTATTTCAAGGACATAAGTGCCAATTTGACTATACTTCCAACATAAATGACACTCCTGAAAGTACGTTTAATTCCATAAATTTCTTTACAAACGGCAAAATGTTGATATTCGAAATGTTTCAACATTTTTATTTTCCGTGCGAAACAAGTACAGCTCATATTATTTCGCATGGAATTTTAAGCAGCAGCTTATAATTTTTTGTAAATTTTTATTTGTATTTGTAAAGTTGTTTTTATAACGACCGTTTCACAAATAAAAATATAGAAAAGTGCTAAAGCTAATAAAATTAATTTTTTTTTTTTTAATTTGGGAAATTATATAAAATAGAATCTGGGAATTATTTCTTTTTCGTAAGTTACTTTTATTATATTCAACATTTTTTATTAAATTCGAAAAATAAAAAATTATGAAATTATATAAATAATATTGTTTTATTTTTTTTAATGACAATTAAAAAGACCATGATTTTTGTTTACCTTCGCAAAACAATTGTAAATACTTGCCACTAAGAGAAACGTTAAGTTTAGAAAAATCGCGAGCTAGATAATATTGATACATGTCAAAATTTTCGTGTGAAATAATTAATGTTGAACAACATTTTTCGCAAGTTCGAACAGAGTACTAGTCTTAAGTTTGTAAACTGTAAGAAATATAAAAATGTTGTTATCTAAACAGGCTTTGTTTTGTTTTTTCAAGGCACAACTTAAGAAACAAGAGATTCTCTATCATTTGAAATATTTTTTGAACTTTTCTTTTAAGGTAGTGTCTCATATAAATGATTGCACGTCACTATTTTGAAACGGATTCAAAACGAAAAATGTTATTGTTTTACGTTTTCATTAAAAGGCAAAAACGTTTTCATTTTCACTTTCGTGCGAATTCGGTTTCTGTCACACACCAGATAAACAGTTTCAAATGCTGTTACAAAAAAAAAAAAAAAAAAAAAAAAAAAAAAAAAAAAAACATTTAATTGAAAACAATCGCTTAAATTTAACAAATTATAATTTGTTTTGCTTTGAAATTAATTTAAAACTGTATAAAGTAACAAGAGCATCAATTTGACTAAACAAAGGTAAAATAAGTTAAAAATACACATGAATTTATTAATTTTTTTATGCACTACTTTTAAAAATACCAATCGACTAACAGGTAACATATGTATATATATATTTTTCAAGGATTACTATAAGGAATACAAAGTTTGATATGGCCACCTTTAAAAAGTTGCATGAGTGTGACTGTCAGCAAACACAAATACAATAACATTTTTTTTTTTTACAATAGAAATAAACAAACGTTGGCGACATGATTGTCATACAACTTGCAAACGTTACACTCACACACACATATAAACACACTGGACAGACTCTCAGACATTTTGGCAATCACTCAGTGCTTCATTGTGTGGGTTTGTGTTAGAAAACACAAACAAACAAATGCTCGTTAACAATTACTCATCTTACTAACTTATTTTTGTTTGCCAAAACCAATTTCTTTTTTTCTCCTGTTGGCTTTTTACAAACGTGTAACAAATTGTATCATAAAATTCAACACATTCATTCCAATACGTAAGACTATAAAATGCTTAAACAAAATATTTATAAACAAACAGTAGAAATTTGCATAAAATAATAAAAAAAAGCTTTGTTTGAATATTAACAAAAGAATTTTTGATTATTTTTTTTTCAATTTACTAACATTCATGGATCTACAAACGAATACGTGTGGTTTCGACATTTGTTTTCTCATTGTCTGGAGTGGTGTTGTTTGTTTACAAATTCAATTCCGTGGATTAAAACATTATAATCATTCAAAACCCTACACATACTTATGAATTCACCAGAAAGAACACTCCCATACACACGCATACATAAGTAAGTACTTATTTGTAAAAAGGTTTTGCAAGTCTCTGTGGCGTTTCAAAGGAAGAAGGAAGAAATAAAATAAAAATAAAGCTGTATTACAGTGGTAACAAGAGATCTCAATACATTTCAAGTAAGTACGTGGATGTTATCACTTGACAGTTAAAAAATATTTCTATGAGGCTTATGAGCAAATTCAATTGCTTGAAATCCTCGTACGCTGTCAACTTATTTTTGGTATTATGGTAACTTCTGAGATAATTTCTCTAACACGATTTTTGTTGTATGTAATTACAATAATCTAATTCTCCCTTTACTATTAGATTAATTACATTTGTTGTAACTTTCCTAGTAGTCCTAACTCACAGCAAATGTTCTACATGCAGATTTTAATTAATCCATATAATTGTCACTAGGTTAAATTACTACATCAATAATCCACAATCATATTTTGGTTGCCTCCAAACATGTTATGGTTAAAAATTAAAATAAATTGTTAACTATTATTAATTGCTTGGTTGTTAATTCACAATAATATTTTCTTCTTTCCAAGAGCAGCATGTTATGGTTTAAAGATACTATACTATTGTAGGTTGAAAACCTATTATTGTTATTATTATCCATAACATGTTCGGAGGCAACCATAATATGTTTGTGGCTTATTAATGTGGGACTTATTTAATTATTATATGACTTCCGGTGACAATAATATGGTTTATGTGACCATATGTATAAAAAATTTTTGTTAAAAATAGTTTTGTTCGATGTGACCATATCGAAAAATGTGTTTTTCTATAACACCCTGAACAAAAATTACAGAATCTCAATTTCTGCCTTTTACCAATATGAGATGTAGATTTTAACTGGTTATTAGGTTTAGGTTTCTTCGTAACACAGAAAAAATTATTACATTTCTCCAATCACCAAATTTATTCCAAATTCATAATATCAAGCAAACAAGTTGTTGATTTTGCACCTATTACTAAAATTATTATACTGATTACTAAAAATTGTAAAATGTTGAATATTTTATTTCAATAAATGATATTTTCAATTTTAATTAAAACAGTGATCAAAAAATTTAAATAAATATTGACAATTCCCAACAACAATTCTACATGTTTAAATTATTTTATTTTAAACAAAAAAACTCAACTAAGATTTTTTGTTATTTAATTAAAATTTTAATTGAAAATTTATTTCAAAACAACTAAAATGTTAATTAAATCAAAATTAAATTTTTAAATTTCTTTCAACTAAAAAAATAATTGATTTAATTATCACGTTAATTAAATATAAATACTTTTCAAGCTATTTTTTAATTAATAAAACACTTTTTTCTGTGAGTAGTTTTGTTTAAAAAGTATTTCAATTTAATTAATGTGATGATTGGATCAATTATTTTTTTAGTTGAAAAAAAATTAAAAATATATATATAAAAATAAAATCTTAATTGATATTTTCCTTTAAAATAAAATAATATAAAATTGTAGAATTGTTGTTGGAAATTGTCAAAGCAATGTGTTAATTGATTTAATTAAATAAAGCACATTAATTAAATCAATTAGCATATTGTTTGACACGGCGAAGTTTTTAATCATTTTTTTAATTCAAATTAAAAATATAATTTATTGAAAGAATATATAAAAAATTTTAAATTTTTACAATTTCTTGTAATCTACATATGTTATCATTTTGTTAATAGGTGCAAAATCAACAAATTGTTTGCTTGATTCTATAAATTTGGTGATTAGAGACAATTTTGAATTTTTTCTGTTTATATTCTGTTAGAAGTGTCTTTTTATATAGGCCCTAAGTCTAAAGTGAATCGCGGCTACATTAACTAGGGGATACAAAAACAATATCTCGTTAGGGATGCAGGGTTCAAGTCAGGGCTAACAGATGGCCAATCTTCAGAACATATAAAAGCTGGCAAATTGTTTCGAAGCCAGGTCTGTGTCGTTTTAGCCTTACGAGCTGGTGCAGAATCTGGTTGGAAAGACCAAGGCTGGTTTTGGAACAGAGAATTGTTAAGCGGCTTCGCAACTGTTTCCAAAACGGTTTCTTGATAAACTTTGGCCGATGTTTTGTCCCCTTGCTTACAGATATGCAAGTCCATCACCCCATCGTAAGAGACATTCCACCAACCCATGACCGCAGCTGCATGATGACTCTTTTCGACCCGTGGAATGAGTTCTGGTGCTTCTTTAGGTGACCGTGTATAAACCCTATAATTTTGCTTGTTAAACTTTTCCTGTACGGAAAAATTTTTTTCATCGGTAAACAAGATTTTTCTTTGCAAGTTATCAGCGTACTTCACCAAAAGATGATTGGATTTTTCTATCCTATTTTTTTTTAAAGCTCCAGGCAACAAATGTCCTCTCCGCCGTTTGAAAGCTCCAAGACCCAAGTCTTTTCTAATAATACGACTCATGGGCTTTTGTGTGATTTTCATCTTACGGGCCATGATTTTCTGTTTCTGGAGGGGATTTCGTTGAATTCTTGCTTTGACGGCTTTGATTACTTGCTGTGTCCGAACGGTACGGGGCCGGTCTTTTATATCTCCGGTCTCCTCGAACAATTGTATGCACCTGTGTTTCGAAAATATAAATTTTTTCTTTCCACACTTAAAAAGTGATATACTCGTAACTGCGATACGGTTTTCTTTATCTGACCACTCCATGGCTAAATTTAACACAATTTCAAATTCCCGTAACTGACTAATGCTATAGAGGTTACCTTTCAAAAAACATGTGATAATAAAAAGGTATGTTCAATTTTACTATTCTAATGGGTATGTTCAAAGTAGTAAGAATATTTATGATCCTACTAGATTTATGTTTGTTAAATTTAACATTCTAGCGTTGTTCAAGATTGTATTGCACTCGGTGCAAGGACATGTCTTCCTGCATTATGTCCTTTAAATAAAAAACTATGGCTTAGCTGCATTTGTGATAAGAATGCACTAAAACTCTAAGTGGTTCTAAAATAATGCGTTATAGATCTGTTGTAAATGTGTTTTTATTCGGTGCATACACGTAAAGAAAAAACATGGTTGTGGTAAACATATTCTAAGAGCAACATATTATGATAAGATTCATGACTGTAGTCAACATATTACGATTATTATTGAATCGTATTATGACCAAATATATTCGTAATATATCATCATAATATTTTTCCCTTAATCCTAATTTGTATTTATTTTATTACATCATGTTATAATTTAATGTAATCATATTATTATCATGCCAATAATAATAAGTTAAGAAGTAATTATATTATTATCATGTTAGTCATAATAATATGTAGCTTAAATCTAAAACCGAAAAATATTTTTAATATATATTTATGCTTCTTTTCTTACTGGCAACATTAACGTAAAACTGTTACAGATATTTCACATCATTGTACAATGCAACTTTAAACAAAATATTTTTAACCTATTTTTGTCGTAGGTCGCAATTATTTACAAATTATTTTACAGAATTTTCACTCTTTTTCTCTAAAATAACACAGAACAATGACCAATATTTTTGCACCATTTTTAAACAATATTAAAATTTTTTAGCATTGTTATTTTATTATGTGACACCTTACAATTTATTTTTAATGTACCTACAATTTCTTTATTTTTTAATTTCTTTAAATTGTTTTTTTTTTTTAATAACAAATAATTCGAAAGGCATATGTAAAACAAACGACACAACTGATGCAAAATTATTTTACAAATGGCGATAACAAAATATTATTAGAGTAAAGATATTTTTTTTTGCATCTTAAACATTTTATGAGTACACGTATAGAAACTTATTATGTTATGGCTATTAAATATCATTAAATGGTTGTGAGGAATATAATATGTTTTCAAAGTTATCATTATTTAGTTGTTATAAAAATAATTATTTTTCAGTGAACCATACTTAAATTTATAATTGCGATAAGCGTTCACATGTTTACAGTAACTAAAATATTATTGATATTAAATAAAAAAAAACAATATTTTGTGTACGGCAACAATATATTGTTACAATAAACATAGTGTAGTTGCCGTAGTCATGCCCAACCATATTTTTTCTCTGCGTGTATTTTCTATAAAAATGAGATAATATGATGGTGGTAATAATTAAAATTTAAGTAAATGTTATTGCTTTTATTTTCTTAAATTTGTGATAAACAACAAAATCATCATAAAATATAAGCTTTGATCCACTATACCTCTGGCATTTTTTAACCGATTTGCCACTATTCGATGCGTTATTAAGCATCCTTTAAAACAAGATATAATTAATTTTAATTGAACCAGCACTTGAATCTGGATAGCGGCTGAAAGAGAAGTATGAATCAAAAAACACGAATGTATTGTTATGTGATATATGTGACGTGGTATGTTTAAACGAGTTTTATATTTGCAACATATTGGCCAACATCTACATATTTTATAAGAAATTAAGAACCAAACTTTTTCATCGCAGCCCTGTGTATTTAATCTGTTTTCTGAGAGTGTAAAAAATACAAAATTTGCGTTCTCCAGCAGAAAATCCCTAATTTTTTTAACGGTCGATAGAGCTCCTAACGTTGTATCTAAATCAAAAATAAAAAAATCACTCATTTTTTCTTGATAAACATTTTTAGTATCGTCAAATTTTAAAAAATATAAGGGTTCGACAAGAAAAAAAAAATATTGATTACATTAATTTTTTTTAATTTTTTCCTTGTTACGAAAAAAATTACTTAGTACATAAAAATTTAGTGAATTTTTTATGGTAACGAACGAAAAAAAAAATTATTACTTAATATTTTCCTTTTTTCTTATCTCATTGTAATTTTTTTTTTTTTTTTTGTTACTTAGGAAATATGACGCAAGAAATGAACGCAGTTTTTTTATTTCCGGCAAAAAATTCTAGAATTTCTTTGCAGCTATCGTAAAGCACTCCAAAGAGTACTAAAATCTTAAATAAAAATTTAGGTACTTTGAAAAATAGTAAATTATACTCTATTAAACTTTTGCAATTTCGGAGAGTTACAATAAAAAAATCTCGATGTTTAAGATAGTACAAACATTTTTATCAGTAATATTGTTTACCAACAATAATTTCCCCTTTTTTTGCGTTTAGTTGTTAACAAAACTATTAAGTTTGAAAGAAATATCTTAAGAAATAAATTTTTTGAAAATGTTTTATTAAAAAAAAGTCAAAACGAAATTTTATTATCATTTGTTTATTTAAAACTTTAGCTCAACAACTGCTTGACTTTGGTGCCCTTCACCGTAAATAGAAAGTGAAAATGAAATCTATTTAAGGTACTTTGTTAGCTTTACAAGAATATAAATTATAAAAATATTCTAAGCACTTTATTAATATATAGTATTGCCTACAGAGCACTGTGCGTCCCTACTTACGCAGTGAATGTTTCTTTCCGGCCTTAAAATGACAGAAAACGATATCACGGCAAGTATATTGGCGAATTACTTTTTGGCATAACGACAAGACTTTTGTAAAAATCATACAAGACACTAATATGGCAATATAGCGAAAAAAAATTTAATTTTGTCTATTTGAATTTTCTAAAATATAATTCTTTCAACTGCTCAAAACTTTTTCTATTTTCAACATTCTAGTATCTTTTTATCAGACTTGTCCCTGATCAATAAACAATTTGATAAGAGTTATTTGGGAGCATGCAACATGGTAACAGGAAACATAAATTATACTCGCTTGGACAAAAATTTCGTCAGGTTAACCGTGTTATTTTTAATAAATTATGTGTTATTTTAAGTTTTATTTTTTTAAATATAAAGAAAAACACTGAGAAAAACCCTACAATTTCATTTTTTAATTTGTCAATTTCTTTAAACTACCACACCTTTAACAAAATTAATTAAAATGAAAAATAAAATATATTCTTTACTGTATCGAATTCTTAACGACTTTTAATTTATGAAATATTTCTTTTGACTCCACTGTGCTCTACACTTCCCAAAATGTTCAAATGTGTACACGAGTATGCATTAACTGCCATAATTCATCTTCTTAAATTTTATATAATTTCTCTCTTTTTTCTTTCCTTGCAAAATTTATTTGTATCATCCTCGAGGATTTTCAAAATGTTTGCAATCCACTTAAAAGTCTAGAAAAAACGAAACAAAACAATTGAAAGTAACATAAAAATTTAAAATCCGGATTTCTGTATCCTCCACCACAGCGTGTAGTGTGAATAGGGATACATTAACTTTAAGATGCCGTGTGTAGCACCAATAAATATTTATTTAAATAATATCCTTATAAAACATATTTATTATGGATTTATAAGTTAATCTAAGACAAGATGTTCATGGCTGTCTGTCTTCTCATCTATCATCCTGTTAACCAGCATTTATTATTTTTCGTAAGTATCCTTACGATACACTGCTACTTCAGTAAAAAATAATGAACCACCCACCAAGTTGAGTACCACATAACAAAAACCTTGATTTTTTGTAGCTATGCGATAAAAATGTCCATCTGTCCGCTGGCTAGTTTGTCTCTCCCTGTGTATGTTGAAATGGGTTTTCCGAAGATCCCAGATTTGATTGGGGCATATCGTCCGAAATAATTTGATATTGAAATTCAGACAGATCGACCAACAAGTGGCTGAGATATGATTAAAAATACGACTGCCTCTACTTTTTACAACGGATTTTCAAAATTGTACATATAACCCTTTGCCTTTTAAAGACTTCTTGTAATCTTTGAACTTAATTTTTGTGCACTTGAAATAAACTGAGTAGTACACTGAACCAAAAGGGTATGTGGAGACCACGAAAATGTACGTTGAGGAAACTAAAAATTTATTAATTTTTGGCCAATGAGTTTTTTTGTTGTGACAATTAATGACCGTTCTTTAAAAGATTTTATTTTAATAATTTAATTAAGTGCTTGTTAATATAACGAAAAAATCCATCAATTTAACGTTAATAATTTTTTCCGTAAGTTTATATTTTAATGAAAGAATTATTTAATTCAAATAACTTATTCGTTAATTCAATGAACCTTTTTGTTAATTCAATGAATAATTTTGTTTTACAAATTAGATCACTCAACGATCAAAGTGCATTGTTTCAATAAGTTATTTCTTTTAATTTCCCCCCGAAACATTATACCACCTATCCGCACCATCACAATACACTACTGTAACTAACCACCTACAAGACTAAAAAAATATGCAAATGCAATTCTAATATTTTTACAAAGAGTTTGCAAACTTACTATGTATGTTTTTTTATAATTGCTACAAAGTATTTTGTAAATTAAATTTTACACAGTGAAACCGTATTAACGTTTAACAAGACATTAAGGCCCTAAAATAACATTGAAAGCAAAAACAAAATCAAAAATATTTCATAATTTTGTTGTTGCTTTCTAACGTATGCGGAATGAAATATGGACTGATACATTAATGTAAACAAAAATGTTTACTCAGGTATTAAAAGTATGAAATTAATAAATGTTAAAATATACAAATTAAACTTATTTTACTGAAAAAAATTATAGACATAGCAGTTGGCGTTACTTATTCAGAGGCACCTTACGCATAGTCTCCTGGGTCCCCTTTGTGTTAATTTTCTTTAGCTCTCTTTTAATTTTATTTATAAGGAGGGGCAGGGTTTTTTGTTTATAACCTTTTCCATAGACATTTACCTTCAAATTTACCCAAAAAGTTTCAATTGGCCTTAGTTAAGGGGCGTTAGGGACAAATTCTATACTTAAATTTCCTAAGCAGATCTAGCATAATATGACGAAGCTAAGTCCGGCCAAAGAATGGTTTTGTCATTCTTATGATACTTATCAATTACTTTTTTAAGTACAGGAAGACATTTGTCAATATAAGCTTGAGCGTTTACAGCTAAACTTGATTTTATGAAAACCGGCTCGCTGATGCCACGCTCACTTATCGCCAGCCATAATAAAACCTTTTGGGTAAACATTGTTTTCATATTCTGAATTATATTACGCGGTGGTCTAGTGTTACGAAGCTTTAAATATATTATGGAGTCCATTCATGACCCTCCACTGCAAAATAGCTCCATTATCCGTGATGCAAATGTATGGCGTGCATTTTGTATTTTGTGACAAAGCACGTAGTCTATGTTTGATGACAAGCGACTATTTTTCTGAGACAGTTGGATCGTTTTTTTTTTGCACACTTGACCACTCCCACGTATTTTTCTTTACTGTTTTATCGTGGAGATCAGGTTTGTCAAATTGATTTTGAACTTTTTCGCCAAATTCAATGTCAAAAATCGCCAAAGCATTTATTTTTTAGTTTTTGACAATAATAAATGTATTTTTAGAATAATAAAAAATATTTTTTTATAAATCCCAAAAAAAAAATTTGTTCCGTATATTAATTTTTATTTAGAACAAAGTAAAAATTATTAGTGAACACAAAAAAGGTGCAATGCTTAAAATATTTTATAGTAGTCTAATTTAAGCAACAAAAAAAGAATTTTTGCGGTAAGTATTAAGCAAATATTGGATATACAATACATTTTTAAGTAGTTGCAGTTCTATTATATATCTAAAAGGCTATATACTTCAAAAACAAGACTCCCTTTTTGTCTTCTTTTTTTGGAATACATGGTGAAGGTCCAAAGGAAATGCAACATGTACTATTAACATTCATATAACTTTTAACTCGTAAAAACGTGTTGAAAACTTTATATCGCATTCTACTTCGAAGGCGAGTTTTAGTGGAGTTCATCATTTCAATACAGACATTACTAGTTGTAATAACCAGCATATAAAAAACAGCCAATTCATGTTCCTTAAAATGGTACGTACCTGCCCTATCCTTGTAACTATAAATTATTGGCCTTAACTGATTTAAATTAGATTGAACATCATCACTAAAATTCTCTTTTAACAAACCGTATTTTTTCCATTGTGTTTCATTTACATCCACAGGTACGTCAGGATTCATAAAAATCTTTAAAATATCTTTAACAACAACGAATTTTATCTGCGATAATTTGTCACATTTTATAATGGAAAAACGTTCATAAACTTTAATTATATTAATTTTTTTAACGAATTCTACTTAGTAATTCTTTCAAGAGCATATTTAAATATGAAAAAAAAAATTTCTCGAAGATTTTTCATATTCTTCATCAGCCATTTCAACATAATTTAATTTTAAATACTGGTCATACATGTGAATGCATCAAATGTCATAAATTGAAATACTAGAATAAAAAAATATGATTTCTTCGTATTGGATTTAAAAACTTTCAAAACAAATTCATGGCTCATCAAAAATAGGCAACAAAATCGCCAAGTATTTTATAAAACGCCATGTTGCCAAATTGAAAATAAGGTTTTTTTTATTCCTACACTAAATCCCGCGAAGCTTGTACCTTGCCTGCAGGAGACCAAAGACTCTGGCGGGAATCGAACCCGTAACCCCGGTACTGATAGACTAGCTCACTACCAGCTAGCCTACCGGCATCCCGGTCGCCAAACGAGTTTGAAAATCGCCACGTCTGACAGCCCTGGTGGAGGTTATAGTTATTTGCTAACGCAGGATAAGATTTTGCAGTACGTTGCACTATTTCTGCTTTCAACTTAGCTCGAATTTGGCTGCACTGCAAAGCACATTTTTTACCGGAGCAGCGATTTCTATTAAACGATTTCCCACTCTCGAAAGCTTTTATTGTCTTATAAATAAGAGATTTTTTGAATTGCATTTCAGAAAAGTGACGTGATATTTCATACTTTATTTTAGGGGGATTTTTTTCACAAAATTTATAAATCAGTTTTCGACGTTCTCATTCGTTTATTGACATTTTTACTACTGAATATCAATCTATTAAGCTGATCTACAGCTAAAAAATTACAGAAATAGTACCGTTACTTTTCTCATATTTTGTTTTGATGTTATATTTTGTTTTGTTTTTGCAATGATTGTTGAAAAGTAGTCCATATTTCATTCCGCATACATTGTAGAAATTCATACTGGGTTTTAAAATGTTCAACGCCACAAGATTGCATATCTTGTGGCGTTTGAAATTTAAAAGTACAATATAAATTTCTGTAGACAGCAACAACAAAATTATAAAATATTTTTGACTTTGTTTTTGCTTTCCACATAACTTTTTGCGTTGCGTTGCGTTTTACACAATTAGGGCCTCAAACGCAGAAAACTTCGTGCTCAGTTGAAAATGTTTCAACGATTTCTTGTTAATCCAAAAGCTCGAAGCTATCATACTTTTGGGCTGCTCATGTAATTTTTGCTGTTATTTGTAATTAAAATGGCTCCTCTAGGTGTATTGTGACAGATTTTGGTGTTGTCGATGTATAAACTCTTGGATTAACACATATCTTGATGAAATAGGGGTATGCCAGAGAAGATGGAGAAATTTGTTGACAACAAAGATGCTCTTAAGGGTTTCCAATGCCTTCTATTTATTCTTTTTCAAGGTACATTTAATTCGTTTTCAGAAGTCAAAAGGTCTGCTAAAGTGATGCCTATCAATAACTTTTAATGCTTCTATATAAACTTCTTACTCTATAATGGATACTTACCGCTACATTCATAAATATATTTCAGGTTTATAGCAGATTTATGAAACGAATTTTCTATGAAAATTTGATAAATAAATCTTTTATTAATCAAAAATATCTTTTTATGAATACAGGGGAAAAAATTCAAGAGTGTTTTTATATATGGGAGCTTGAAGAAATAGCTATCTAATTTGTTTGGGACAAATTTTGCTAACACCAATAGATAATAAGTTACATGGATGAGAAAGAACATCTGTTTGGCCAAAATATCAAATTTTGATCCCCTCTAACTCAGAAACTTTTTGACCGATCTTGTTGAAAATTTGTGTCTAAGCTACTATCCAATAGGACTAACCTTGGTGGAAAAGTTGGGTCACTTGACATGAAATCCCTTATATATCTATGAGATAACAAATCATATTTATAAATCCAATTTAACTTACAAATTAGCTTCTCCACTTTGATATTATTTGAGAAAGTGTTTGTAATGAGACACGACAATATTTTTAATTTTACACTGAACTTTTTTATTTGTTTAAATAATATTTTAAAAAGCACAAGATCGAATAGAATTAAAACAAGAATTGGCAAAAAATGGTAAGCTTGCACTTAATGAAAACCAACGTTTCGTTAGCCCGATGAAACTTTTTTGACTTAAATGGCAACGCTTAAAAATGATCTAGTTATAGACAAGTAACTTCTTTTTTCCCCCTTAATTATGGCCTCAGATATTTCTTATATAAAAGCTGTTAATAATGTTTCAGCTGGCCGCTATACAAGTGTACTCACGAACTTAAGGTTTTGGTACGATTTTAAATACTTTGCTAAAGGGTATATAAAATTCGCCATAGCCGAATATAAAACTTTTACTTATCTTAATTCTCTTTTCAACTTTACCATCTCGATTGTCGTGCAAACACTCAAGTAAGACAACAGCAGTCAACAGCAGAGGAGATGGAAGAGAAATAAGTGTAGGTGTTTGCAAATTTAATCCCCAAAGAAATTAAATGAAAAAATAGAATTAACAAAGATAATGATTCTTCTTCGTTGACTGTACTTTTAAAAATATTAATTTATTTGTCATTAATTAATTTGAAATCTAAGATGATGTTAAGTAATAAAAACACAAGTCATTAAATTTCCATGATGTTTTTTTTTTTTTTTTTTTTTTTTAGTTTTTTTCTTTTCTTTTTATGTACAAATATTTGTTTATTGTTCAATTATTAAAGCATTCTGCATTCACAGTAGAACACATAAATAAGGCGTAAATAATTATCAAGGCAAGTTTAAAAATGCACAAAAAATTAAAAAAATAGTCTTATCCTTTATGTCAACAGCTGTATAGCATGGTGTGTTTTGAATTTTGAAAACGCTGTATCTCTAAAAGTGGCTACAATACGCTCTGAAATTTCATAATATCCTCACTAGAACTGTTTTCTAACATACATATGTATTCTAAAGTTTGAACAAACCTGGACAAATCAGACCATGGGTGTGGTAATTTTTTCTTTCCTACCATACCCTGGTATGTATATGAAAAAAATTAATATTGCATGTTTCTTTCTTAACGTTTAAGAGTTCTAAAAGTCTGCTTAACAGTTATTTTACGTATTCCTGAAAAAAAACAAATCAAAGTAGGAAAAATACAAACAATATACAAAAAAACAACAAAAAATATGTGTATATCCTTAGCAACGTGTGAATTCGCATATAAAATATGCTTGCGTACCCGGGTATGTTTGCTGTTGACGTAAGTATAATTTATAAAGGTTAAAATTTCACCAAAAAACTTGAATATGTGTAAAAAAAAATTTAATAATTTTTCAGTGAATTGTTGACTAAAAATATTTATATACACAGAAAAAAATTAAATATTCTCTCGAATAACCAAATTCATAGAATCAAGCAAATAATTTGATGATTTGGCCCTATAACCAAAATGATTATATTCATTACTAAAAATTGTAACGATTTTTAGTTTTATATGTTATTTTCAATAAATGATATTTTTAATTTTAATTAAAAAAATGTTTGTTGATTTTGTTCGGCAGTAGGTCATGAGTTTTAAACAAATTTAAATAAAAATATAAATATATTTGGTTTTAAATTTATCCTTTTATTCTCCCAATATTTGTTGACCATCTTCAGGGGTTCTATATAAAAATACAAAAATGTTACATAAATTATTGTAAAAATGAGACAAAACATTTAGACAAATTTAAAACGTTATGTATTCTTATTTGATTTCTTGACGATGCTAACCAAAGGTTAGCGAAATATCGATAAAAATAAATAAATTTAATATTTTATAAATAAAAAGACGTCAAGCTTAAACAATAAAAAATAATTATTCCGCTTTACTGTAGCTCTAAGCTTATGTCAACTGATGTCTTTTTATATTTTATTGTGGTCTTTTTTTGTCTTTTTGTATCGTGGGTTTGTATATGTGAGCTGAGATGTTTTCTGTTTCTATTTTGTAGTTTAATCTCTCTTTTCTGTCTTAATCAAGTATGTGTAGCATCTCCAAAGTAAATCTCCTTGCATAATTATTCTTCTCTAGTAATATTTTAACGTCATTGAAATTTGGTTGATGTCCAGAAATTGCAGAGTGAGCCGCGAGTGCTGATCAAAAAACAAACAATGTGTTAATTGATTTAATTAAATATAGCACAGGTTTTGACAATTTCCAATAAAAATTCTACACGTTAAACTTTTTTTATTTTAAACGAAAAAATCAATTAAGATTTGGTGTTATTTAATTAATATTTTAATTAAAAATTGATTTAAAACAACTAAAGTGTTAATTAAATCAAAATTATGTTTTTAATTGTCTTTTAACTAAACAATAATTGATTCAATTATCACATTAATTAAATTAAAATACTTTTTAAGCAAATTTTTAATTAATAAAAAAACTACTGATAATTTTTTCTGTGTAGAAATAAATAAATTATAAATTTTTCTTGTGGTGTCAATGGTCCTCTACTAGACTGAACTACGCAGACGACATCTGTCTACAGTCACATACTCGCTCAGGATGCAACTTAAAAAAAAAAAAACTGATAGTAGAAGCAGCTAAATGCGGCCTTAATGTAAATATCTTAATCTCCCGATGAGAATGAACAGCCAGAATATACAAAACCTGATAATTGAGCACCAAAAGTCGAAGAAAGAATTCTTTCTTCTATCTCGGAAGCTTAATAAATAAAATTGTCGGCTCTCCGGAAGACGTGAAAAGTAGAACAGGCAAAGCGGGGCTCAACTAAAATGATTATGAAAATCTGGCTTTATACACACAAAGAAAAAACCCGTACTAAATTTGAAATTTTTTCACTTACTATCAAAGTTGTTTATGGGAATACAATTATTTATTAAAAGATTTTGTTTGCTGTGCTTAATTCCCTTTTTTTTAATAATTGATTAAAAAAAAATACTGAAATTTATTGTTGGAGGATAAGCTGTTCCTATGCGTATTTCACTGGTTGCTAAGGCCAGATCATCAGGAAACGTTCTCCTAAATAATTTTAGAAAAGCCAAAGCTATCAGCAAATAAAACTACAGAAAGCCAAAGCTATCAGCAAATAAAACTACAGAGATTTGCTGATAGCTATGGCTTTTCTAAAACAAACAAAATCTTTTAATTTTTTCACTTACTTTTAGTACGAATCGTACTTAAAAACAATCCGTATTGTAATTACTATCGAAAGCCAATCCCGGAATTTCTTAAAATAAGTCTAGGATTCTTAAATCAAGTGAAAAAGATTAAACTTTTTGTTGATCGTGCCACTCTGAAAGTAAAATTACAATGTAAGTGTAATTTTCTTTGTTATTCTTTTTAAGCGTGTCCAACAATTATAAAGAAATGTTAATGTGAGAAGTACTGAAAATAATTAAAGAAGAAAATTAATTAAAGAAATAAATGTCTTTTGAAATGCTCAAAACAAAAAAAAAAAAAAAAAAAAAAAAAAACCAAGAGTCCGTGTATTTTTATTGTCTTATTGATTTCACTGGTGTACCAAATGCAAAATTTAAACACTACTCTTGAGTGGGCATGGGACCTAAGAGCGATTTCCGGAAATTAAATAGTGTAATTTAACCCTCGGTCTTACGCATGTTTGGATTGGCACATTCGTAACACCTGAGTCTAGCCAGACCCAACAAAATTTTCATTATACTTAATCCGAAAAAAGAAAAAAAATTTTTGTTTTTAATTAAATATTATATTATACACATTTATAATTTAAAAATAATATACGAATTAATATGCGTACATATGCCTTATTTTTATTATTTTTATTATTTTTATTTATTATAAAAAAATTAAACCCATTTTGAGCTATCAAAATATTTCTAAAAAAAATGAAAAATAAGGTTGTTTTATTTCTTAAAAAGTATATGTGTGTATAAAACAGGCAGTACTATTTTATTTGTAATATATACAAAATAGGTACAATAAAAAGTTTCAGCTTAATGGATTTCTTTAGCAACTGCAATATTTAAAATCAATTGTAGAATATTTCTGGGCAGCCAGTGCCATAATGTCCAATATACTACAAAAGAAAGCAAAAACCCATCTTGCTGTAGATAGTTTTGTTGTAAAATTTAGTTGCCTTCGCTTTTATTTGCGTTTTCAAACGGAATTGCTTCAGGTTTTATCGCCTCGTCTTCACAAATTATTTTAAGTAATGCACACACACTTAAAGGTAAAACGACATATTTATTATTTTTTTGGCACGTATGTTGCTGCAAATTGAAAAAAACATCTCCATGGAATCCAAACAATGATGATAATAGGAAAAGAAGGTTTAGTACTGTCTTACCGAGCCTTCTAATATAAAAAAATAACTGAAACAATTGTGCGACCACTAGTACAGTACGACTTTGAGAGCTGAAAGATAACATTTTCGCTTTGAATGATTTTCAATCAAAAATTCCATATTACAATTTAGTTCGCTTTATCATCAGCAAGTCGACGTTCGTATGTTCTTCCATCGTCAAAGTGTCAGTGGGATGAAGCGGTGATAAAACATAGCTACTCTGTAAGTTGTCTGAACGCAACAAAATCTCAGAGTACTGTTGTGGGAAATACCAATTGCCAGCAAAATTGCGATTATTGCATCTAATTAACTCGAGGTCAAGTCTTCCTTAACATTTGGCTTTGTATCAACATCAACGGTTTCGGCTTCATTTTTTCCATACCAATTTGTTTTAATGATGATTATAAATGCAATATTTGGTAAGCAAAATCTCGTGAACGCCTCAATTGGAATAGAGTTTTATTCTACCATTGGCCCAACTTTAAAACGCATATTATTTTGACGCAGCATATACCAACATCTGCGTACTGCTTATTCGAAACAAGAATCGGCAGAGTTTGGTTGACTTTTTGGTGGACGTAGTTTTTCTTCATAATTCGGGGAATCATACGGTTCATTCGGTTTTATGACATAATTATTTTTAGTATTGGATGAACGGTTGAATTTTAAACACTTCTTCAACAGCTTTCTTATGTTATAAACCATTAGCCTCCACTATTCGCATGTAAAAATCGGCATCTGAATACGAGTTACTTGAGTTACTAGTTAGTGTGTTTATTGGTTTGTTTTACAAATTGAGAACTAGATGGAGCGACTCGTTTTTGTGTTTAATAGATTTAAATAAATAATAATAGATAATTGCACAAAAAATAATTAAAAACAGCAACAAATGTTAAAAATACATCATCTTCAATACAAACAATATATGGGTCTGGCCAGACCATATGTGTTACGAATATGATGTGAGCAGTAAAATATCGAATAAGTGTAGTGTACCTCATAAGTCGCCACCGCATACCCTTAAACTACTCCTTAACCAACACTTACCAACTTATATAGAGTAGGGTATTTTAAATATCAAATAACGATATAGACAAATGACGACAATCGGAATGTAAGTGAATGACACCACATTGAGTGAGAATTGAGTGCATTCCAACTTCCAACATTCTGATTGGCGAGAATAGTCACGAGGGTTTGTTATTGTTACAATTTATTGATATCTCCATATGACTGACAAAGACAAACAGAATAATGTAAATAATTAAAATAAATTAGAACGGTTAAGTTAAAATTTCATGTATAGTATATAAGCACCAGTAAATTTAAAATAAAGCAGACTTGAAATTAACTACTTAATCCGGCAATAACTTGCCTAGTTTTAATTAAGAGCCCCAAATAATTCGGCAGTTCTTTTGAACGCCTTCCAAATCAGCTGGTACCCTAACAGCTATTAAAAATAAATAAGAGGTATAGGGAATACACTACTGACAACTACACTACATGGCGATCCTGCCATTACACATCTAACCCTACATAAGTTTTCTTCTATATCCTTTTCAGGATATATTTTTTAAATGGTTACAGCTAACTAAATTCTAGAAGGGTACCTGAAATTTCCAGTCTCTACTTGTGTGTTTAATATATTAAAATAACATTTAAATTGAAAAAGGTCTGGCCAGACTCATGTGTAAGACGAAGGGTTAATCACTACATAATTCCTACCACGGTGGTGGTGGGTATACAAATGTGTTTTTGTTAAAATAAGATTTTTATGGTTAACTCAAAAAAGTGATCTTATTAGTTAATTTCGAATTCAAATTTCAATTTTTCATCTTAATTAATTTAATAAAAAATTTTAATAGAATCTTACAAATAAATCAATTACTAGTTTGCTCTGTTCAATAACTATATTAATTTTTTGTTTATTAAGTTTGAAATAACTGAATTAATTAAGTAAAATAAAGATTTTACTAATTAATTCATTTATTAATGATGTGCTAATAATCCCAATTTATGATAAAAAACACTGAAATTTATTGTAGTGGGAAAGCTAGTTTCTATGCGCATTTCGCTGGTTGCTTAGGCCAGCTCGTCAGGAAACTTTTTCCAAATACTTTAGAAAAGCTAAAAATATTATACAAGTAAGACCATAAAGTGAATAAGAATTTTAAACACTCAGCTCTTACTTGTAACAATATCAAAGCTTCAACAAAGACACAACAATAAATAGTGAATTTTTTTTTTCTTTCTTACATTCCCCTACAATTGGCTGAGTTTTTTCCAATACGAATTGTAGTTGTAAGAGGATAAAAAAAAACAAGTTTCTTAATAAAGCAGCTTGCCATTTCAGTTTTTTATTTTACGTTAATTATTTTTTAATTGAATCAATAAACACATTGTTGAAAATCGTACGTTGTTTTATTAGCATATTATTAATTAAATAAATTTTTGTAAATTTAAGTAAGCAATATAATCATTAAACAACTTTGTGATTTTAAATATATCATAAAACTTTTGCTTGTAAGCCTCTTTTAAAGACGTTTTTTTTTTCAATAAATATCTAAACAAAGCATTTACCTTTTGACTTTCAAAAATCCCGAATCACGATATCCAGAAATTTTCCGGAATACCGGGATTTAATTTCTTGAAATCCCGATTCCCGGGATATGCTAAAACCAGTCCCGATTGGCATCCCTACTAGCAACCCAAAGAGTACCAAGACCTACCATTACATCCATTAAAAACAACGGTATGTTGTGGTTAATGGGCTGCTGGAGTCATTGGTCCATATTTCTTCAAAAATGAGGAAAATTGGAATGTTACCGTCAATGGTAACCGTTATCGCACCATGGTAACGGACTATGTGAAATTCAAGCGCATGGCCTCGGTGAGCTCCGGTTTCAACAGCGATGGTGCTACGAGCTCTACAGCGCGTCTAATAATGACCTTGTTGAGAAAGTATTTTAGTGAGCACCTCATTTGATGTTTTGCTATGATTAATTGGCTACCTCGATCGGTCTCGGAAGTAAAGTCAGAAGTCTTCGGCTACGCTTTAGAATCCAACATTACTCGTGTTATTCACTAGATACCAGTCTCCATGCTCTAACGAGTCACCTAAAGTTGGACCTTTCGAATGAACCACCTCAGAAGTAGTCATTGCAAATATTTACATGATATAATTTTCAAACAGCAAATGCCATTAATTGTTCTTTTAGCCGATAAAAAAAATTTCAAATTTAACTTTCAAATTTATGTGCATTATTTTATATTAACAATCATACCTCATGATGAATCACGCGATATATATAAATATATATATATAAATATATATATATATAAATATATACTATTTGAACTTGTTTTTAGCAATGGGTAAAAATTTGGCAACAAAGTTTCTCTTTTCAGAGTATTCCCCCATCATCGTCAATGGCAAAAAATCATATATATATACTAAGAAACTAATTGCAGAGTTGTTAAATATGCACCTTTATACAAATAAAGCAACAAAGGGTCCGCAAAACTTATTTTTCAAACAAATTTTTAAAAAAAAATTTTCTGGTTCACAAAAGTCTTTGGGGATATTTAATTTAAAATACTACGCTTATTACTGGTCCTTAGAATAGACATATTTTCCTACGAAATTAAATACCTTAATATGTTTTCACTGAAATCTATTTATATTGTAGAGAACATAAGTGGTATGAGTTCTATTTGCTATTTATTTGTTGGGCGCTGAAGACCTAAATAAATAAAAAAAATTAAACGCAGGCAAATAAATATTAGAACTCTTCAGGGTTTTTTATTTTTACGTTTGAGTTATTAAGTTTTTTTTCTATAAAAGGTATTAAAGGCAAACTTTTAGGAAAAATAGTGCGCAAAATCTGTAGAAATTTTAAGAAAATAGTAAAATTATAAGTGTGCTAAGCGAAGGACACTAGCAACGTGTTAAGAAACAAGAAAATAGGTGTAAACAATTCCCGCAGATTATATCAGCGAAATCTTTTGGATGAATAAATTATAAGCGAAAACAAGTGAAAAGTATTTAGTTGGCCCTTTAGTTCAAATTAAATTAAAAAAGTTATAAAACACATCTTAATTAAAAATAAGAAAAACCTAAAAATTCCACCCACACAATTGATAAATGAGGGTTCATTTAGTTTGTCATTACGTGTGTAACACAAAAAAATATTTCCCAAAAAACTCCTTAAGTTTATATTTTTTGGGAACTTCATTTATTTAAAGTCAATTTAGCGATGTCCACCTACCAGCCTGTTGAAAATGCTGGTATTTCCTAACAACTCAGCCAAGTCGAATAATTTCAATTATATATTTAAATAATTTTAGCTCGGAGCCAGATTTAAGTTCAAATCTGGCTCTGAAGCCTGAGGAATAATTTCCTTGTTACTATTTTATAAGTGGGTTTTAGCTTGTCTCTCAACATCGGGCCGAGAATTTTCATTATGCACAGTTTGTTCACAGATTCTGGTCTTTTTCGCTTTAAACGAATGCATTGAGTTCAGTGCAGATCTGAGATCAGCAATGAGTAGTGAAAAAGTGAGTAGAGCCGAATCATGACTCATAATTTCTTGTACTTATACGCACTCATACTTATTGTAATTCGATCGAAACTCATATTCACTCAGAAGTTTGATTTTACTCATCGTACTCATACTTAGAACATTTATGTAGTGGTTGATTTAGATTCAACAGAACTCAATGTCTATAAGCGAAGCAAAATGTGAGTCCACAATGGGCTTCTACCCTTACGTTTTTTCACTAATTGGAAAGCTCCGCTATTTATTTTTTCCTTTATCTCACTATTTCTATCCATTTTTTACAACCTGCTCATAAATATCAATAATAATAAAAAAATGTAATTTCCCCAAAATGTTTCTGTATAAACTTAGAATTTTATGCTTTTTTATATTTTTATACATTTTATACTAGTTAGAAACTGTTAAATGACTAAACTTGTAAATATACTTGGATGAGTTAAATGAGCTGAATCAATGTGAGTATTATAAGTATTTTCCTGAAATTACAAATCAAATTGAGGTCATTTTTAAATGTGTGAGTATGAGTCGACGTCACACTCATATTTGTGAGTGTGAGTGAATCAGAGTAGTTGAGTTTAAATGATTTCTACTCACTTATACTTAAAATTTCATGAGTCAGTATGAGTAGCGAAAAAGCGATTCATGGCTGATCTCTGGTGCAGATTAACTATGATTATCGGGCTTAACTTCAGCAGCTCTTAAACTTATTAAATATATAATCCAAAATGAAAAATTTAAGCAAATATCTAGTTTTGTGTTTGCTTTTGTTTGTTTTTAGCTGATAGAAAAACAATTTATTTTGTATGCATGAATCTAAAATTTTTGAAATGAAAACATTAAATTTTCGGTTCTTTATTTCTGATGCCTGCTCTTAATGAAGAAAAAATTCTAGAGGCTGCTTGCAATAAAATAAATTAGATGTATCAATTTAAGATTCGATGAATTCTGAAGTATTCAATACTGTACTAATTTATCAGTAAATGCAGTAGTATTGAATCGGCAAATTACGAAAGTTTTGTTCACATATTGATTTTAATTGTGATTTAATATTTAAAAAACTTTAGGACAACGGTTATGTTCATGCAAGTAAAATTTTGACTCTGTTGAGGTGCACAAAATTTTATTAGCCTTAGGGGCATTGCTTACATAGATATGAAACTCGCTTGTCAACAACCTAAGTCTGTTGTCAAAAAAAAATCTTAAGTGCAGAGAATGTGTTAGTAAAAATTTTATCATTGTGTTGGTATGAAATAATTATTCCACACATTCCCAGCAAACACATATAAAAGGTCTGAAAAATAATACCGATTTTATTTGAATTTTATTAAGAAATGAACAAAAAGTTCTCTTTTTTTGGAAAATGCTATTAGTTTTGAATGATTTTTAACCATTTTGTAAAAATATATATTTCAGAATGGGCTTAATTGAATATCTTTATTAATTATTAACTAGTCTGGGCAACCTGTCCGTGAACGCCTGGGTTCAAATCTCAGCGCGGTCAAGAATGAAAAATTATCAATAAAAAATTTTAATTAATTTCATGTTGTAAAATTCCTGTCTTCATAAAAATAATTTAATGAAAATTAAATTCAATGAACTTAAGCCTAATTAAAAATATCTAAATTTGGATTAAAAACCATTAACAGTTCAATAAAATAACCACAATACTAATTATTGTTAACAGCTAAGGCACGAGCTATGTTTACATTTGTCCTTCAAGTTGTGCTGAAAAAGGTCAACAAGAAAAAAGAAAGACAAAAACATCAAAATTAAAAAAAAAAAAAAAAAAAAAAATGTACTTTGGACTTCAAGAAGAATTCTTGACAAAAAGTACGAAAAAACAGAAGTTAGGAAGAACATGTAAATCAATTAAAATACATAATCATTCATTCAAAATGCAAATTTCGATCTACCAAAGTGAAATACCATTTGGTTTAAGGATTGATGTTTGACTATTGACGTCGCCCGGCCTCAATAGTCGAGTGAGTAAAACGGCAAACCCCACCGACGAGATTGTGTGGTTACAATCGAAACTAGTCTGGGCAACCTGTCCGTGAACGCCTGGGTTTAAATCTCAGCGCAGTCAAGAATGAAAAATTATCAATAAAAATATTTTAATTAATTTCATGTTGTAAAATTCCTGTCTTCATAAAAATAATTTAATGAAAATTAAATTCAATGAACTTAAGCCTAATTAAAAATATCTAAATTTGGATTAAAAACCATTAACAGTTCAATAAAATAACCACAATACTAATTATCTTTATTAATTTCACATCAAGCTTTACTGTTTGCTGGGAATATTTGATCACTTTATCGTTTACCTAATTACAAAAAACAAGTGAGTAAGCTCGACTACATAATACTCTACACCCAACACAAATTGTCGATAGTGTTTCCCATTTGGGACTAATGTACAATCATGGACACGCCAGAACAAAATTATGTGATTAGTTTAAGATTCATGTACCTACACGAGTTCTGTGTGCCGAATATTAAATAGATATTGAAATTAGTTTCTAACCTACCCAAGCACTCAGCCAAGAGAAACAGAACTAAAGAGAATATTAATTATTTACTTACCCATTAACAGGAGTGCCAGATAATTTTGATAAAAAATCGGAATATTTAAAAAAAATCGGCATTATCGGCACTTCAATAAAAAAAAATCGGTAAATTAATAATATAAATTTTAAGAACAATAAAACATATATTTATTAACACAAAAAATAGCAAAACAGAATAATTCAGCATTAACTTACATATAAATCATATAAAAACATAAAAATTAATGAAAAATAAATTTTTTATAAATAAATTATATTTAAATTAAAAAAATCTTGTACATTAGGTTACAATTGTTTTTATAGTTGGAAATTTTTTTTTAACATTTTATTTTAACTAATATTTTGTAGCTACATATTTGAGTTTAATAGTTTAATTTAATCCATTTTAATATCTACATCAAAACAGTTTGCATTATTAAATTTTAGTTAATCTTAAGAAAAAAAGAATTTCTTGCAAGGATTGATTTTCCAGGATCGAGATTTGGTTTTATTAAGACTCACTTGGCTACAAATTATTTCCACAATTGCGGATAAATGTGGAAGGATCATAATTTGTTGTACAAACTTTATGCACTGAACATGCATCCGTAGAATTCCCACGTTTTAAGTCTGAAATTGTTTTCAAATTTACTTCAATTCCATCTAAATCTTCTTAAAAATTTAAAAATTTTAACTCTCTAAATTCAGAGTCCAAAATTTCTTTTTTTTAGAAATAAAGCTGGGGTCTCCTTTAGAATTTCCATAAAAGAAATCATTTCCGTTTTTCTTAATTATGTTAGGGTTATCATATATAAAGATTTATAAGATTTTTGTCCAAAATCAAAAGGTTTTAATATTTGATTCGCAAGTTCTATATAAAAATTAATACAGTTCTCGTATTAACAATTTTGTTAATTTCGCTTTTGTCGAGTTTTGATTTTGATAGTAACTCATTAGCCAATTAGCCCAAATACTAATCATAAAAGTTAAAAAAAATTCTTTGTGTTCATAAATTTTGTTAAGCAAATTTCATTTTTTAATATTTTTTTTTTTTTTGTAAAATTAGTTAGGACAGTTTAAAAGAGACTTTTCATTTGGTTGTATAGCATATGACAAGTGTTCCAAAGTTGTCCAAAATTAATAAATAACACATAAACAAGCAAAGTTATCGTGGTTTAATAGCCTATTTCCAATGTGCGAAAGAATTCTTTCGTTCGCATAACTACATTGAAAACAAAAACAAAGTCTAAAAATTTTTTAATCTAAGTCTAAACATTTTTAGACTTTGTTTTTGTTTTCAATGTAGTTATACGAATGGAAGAATTCTTTAGCAAATCGGAAATAGGCTATAAGTGTTTATCAAAAAATCGTCAAAATGTCGATAAATCGGCAAATATGGCAGGCCTGCCCGGTACACATATTTGTTATAGTTTTGTTCCGCCCTTTGTTTACAGAAGAACTCTCGTAATAATTCTACTTTAAAAATTTGATGTATTTAACTAAATAATTTTAACAAATAGATTATGGGAATTATTGCTTCTTATATTGCTTTTTATACATGAAAATAATCTGTATTTTTCTTCTTGTTGTGTAGTTGTTGTTTCTTCCAAAACAAGCAAATCGCTTTTCAATTTCTTTTGTAGTGTTGTTGTTGTTTCTACAAGAAACCTTTTCAAACACACTCTAATGCAGGTATATTAGTTGTTTGTGTGTAGAAGTTGGAAGGAGCGCTGGATGGGAATATGTTAATTATTCTCTGAGCCGAGCGAATAAACAAAATAATTTATTTATTTTGTTTACTCAGAATTTGCCAAAAGCCCAATAGGAAATATTTGCAGGAATGGAAATAAAAAATAGGAAATAAAACAAATATTAGGATTGTGGCTAATTTAAGTAAATTTATTAATTAGACTTCTGTGTGGGATTACCTTTCACTACGGCTGCTAAAAAAACAAGAAAGATAACAAATTAAGAAAAACCGGAAACAGCATTTTTGACATTAAGTCCAAGTTGACGGTCGATTTAGGCATTATGAGCAAGAGAGAAAGCACGAATATTTGTAGCATTCAGCCTTGGTATACTTTGATTACAAAGGGGAAAAACTTTGTACAGAACCTTTTAATGTCGACAATCAGAGGTGGGATTGTGGCATTAACATTGCCGCCCGCCTTGCAGGATATATGCAATGGAAAAAATGGATTGCTGATGTCAAATATGCTGCCTCAACGTTAGGGATATAAGTATATAAACAGCAAATAAAATTCATATAAATGGATATACTACCATTTCGTAATTCATTTTTGAAAAATTTTTTAAATTATGTACTTAATACTAATATTTGGTTTTTAACAATTTATAATAAAACAAAGGAAAATTCAAATACAATTCATTTTTTTTTTTTACTTAAATAATGAAAAATTAATTAGGAATTCTATACGTTTTGTAGTTTGCTTGTTGTTTATATCAAAAAAAAAGAAAAGTGCTTTGTATTCTACATATTAAATGGAGCAAGGACCATAAAGTGTCCACCCGAACAGCGTACTCTGGGCTGTAGGAAACCCCGTTCGGGAAAAAACTCCCTGACAAATGACTTTCGGATATAAATCCACACCAATGACTATATCAATGGCTGCCGAATCATAGAATTTGGAATCAGCCAAAAAGAGATCCTTAAAATTAGCTCTGTACGACTCAGGTAGAGAATGTGCTGGAGTTCGAACCGCGATACGGTTATCAACCCTGAAGGTGCCTTCTATTTTTGAAGATGAATCAAATCTTGACTTCAATACGATCGGACAAATGGTTTCCTCATGCAAGGTGTAAGCTGTCAGGTCCAACTTATCGACAAGCTTTTTCGATACCCTACTGACTGGAGACCCAGAGTCCAATAAGCAACGGGCATGAGACGTAGTGGAACCTATCTTTACTAATACGGTGGGTAGTAGTATCAAGGTGTTTTGACGGAGTATTGAAGTTAGTGATGCGGACTTGGAAGTAAGTGCAGAGGAAGCCTCGTTGTTATTTTTAAGCACGGTGGACTTACGGCTTTTGGAGGACGATGATGGTTTGGGTTGGGGTGACCGAGATTTGGAACGGGAGTGTAAGCGCGAATTCAGCAAGTCTTTAGCCAATCTTGGATTAACATGGAGTAACGTGTGATGGAATTTATGACAATGTTTACATCCATGTTTGGAAAAACACGTTCCATTGGAGTGGTCATGTGCCAAACAATTGAAACAATATTTGTTCTCGCGTACCGCACGAATACGGTCGGAGATATTCATGGCTAGAAATTTCCGGCAAGTGCGAAGAGGATGAGGTCGATTACATATACGACAAGGGTACGAGTTGTATAATTCCATGAGACCTTTTGAAGGAGTTTTGGATTTACTCGAGGCCGCAGAAATTTTTGGCATTATGGGCTGGAAAAAAAAAATAAAATTAATACGTAACCGTGAATTTTGGTAGAAATTAACATTCTGTCGGTAGCAAAACTAGCTTAACTATCGGTCTTGTTATCAAGCCGCGTTGAGTAAGTACATCAGCTACGCGAACCCGATCATCTTCACCTGAATATACTTTAGTTATTCGACCGAGCCGCCAACAATTCGGAGGGAGGTTTTCATCCTTAATCACTACCATTTCTCCTTCCTTAATATTGACCTCAGGTTTCCGCCACTTAACTCTTTTACTCATTTCCTTTAAATATTCGTTTTTCCATCTAGAACAAAAGTCTTTATGAATAACTTTTAATCTTTGCCACCGATTGATGAGCGACAAGGCGGAATCGTTGACCTGCGGATCGACAGGTGCCAATATTGGACTGCCTATAAGAAAATGACCGGGGGTCAGTGCACAAAGATCAGTAGGATCCGAAGATATCGGTGAGATAGGTCTGGAATTTAGACAAGATTCAACTTTGGACAATAAAGTTGAGAATTCTTCGAAAGTGTATTTGGAAACTGCAGCGATTTTTCGAAAATGGGCCTTAAAACTTTTCACACCAGCCTCCCATAAGCCTCCCATGTGGGGAGCTCCTGCTGGTATGAAATGCCAGGATATTTTCTGATGTGAATAATTTGTTTCTACATATTGCCGGGAAGACTGTATGAACTCTTTCGCCAGAACTTTCGAAGCGCCTACGAAGGTTGTGCCATTATCGGAATGAAGGTGAAGTGGGCAACCTCGGCGTGCAACGAATCGGCTAAAAGCAGCAAGAAATGCCTGGGTAGATAAATCCGAAGTGGCCTCTAAGTGAATTGCTTTTGTTGAGAAGCACACGAACACGCAGACATATCCTTTTGAAATGCGACAAAATCGACCAGAATAGCTCTTGACGTCGAATGGTCCAGCGAAATCTAAGCCAGTGTGGGCAAATGGGCGAGTAATTTCACATCTTTCGCGAGGCAATGCTGCCATTATTTGCCGTTGGCACCTCTTCCTGTAAACCACACAAATTTTACATTTGTTGATCGTCGTTTTTATTAAATTTTTAGCTTTCGGAATCCAATACTGTGTTCGTAAAAGGCGTAGAACTAACTGGTTTCCTCCGTGTAGGCTTATGTCGTGCACAAATTTAACCAAGAGTCTTGTATAGTGGCAGTTGTATGGAATAATAATTGGATGTTTTTCATTATACGTCAACCCTGGAGAGGATTGAAGCCGACCGCAGGAACGAATAATGCCTTCAGGATCTAAGAATGGATTTAAGCTAAGGATATTACTGGAAGATGAAATAGCTTGTCGTGAATCAAGAGCCTTGTACTCATCAGGATAACAAGACCTTTGACAAATAGAAATGAGTTGGTCTCGAACAGAACTAATTTCAGAGCTGGATAGTGTTACCGAGTCTTTGAAGAAGTTAAAACGGTAACGACGATGAGTTCGATAGAAAAACCTGTAGACGTATGCCATAACTCTCATCGCCCTCTGATACGAGGAGAATCTTGCCAACAAATCTTCAAAATCCGTGAAGTATGAAAAAAGAACTTTAATCAGTTTAATTTCTAAGTTGGTGTTCGGAATATCGGACAACGGAAAATTAGGCCAATGCGATTTAGCTTCCTTTAGCCATGGTGGGCCAAACCACCATAAGTTATTGCCAACAAGTTCTTGCGGACCAACCCCTCTACTTGCCAGATCTGCGGGATTATCTTCTGAGCTGATGTGATGCCACTGCGAATAATTAATGACCTGAGAAATTTTCGAAACCCGATTTGCAACAAAAGTCAGCCAATTGCAAGGCGGTTTTGCCAGCCAAGACAGAACTATGGTTGAATCCGTCCAACAATAGGTAGAGTATTTTTCAACATCTAATCTCGGAACTACAGTATCTATCATTTCAGCTAATAAAACTGCCCCACACAGTTCAAGTCTTGGAATGGAAATCGTTTTAATAGGAGCCACTTTCGTCTTTGATGTTATTAAGTGAGTTGAAATAGAACCAGAATAGGCTATACGAACGTATAATGCTGCTGCGTATGCTTTTTCGGATGCATCGCAAAATCCATGGAATTCAATATCAGCATTTGGACAATAATCAATCCATCGAGGAACCCGAATGGTATTGATCACGGAATAGTTAGATTGAAAAATCTTCCACTGAGTAAGAGCCTCTTTAGCCAGGACTTCATCCCAACCAGTACCATCTATCCATATCTTTTGCATTAATATTTTAGCTTGAACAACACAAGGAGCTAGCCAGCCAGCTGGATCGAATAATTTAGCTATTTCGGACAAAACTTCTCGTTTTGTGTAGTTTGAGGTCTCGGAAAATGGACTTGCAGTAAAGTAGAATTCATCCGAACATGCATTCCATCGAATGCCAAGAGTTTTTGCTAAGCTGCTATCCTCAAACTTCAGGAAACCCTCATGTAATAAATGGTCTGGTGGAATATCGGCTAGAATATCTTCGGAGTTAGATGTCCACTTTCTCAATGAAAACCCAGCGGAATCTAGAGCTCGAATTAGCTCATTTTTTGCTTTAATGGTTTCATCTTTCGTATGAGAACCTGCAAGAACATCATCAACGTACATTGAACTTCGCAGAACCGTACTCGCGATTGGATAAATGGACTGAACGTCGTCTGCTAGTTGAAGTAATGTCCGAATTGCCAGATACGGTGCACAGTTGACACCAAACGTCACAGTCTTTAATTCGTAATGGCAAATGGGACTATTCGGATTACTGCGGAACAAAATGCGCTGATATGGAGTATGATCAGGATTGACCAGTATCTGCCGGTACATTTTCTGAATATCCGCATTAAAAACGAATCGGAAAAATCGCCATTTCAAAATGAGTAGAGTTAAGTCGTTTTGGAGAATGGGTCCTATATGAAGCAACGAATTTAAACTATGGCCATTGGATGTTGGAGCGGAGGCATTAAAGACGACGCGAACCCTTGTACTGGTACTATCTGGTTTGATCACAGCATGGTGCGGTAGATAGTACTCTTTTGAACTTTCGAGTGGGATAGGCAGCTTGATTTTAGACATATGTCCTAACTCTTCATATTCTTGGACAACTTTATCATAATCCATCTTAAAACTTGGAGTTCGAATAAGCCTAGATTCATTTCTGAAAAACTGTGCCATAGCACTAGACCTAGAGTGTCCAATATTCAACGAATCCGGGAATTCTTCTTTAAAGGGCAACGAAACTACATATCTCCCATCGATATTCTTTTTTGTAGTTTTTACATACAAGTCCTCACAGAACCTATCCGAGGCCGACATAAAGTTCTTCCTTGGAAGATTCTCCACCTCCCAAAAATGTGCAATTTCCTTATCTAAAGCAATTTCACAAAAATGTGAAACTACGGTGGGACTAGGTTTCAATACATTAGATATAGGACCAGTAAGAATCCATCCGAATATGGTTTCTTGGGCAATAAGAGATTCACACACGTTATGAATGATACCTGAACAAACAATGGATGGAAAAATATCCCCCCAATCAACATATCGATCTTCGAACTACAATAGAATTTTGGATCAGCTAACTGAATCTCGGGAAGATTTGAAAATATCGAAGACGAAATATCCTGGGAAGGTAAACTATTAGAAAGCTGTGGAACTACTAAAGCTTCAACAGGGATATCAATTTTATCATTCGTTGGTGATCCTAATACGAAGTTACACTTTCTTTGGACTTTGGCCGAAACAGTATTATTTAATCCGGAAATCTGTGCATTAGTACGTTGAAAAGGAAGCTTAATTAAATTGAATAGGCGTTCGGAAATAAACGTCCCCTCTGAACCTGAATCTACTAAAGCTCTTGCCTGATATTTAATTCCCAAGTGGCAAATATTGACCCAAGCTGTTCCTAACAAAACTCCCCTGGAATTCGTAGTAAAGCACGATTGTACTCTGTTTGAACTTGAAGGACTTGTGGACTGTATCTTGCTAGAACTTGGTTGAGAGAAGGGAGCGGAATTGGGGTTAAGAGTTGAAATAGGATTTGAATTTTGACTTGAAGAAGGACTAGGACTATCAACTTCCTTATGTAGGAGAGTGTTATGTCTCTTTTGGCATTTAAAACAACTATTTTTGCTCGTGCAGTTTCTTACACTGTGTGTTTTTGAGAAACAGTTTAGGCATAAGCCCTCCTTCTTTATCTCGTTTAGCCTTCGTTGATGGTCCATCTTCAAAAATTTCGGGCATTTGCGAATAGGATGGCTTTCATTCGGACACATTCGACATTGCGGACTAGCAATATTTGCTTGAAAGCTGTGAACTTTTCTGTTGGAACTCGAATCTGAATTATTTTTCGCTTTTGAATCATTAGTCCTGGAGGTGTTAGAACCTCGAATCTCTGAAACCGATTCTAAAGTTCTATAACGGTTTGCTAAGAATTTATCAAGTTCGGACCACTTCGGAATAGCTGTCTTATCTTTCAACTCCTGTTCCCATAATGTTAATGTACTTTCTGGAAGTTTGTTTGTACATATGAAAACAAAAATCGGATCCCAGCTTGCCACGTCAATACCATAGAGGGTTAATACCGAAATGCAAGAATTAATGTCCCTTTGTAATTGCTTTAGACCTTTGCCCGATTCAGAATTAATAGTCTGAAGGTTGAACAAAATCTTCAGTTGACCATTTACTAGAACCCTGCGGTTCTCGTAACGTAAGCACAGATCTTTCCAAGCAAGATCGAAACCATCATTTGTAAGGGGAGCTTTCTGTACAATTTCCCTAGCTTCACCCTTTGTCTTTTGCCTCAAATGGAACAATTTCTCAACATTGCTAGCTCGAGAATTAGAAAAAACTGCAGTGAACATGTCCCGAAACGTGGGCCAGGAAGCATAATTGCCATTGAAAGTCTCAATTTCAATTGGAGGTAAGTGCAGGCTGTGTGTTGTAGATGAAACAGTGCTTGGCTGAATTCCAGTGATAGGAACGGACGGTTGACGAAGTGCCTCAGACATTTCGGCTAACTTGGTTAAGCACTTACAATACGTCGCGTACGTGCTTTTATATTTTAATTTAAAGGGTTCTATGTCCATGGAATCTTTATGCTCGCTAGCCTCCTTTTCCGCCTCTAACATAAATATGTCATAGGCGGTCTTAAGACGACTCCAATTCGAATTAAGTTCATAACGATGAACTTCCAGGGCGTGAGGAGACGCTAAGGGGTACTGGTTGTCGTTAAGATCAGCCTCAAATTCGATAATACTATCGGCTACACGGATAAATTGATCCAAAGACATGGTTCGGTTTTTTTAAAAAAGGTATATTAAAATTTCAGAGCCAAAAATAAAAATTTTAAAAAAAAATTACAAAATTCCGAAATAATACACGATTTCGAGCAAAATGGGCGAATACCAAAGTCCGAGGTTACTATAACTACCCCACACCAAGTTATGCAAGTTAATTAATAAAAGATTTAAATGAGTAAAATGAATAGACAGTAAATTCCAAAGCCAAATCAATAATAAATATTAATATTAAATACTAATATTAAATCTTTCGAATCCTGTTTCTTCTTTAATCAAAAACCGAAATTTTAATTCAAATGGTGAATGCACTGTTTTGAATATATGTCTAAATAGTGATTGCAGCTATTTAGAATACTGGAATATAGATCAGCTGTGCACCGAAAAATATTTTAAAAAGGTCATTCACCTTTTATTTAGTTGGAACTTGTAAAAATTTTCCAGGCTATGATTGAAATATTAGGTCCGTTCATAAACTAAGAATGCACAAATGAAAAATAGTAAAAGAAATTATGTAAAAAATTTTATTTAAATAAAATTTGGAACAAGCCGGAAAATTATCTAGAGCAAAAGGCAAACCATATAAGTATATTCGGAAATCAAACCCGGATACAAATTAATGAATCCCAAAATAGACCACTAATAAACACCAGAATAAGAAAAAAAATAATTAAAAAAGATAATTTTACTGGTCTGAATAGTTTAATTAGCAAATTAAAAAATAAACAATCAAATAAAAAAATTTATTTTTTAAGCAATGTGTATAGTAGAACAGACCTATTGTGCTTTCATACAAAAATCACTTTGTTCGCTCCGCACTTCCAATATAAATAAAATTCCCGTGGAGAGAGACAGGAATATCTCACTGTTAACACAAAATAGGGATGAAAATAGAAACAGCGTTACCGCGAAGCCGTTTGGACAAATGGAAAATCTCGGCACAGTAATATATTTTCACTTTATAATAATTTCATACAATAAAATAAACCCACGAATCCGACCAAAAAAAAGAAAAATAAGAAAACGATGCACAATCTGGAATTTATGTACTTTTTTTTACTAGGCTTACCAATTAAATAAAAGCGAAAATACAATATAATTTATTTGAAGCGTTATCAAGCAAAATTATATTATATTTGTACCACTAAAGAAACAATTTATAGCTTTAAAAAAATTTACATATAATTTTAAATTTTGAACAAAGTATAAAAATTATTTAAAAGGTAACCACGGCAATACCAATCATTTGTAATTGGAATATTAAAGAATCCCAGAGTATTGTAACTGTGAGAGCATACTAGGAAAAATATTTTTTAAGGAGCATACAAAGAAAAAAGGAAGAGAGGTTAAGCATTTACTTAAAGAGTTACAACTCTAAGAAATTGAAAATATTATAGATCGCACAATGAAGAGTAGACGTATGTTAACATCAAAAGACTGTAAACCGGAATGTCTACGATGTAAATGCCTTTAATGTTAAGTCGTATGTCGGAATCACAGAAAAATTTAATAATAAAAGGTCACTAAATTTTAAGAGAAATTTAACATAGCTGAAAAGGGGAAATTAATACGCATAACATAACATACATATGAGCTGAAATTAAAAAACCGCGCCAACGAGAAAAAAGAAGGGAGGGGAAGAGGGAATTTCGGAATTTAAGCACCCTACACCGATAATTTACGCACTTGGACAACCCGCCGCGACAAAATTAATTAATTCTTATTTAATATAAATAAAATTAATATAAATTCGAACGAACAAACTGACGTGCACTTACAATTTTTACCGGTAGTGACGGATGAAACCTCCACTCCAATTTATCGCCAAAATTATATTATAATGCCTCTTTTTGTTAGAATTTTCCTCCACTCTTTGTATTATTCGCTCTTTTTGTATTAACTTTTTTCTGCACTTAAGTATTTTTGCTTTTATTTATGCAATTATGTACACATGTAGGTACCTTTGCTTTTTATTCTTTTTCTTTCTTTTTTTATATTTTATTATTTATTTTTATTAACGTATGTATTTAATTTAATTTTATGATGGCTACACAAGGTAGCATAGAAAAAAAAAAAAATAAAAAAATTAAAGAAAATAAACAGTTCTTGTGAACTGTATAGAAATGCACTTTCACTACTAAATCCCTAACAAGCAAAAAACAAAACGTACCTTTTTAAAATTGAAGATCGTTGAGCTGTAGGTATGTAAGAATGTGACCACCAGAAATCCAATGATGAATTCTCAGAGAGTATTAATTCCAATCCGGTTCGAATGGACCAAATGTTTGTGTGTAGAAGTTGGAAGGAGCGCTGGATGGGAATATGTTAATTATTCTCTGAGCCGAGCGAATAAACAAAATAATTTATTTATTTTGTTTACTCAGAATTTGCCAAAAGCCCAATAGGAAATATTTGCAGGAATGGAAATAAAAAATAGGAAATAAAACAAATATTAGGATTGTGGCTAATTTAAGTAAATTTATTAATTAGACTTCTGTGTGGGATTACCTTTCACTACGGCTGCTAAAAAAACAAGAAAGATAACAAATTAAGAAAAACCGGAAACAGCATTTTTGACATTAAGTCCAAGTTGACGGTCGATGTAGGCATTATGAGCAAGAGAGAAAGCACGAATATTTGTAGCATTCAGCCTTGGTATACTTTGATTACAAAGGGGAAAAACTTTGTACAGAACCTTTTAATGTCGACAATCAGAGGTGGGATTGTGGCATTAACATTAGTTATTGAAAGTATAAGTATTTTTCAGTGTTACTCGTACTTAAATTTTTAAGAACGACTCGTACTAAAGAAAGTAGAGAAAACTTAAATTTAGTAGGAGAATTTGAAAACGGATGGTATTAACATTTTTAACCACTTCGTTGTCATTTTGTCATCATTTGGTCTCATTCTGACAACAAAATGATAATGCCTTATCACCATAATGGTCTCTTCCCGTGTCTTTTTATTTTTTATATCACATCGTTGGTATATTGACAACATTCAGTTCTCATTTCAACCACACATTGTTCGGAATCCAAGCAATAAAACACATGTGAAATTTATTTATCTATTTTACATTTTTAAACAACAAAACAAAAATTACAAATTTTGTTTAATAATAATTAGTATTGCGGTTATTTTATTGAACTGTTGATGGTTTTTAATACAAATTTCGATATTTTAATTAGGCTTAAGTTCCATGAATTTAATTTTCATTAAATTATTTTTATAAAGAAAGGAATTTAACAACATGAAATTAATTAAAATTTATTGATAATATAAATTTTATATTGTATTTTATTCGACCTTTACAATATATAAATAAAAGAACTTATTTTGAGCTCGAGGTCAAGGTGCATTGAACCCAGGCTTGCACGGACAGATTGCCCTGACTAGTTTCAATTGTAACCATACAATCTCTTCGGAGGGGTTTGCCGTGTTAATCACACCTCCATTGAAACGGATGACGTCAATAGTCAAACATCAATCTTTAAACCAAATGGTATTTTAGCCTGGTATATCGAAGTTTGCTTTGAATGAATGATTATCTATTTTATTGATAAACATGCAATTCCTAACTTCTATTTTTCGTACTTTTTGTCAAGAATTCTTCTTGAAATCCAAAGGACATTTTTTTGTATTTCGTGTTTTTGTCTTTTTTTATTTTTCATGAAATCATTTCTCTGAATTCTGCGCGTAGACTTAAGTGTGGTGTTTACCGCAAGCAGCATTTGTCACATTATCATCTTAAATAAAATAATTGTAAAATTAACTACAAGTTCCATAGAAATGTATAGGTTAACTTTCCTCTTCGTACAAAAGGAATTGATTTATTTTTATGTCGAAATTTTTATTTTCTTCAAAAAGAAAGTACCATTCGTAAAAATAAAATGTAGTCTTTAAATTTTATTACATTTTTTTCACTGTTCATATTTAATTTTTTTTCACTAATTTAAATTCACATGCATATAAAAATTTGCACTTTTTTATTTCAATAAACGGCGAATAATACTGACAATAGGGCGTTATCTACTTAACAATGATGGTATTTTTTTTCTTTGGTTCCAATTTAACAACATTTTGTTAATTTGTTAAATATTGACACTTGTTATCATTTCAATGCCATTGGCTGACAATTTTTTAACGCATTTTTTCGCTCTGTATATACATAAATATATATATAGATTTATCATTCCGTTTGTAATTTCTACAATATTGATCCTTCACCCTTTAAAGTATATTTATTATGGATCCTCATGATAAGAGAAGTTTTAATTACGATGTCCGTCTGCCTGTCTGGGTATCCATCTGTTTATGTGTCCATTAAAATTGGATTTTCAAAGACCCCAGAAATGATGGCGACCGGTAGTTTCATATTTATATGATACTAGCTTAACCCGGTGCGCTTCGCTACACTGGCAAAAAAAAAATAAGAAAAAAATTACAGTATTTGTTTTTGTGATATAATTTATTTATTTACATACGTATTGCATTTAAAATTTTTTTTTAAATATACTTTTAACAAAAAAATTAATTCTACCCCGCACATTTTTATATTATATTTCACCCCCTGCGCCTACCCGCTTTATTTTTATTTTCAAAAGTGTAGTATACCATAAGAGCGACTTCTAGAAAGTTTGAACATTCTCACTATTACAGTTCTTAAGATATGCGATGTTAAACATTGGCGTCCTATGGGGTATTCCTATACCCCCGCTGCTATTTTATTTCAATTCCGGGGCTCAGAAGATCCTACTACAAAAAGTTCAGCAAAATGCGTGCAGCGGCTCTTAAGATATGCGATAATTAATATTGGCATCCTATGGGGGGTACCAATTCCCCTGCCCCTATCGAAAAAATAAGTAGCCTATTTTATTTTTAGGGCTCACGTGATGTTACTGTAAAAATTTCAGGAAAATCGGTTCAGTAGTTTTGGAGTCTATAAAGCGACAAACAAACATACAAACATACAAACATAATTCATTTTTATATATATAGATATATTCCGGAATTATATGCTATGGAAATTTAGCCTGATGGTTCTACAAATGGTTGAGATATGAAAAGATCACGGCTGCCTTTAATTTTGCCCACAAATGCCTTTTTAATATTGATTTTCTAATATTTTTTTTGTGTATATCTGGAGAACGACAAGAGCCAGACTTTCCATCATGTTTAAGGATGTATAAGATTCGGCCTAGCCAAATATAGCACTCTTAGAGCGGGTTCTTCAGAGGTGGATAAAGTTTGAAAACAGTTAAACGTACTCTGTAACTCAGATATTTCCTGCGAAATGAAAAACTAAGCTGGCTGTTCCTTCAAAATGTGATATACAAACTTGGTAATGGCGGCACAAATAAACCCAGCCTTACTTGTTAAGTTATAGATCCATAGTTTGTTGTTGTTTTTTTTTTTTTTTTTTTTTTTTGGAATTATAAAAATTAACTTCCAAGTGATTTATTTCCAACAGCAAGACCAGATAAAATTTACTTTTAAATACCAAATTTTATTTTCTGTTAAGTCATTATCAAACAATTTATGTTTATCTCATACTTAATTAATCCTCCATTAAAATGAATCTTAAACAAAATCGCCATTAATTTTTTATTTTCATTAAAAAGGTCCCTAATAAGTTTGTATGTGTGTAGGGTACCGAAATAAAAAGCTATAAAATTTTACAATTGTTCTAATTATTCATTCCTTTCATACGTCAGTATACAATTTTATTGCTCTTTTTTTATTACACTTATTATAAGATACTTAAAATACGACTACGAGACAATGCAAAGAGAGAGTATCAAGTATTTTTATGTTGTCTATGTTTGTAAAAATGCTTCAGCCCATTTTATCCACTTCGAGTTCTACATTCTCCACTTCGACTATTTACTTTTGTTTCAGCCAGTATAATTTGAAGAATTTACCAACAATTACTTGTAGAATTTTCATTAAACAAAAGGGACTATTTACAATTGGGACTAAAGAAGAGCTACTACAGTGGAAGAAGTAGTGTACCAAAAATTTGTTGGCATTTGAAAAAGAGGAGTGAATAGCACAAAAATAATAAAAAACAAATAATTAAATAAATAAGATAGTGTTAATAATGGGTTTTTGTTTTTACTTGAATTTGATAAACACGCCAGATATTTTTAGAACAGATGATAATGGTTGCTTTTATGTAAGTGGCTGTTGTTGTTGTTTTTCAACCTTTTCCAAAGAGGTTTAATGTCCTCCATATGCTTTTTTAATTACATTCTTTTATTTCTTAATGGTGTATGAGTGGTTTTTTTGTGTTAAAAGTTCTTGTAGGCAGATTTCTTCACGATACGTTTATTTCCTCATTTAAACTTTAAATTTGTTCAACAAAAGTAAGAGTTGTAAATAAAATTTATAGTATGGCAATTGTTTGATACGGGGAATTAATGAAAGTTGTTAATATATAGTAAAGGCCCGCATAAATATATTTGAAAATCAAATACACAACAAAAATTAAATATTTGTTTAAAAATCCAGCGGCAAAAAGAATGAGTAAAGAGGCCTTATTTAGCAGATACAAGCATTCCTCGCCGCATTCCATGCTAATTTATTTTTTACACAGGGGAGGAAGCCCTTCCATGCTCCCTTCTTTTCACATTCATGCTTAAAGGTTTTTAGATGAAGGACCCGAAAAAGGGAATATTGATAATGTCTTTTAGCTATTGCTATTTGTGCGTTTTATATAAAAATATAAAAAACGACGTGTATAA
This sequence comes from Pollenia amentaria, assembly GCA_943735925.1. Lineage (NCBI taxonomy): Eukaryota > Metazoa > Arthropoda > Insecta > Diptera > Polleniidae > Pollenia > Pollenia amentaria. The sequence goes on from OX031008.1 coordinate 187,659,146, forward strand.
CATAAACAAACATAACCAAACACAAAATTCTTTAACAGATGATTTGAAAAAAGGGTGACAAATATTAATTTTTTAGGTTCATAAGTAGCAAGAGTAAGGAGGCCAGAAAAATCAATATAAAAATTAAACCATTTCTTTCCTTTCCCAAAAAAGGGTACAAGGAATGTCACTAAAAAAATGTCACAGAAAAAACTTAACAGCTTCGTTTCAACCTTCCTTAATAATGGAGTAGCGAATATGTATGGAAAATTTTGAAAGTTCTTTCTAAAAGACATTGATATCCTCTAGAAGGCAGGATGTCATAAAAAAACGAAAAGAGAAATAAGTATAGAGCAGTGATGTCAGATGAAATTTTTAAAATTCTCTACCTTTTAATAAAAAAATCCCCACATTTCCCTACAACAGCAATCCACCCCAAATTTTCCCCACCTTACAATTATTACTCAAAATTTATAAATAATTCAATATAGTAAATTATTCACTTTAAACAAAAAACAAAAACATACATCTTAAATAAATTTCAGGTAGCTTGAGTAAAAACCAAAAAAAAAAAAAAAAAAAAATCTTCGTATGTTTGTATACGTAGCATATAAAAAAAACAGCACTTGTGAATTAATTTTCCTAAAATTACTTTCTGTACAACGGAAGCTTGTACAGTTTAACATTTTTGGTTAAGTGAGATCGAAGAATACATGTGGAATTTAAAACATCGTGACTCAGTTTATTTCTTTTTTCGTACGGACGTCAGTAACAATTCAAAATATCCTCTCCGCATCTGCATTGGCATGTGGTAAACTAAATAAAATTTTGGATAATTTAGAGAGGCAAGGGAATACTAAATATGACCTAAATGGTTCAAAGTCTATCTTTGAAAGATAATTTATTTATTGTTCTGAAAAATTATATTCTAGGGTTAGCCATTCTTGAGTAAGAAAATAAGCTTCAATATTAAAATCTTCACATAACATTTTAAATTTTTTTATTACCAGTACCAAGGTCTAAGGGAAAACAAAAGCGTAGTCCCAATAAATTGTTACATTTTTAAACTGCTCTAAATATTCAAATTGCTTTATGTATGGAAATTCTTTTCTATAAGGGAGTATATTTCACCGTGTGTAAGTTATAAAAATGAAATAAATGCCGCTTTAAGAGTTGTAAAATTATTGAGTACTTGGGAACTTGATACTCAAAAGAAATTACTTATTAACAAAGTAGCCATTTTGTAATTATTGAAGCGATATGCTTTTATACCACAGAGGTTTTTTCATAAGTCAGTTAGATTATATTTGAATTTACATACAAAGGAAAAATTCCCTACATTTTTACGAAAATAAAAAATCTGTCTTTTTTTCCTACAGTCTGATTTTTGGAGAAAACTCCCTACAAGTATGGAATTCTCCCTACATCTGACATCACTGGTATAGAGGCCTTTCAATATTTACCGCAGCGATGCACAGTGGCTCAGAGTTTAATTTCATTAGCCAAAAGTCCAATTTTTTCTCTTCACCGATTGTTTTTAATTGGCCGACTTTTAAAAACTATTCGATAAAATTTAAGCTCGATTCACCCATGCGTTCCGGAGAATATTTTTGTTCGGACAACATTTTTTATATTGAGTTTGACGTCTTACTTTTGAGAGAGAAAGAGAGAAATTATTTGGAAGTTTTTTCTTAAGTTGGTATAATTTTAATTCTTGTTCAGAACAAAATGAACTTAGATGCCACTTTTATTTTTTAATTTGTACAAAAAAGATGAATTTTGTGGCAGCTGCCACATCAAATAATGTTTTTGCATTTATATTACAACAATTGTTTTTTTTTTTGCTAAATATAAATAAAAAATATATATAATTAAAAATAATTAGTATTGTGGTTATTTTATTGAACTGTTAATGGTTTTTAATCCAAATTTAGATATTTTTAATTAGGCTTAAGTTCATTGAATTTAATTTTCATTAAATTATTTTTATGAAGACAGGAATTTTACAACATGAAATTAATTAAAAACCATTAACAGTTCAATAAAATAACCACAATACTAATAATTGTTGACAGCTAAGGCACGAGCTATGTTTACATTTGTCCTTCAAGTTGTGCTGAAAAAGGTCAACAAGAAAAAAGAAACACAAAAAAATCAAAAAACAAAAGGGTACTTAGGACTTCAAGAAGAATTCTTGACAAAAAGTACGAAAAAACAGAAGTTAGGAAAAACATGTAAATCAATTAAAAATAGATAATCATTCATTCAAAAAGGAAATTTTGATCTACCAAAGTGAAATACCATTTGGTTTAAGGATTGATGTTTGACTATTGACGTCGCCCGGCCTCAATAGCCGAGTGAGTAAAACGGCAAACCCCACTGACGAGATTGTGTGGTTACAATCGAAACTAGTCTGGGCAACCTGTCCGTGAACGCCTGGGTTCAAATCTCAGCGCAGTCAAGAATGAAAAATTATCACAAAAAAAATTTTAATTAATTTCATGTTGTAAAATTCCTGTCTTCATAAAAGTAATTTAATGAAAATTAAATTCAATGAACTTAAGCCTAATTAAAAATATCTAAATTATAATTAAAAATAATAAAATCACATTTAATTTTTCGTCATTTTCTTTAACAAACTCTTAGAAAACAATTCAATGTTACAAGTAAGAGCTGAGTGTTTAAAATTCTTATTCACTTTATGGTCTTACTTGTATAATATTTTTAGCTTTTCTAAAGTATTTGGAAAAAGTTTCCCGACGAGCTGGCCTAAGCAACCAGCGAAATGCGCATAGAAACTAGCTTTCCCACAACAATAAATTTCAGTGTTTTTTATCATAAATTGGGATTATTAGCACATCATTAATAAATGAATTAATTAATAAATATTTCATTCCCGAAAATAATTTTTGAATGTAAGTAGTTTGCTAGCAGTCCTGCCATTCTGTATGGTTGTTTACATCTGTTAACCATATGGTTGCCTTGATTTTCCGGGCAAATTTTTGGAAATGGGTGAATCGCTCTGCAGAATACTTTCAGTAAAAAAATTATTCTCCGGACAACATTATTATTGGGAACGCATGGGTGAATCCAACTATATGTACAATTGTTTTTTTATTGAAAAGTATGTTGTTCATTTCAAATATTAAACTTCAAGGCTTTATCGTAATAATTATATTTTATGTTATTTTAGAAAAAAAATTTTTTTCGTTAATTGATGTGAATAGAAATATTTTTCTGACAATGGTGCCATTATCAGATGCATTAATTTTACACGTTCGCCAAATACAAATTAGCTTACAATGTTCATACAGTAGCAAAACATTTTTAGTCAATTTTAATGCAATTTAAGCAACGTTGTTTACCAATATTGTAAGATCTGGCCACTGTGTCTGTACGAAACTTATTTAGTTGCCGAAATGATAACTTTAAAAAACTTTTTTAGAGACTCAAAGTTCAATATTTTATTTCTGTACATTTTTCATGATGCTGGTGTTTTATAATTGCAACTTTTTAAGGTGTGAAACGGGTAAGTAAATCAATCATAACAATATTCTTCTAATTTCACTTTTGATTTATTTCAAGTACGAATTCGGGATTAAATCAACTTTATAACACTTGAATCAAGCACATTTTGAGATTGATTTAATCTCAGTTTTAATTAAATCAATCTCATTCGCTGATTATTTTAAGTACGAATTCGGGATTGAGTATGGATAAGTTGAGTATTTGCATCAATCTTTCTGTACTTGATTCAAGAAAATTCGTACTCACCGTACTATTGATACCGCTTCGGATTGATTTGAGAACGGATGAATTGATTTTTCTTTTAAGTGTACACAGAAAAAATTATCAGTAATTTTTCATCAATTGAAAAAATTGATTAAAAAGTATTTCAATTGAATTAATGTGATAATTGAATCAAGTATTTTTTTAGTTGAAAGAAATTTAAAAATCTAATTTTAATTTAAGTAACATTTTAGTTGTTTTCAAATATATTTTTATTTAAAATATTAATTAAATAACAAAAAATCTTAATTGACTTTTTTTTTAAAAATAATCAATATACATAATCATTTTGGAAATAGGTGTAAAATAAACAAATTGTTTGCTTGATTCTATGAATTTGGTGGTTAGAGACAACTTTTAATTTTTTCTGTGTATAAACTTTATATTGATTTAAGCATAATTAAACATGTTGTTTAAAAAAAGTAAATTTAAATAAGCTATTTGAACATCAATTAATTTACCAAACATTTTCATTCACTCATTTTTAATTATGTTAAATTCATTATGTTTTACTTTATTTCTCTCATCATTTATTCATTTATTATGCCACATCCCACTCAAACATTTTAGTTTTTAATCCTGAAAATATTTATTTAAGACAACTTTTTTTGGATGCCGAGTTTGTAACATTTTAAACAACTTAAACTTTTATCATATTATAAATTGTTAAATTCCAAATGTAGTTTGTTCTCTGGGACCATTGTTGCTTTAGAAATTTGTCGTGCTGCTAATTTATGCTAATTAAATGCAATTCTGCTACAACACTTAACAATCTACATCTACGAAATTAAAGCTTTAATAATACAGAGCAACAGCAATAAAAGCAACTACAATGTTGCATAGCTTAAATCTCTTAAATACACAAATAATTTCAGGCGAGATTGCCAACTACCCAACATAAATCAACATCCATTAAACGGGATCCTAAACATCTCCCAACACCCAGTGTCATTTAATGTCTTTCATGTGTATAACTCACTGTTGCATATCAAAGTTCTATCAGAGACGAATGAATAATTTATACTTCTTCGTCCGGTTTTTTAACTTTTATTCTCATTTGATTTCACTTCACTTAGTTCACATCTTCTCGTGTCCCTCTCTTTTTCTTCAAAAAACATATAGAATTGGCAGGGCTTAGCAGTTTTTGTAAGAACCATCAGACAAAAAAAAAAATTATATAAATTAAAGACATTTTAAGTCAAGACATGTCTAGTAAAGATTCAAATTTCCAAAATGTTTGCTGCTGTTGTTGTTCCTACTCGTGATGATGATTTTGCTGCAGCTGCAGCTGTTCGACACAAGTGCATACCAGTTACACGAGTGCGATTAAAAACGATAGCTAGACCAGAAAGGTGTTAAAGTGGGAAGAGGCTTGGGCTGCCGGGTTAGTATTTAAGAAGGCTCTAGCAACAAAACAAAAAATTTCAAAAGAAAAAAAATACTAAGATGAGTGTATAAGTGAATGGACAAAAGTGAAATAAAGTGCAGTTTTAGTGCAAAGTGAGAATTTATTCAATTTACAGTGAAGCAAACGAGACTACAAGTACGTGTTCTTCTAAATATGTTTGTTTGTGTGACTGTTGCATATTGTAAGGAGTCAAGCCAAGATAATTTTTATATGTATAACGACAACTACAGCTCGTACAACTATGAGAACAACTACAACTTAAAAAAAAAATAACACACCAGCACGACAATAACAACCATGAACTCATGTAAATTGTTAGAAAATGCATTTTGTAATAAAAGAAAAATTCCTCATAGACATTTCAAACTACACTTATGAAGGTGACACAGTTGACTGGTTATAACATTTGTCAAGGTTTGAGGTTTATATTATGGTTAAGAGATTTGAATAGAAGGGGAAAAACTGCGATTTCTTTGTATTTAACGAGTTTTAAGTTGATAAAATGTGTATGAATGCACTTTGTTACATCAAAAAGTTTAAGGACTTTACAAAACTGTACGTAAAATTTAAGGCAATTGGTTGCAATTCGTTGGGGGCAATAAACAAACTTTTTGTAATATACAAAAAGTCTCTAATAATAAGAGATAGAAAAAATATTATCAAATGTGAAATTTAAGCTTCCCATATTTTTTATACTTCTCCTCTTTTAGGTTTTAGAATGAAGTGTAAATATGTAGATATCGTCATTCCTTTTATAGCATATCGAAATAATCATCGGATGCTTATTACACCTTATACATTTTAGAAGCTTTTCAGATAATATGGCGACCAACCAATGTCAGTCCACCTGTTGAATGCAAGATCGGGCTCAAAAAAAGTCCTAGGACGACGAAATTTGGTGAAAATAGTTCTTAAACGATATACTTTTTCGATATTAAAATTTTTATAGAATTGGCCGAATGGATATAACCTAGCCCCTTAACAAATATACCACTTTAATAGCAGTTTTGACGATATTGGCCACACGGGAATAGTTAGGATGATTAGATTTCGCTAAAATATTTCGCGTTCTTACGCTCTAAAAAATAAGATTTTGAGACAATGGCGGTCAAACAGGAACATCTATGCAGACGTTTTTCGGCAATTTTTTATATTTTCAAAATTTCTTCAAACACGCCCAGTAAAAACTTCGCATACAAAGTAATGTGTGGGGTAATCAAGAATAAATAAAAAGATAAATTTTACAAGGGATGTCCCAAAATGAACGCATTCAAAAGATAGTCATTACTTTTTATCTACATACATCTGAAAAATAAGTAGTTTTAGAGCAAAGCTACTAGACAATGAGTGAAAGGAGCTATTCATTTTGAAAAAGTAAGCGAAGTTTTTACTGGGCGGTTCAAATACCCACATTTCCGTCATATCATAAACTTATGTACTTAGCTTTCTGTTGAAAATAAACTAAGAAAATTCCACTTTTAACCCATTGGTTGTTAATTTTTTTTTACTTTTGTTTTCTTTTCAAATATTCAATTGGAATACATAAATATTTTTTTTATATTTCCATCACAACTGGCGTATGAAATATAATAAGATCTAAGTCAACGTACACTGAAAAGACGCAACAGTCCAGCGGTACTTAAATCAAACCGAAACGGTCTCAATAGTGCACAAAGTACGGATTTCCTTAAATTAAGTAGAGAATGCTTGATTCAAGTACGGATAATTCAAGTGCCTCGTGCTAAATTTAATCCGAAAACGGGATTGACTTATTTAAAATTGAGCTAAAATTAATGTCAAATTGTAATTGATTCAAGAACTTCTAAGTTGGTTTAATCCCGGTTCGTACATGAAATAATCCGCTAGTGAAATTCGCTTCAAACCTAAACACTTACCTCCAGAAAACTAGACATAGAGAGAATATTATTATTTACTTAATCGCTAAAAATATTTATTTCACTCTTGTTGTAGGGCGGGCCTTTTGGTTACATAAAAAGTCTCAGTTACAAGACACCAGCAACATGTCCGCTTTGGTTTTCGTAATCATTCTACTTTCAACATCTAACGTTTTTAACTCAACAATTTTAACAAATAGAATATGGGAATTAATGCTTCCTACTGTATGTTTTAAACATAAAAATAATCTGTATTTTTCTTCTTGTAGTGTTGTTGTTGTTTCTGCACGAAACAAGCAACAATTTTTAATTTCTTTTTAATTGTTGTTGTTGTTTCTAAAGCAAACTTTTACAAGCCCATCCGTGTGCACGCATTTGGTTTTCATAATTTATTCACTTTTGGATTGTTCTAAGAACTTTTTAGTGATATTCGTACTTAAATTTTCAAGAACGATAAGCACTAAAGAAAGCCGAAAATACTTAAATTTAGTACGAGTATTTTTCTGTTTGTGCACGAAGTAGATACATTTTTACGATACGTCAGCTATTATGTGCCTTCGTATAAAATATTATAGTTTTACCTTAGGAACACAATTGCACCGTATGAATGTAGTATCATATGAGGTAGAAGCGCTGTCAAATTAAAACGTATTATATTTTATTGAAAGGCACACAACATAGTATACATAGTACACAACTAGTATGCCGACTCTTTGACAGGTACATAACTCAATTGTCAGTTGTACCTAACTTATGTTTGTATTAGTCAGATTTTTTTCAAATGTATTGGTGTATAAAACTATTTCCACCGCTAAACATAGTTGCATAAAATCGTATAGAATGTGGCAACAATTTTTTTCCAAAATAAAATTTTTTTAGTGCAAAAAAGTTTCAATTTATTGAATGCTGGCTGCATTTATAAACTTTTAAAGACAATGTAAAATATTTATTTTTCAATATCGGAAAACATTTAAATTATCTATGATTTCAAATATTATTTTCATACCACAAAATGCTACTCTGCTGGCTTTAATAATAATTAACAACAAAAAAAATTTAGTGTCAAAAAATGCATTTAAAAATGTTTAGTTTGTGAAAAATAAAAACATTTTGCGAAAGCAAATGAGCAAAATGTATTGGAAAAAATTATTAATTATGTGTTTGATTCATAAAATCAAACAAAAAGCGTTATATTGTTTGTGAAAAATTTTATTATATGGTACCGTGAAGGTCCACAAAGTACATTTTTTTTGGAAGTTGGTACAAAATTTAAAACCCCATTTAACATCCCTGGTATAGAACTAGTATGCCAACTCGAGAGAGCGTTGTCAATTTTTTAGTTCACCCCTCACACATATAGGTTCTGTGTGAATTCAATACACATAAAAACAACAAATAGAAAATAAAATTTTAAATTTTTCTTTTTAAAATTTTGCACAATATAACATTTTATGTTTAATTTTATGACACGAACACATAATTAATAATTTTTTCCAAAACATTTTGCTCATGTTTTTATTTTTCACTTACTAATTCACTAAAATTTATTTGACATTAATTTTTTTCTGTTGTTAATATTATTAAAGCCAGCAGAGTAGCATTTTGTGGTATGAAAATAATATTTGAAATCATAAATTATTTAAATATTTTCCGATATTCCAGAATAAAAATTTTGCAAACATTGTTTTTAAAAGTTAATAAATGCAGCCAGCATTTAATAAATTGAAAACTTATGGAACTAATAAAATTTTATTTTTTTTGCCACATTCTATACGATTTTATGCAACTATGTTTAGTGGTACACCAATACATTTAAGAAAAAATCTTACTAATACAAACATAAATTAGGTTCCACTGACAATTGAGTTATGTACCTGTCAAAGAGTCGGCATACTAGCTGTATACTATGTTATATACTATGGCACACAAAGTCTGCCACAAAAATTTCTTATACTAAATAAATGTGTGGCTGGAAAAATTATTAATCAAAGCGAACAAATATTCAGTAGAATACAGAGAACCAAAATTCATTTTTATTCTATAGTTACTTAAATCAAGTTTTCATTGCTATATATTTTCCAAAATAGCAAGAAAAGCCTGCTTAATTTAAACGATCCATTTCTCGGATCAAAACATTTTATTTGTACATGCAGAAATCTATTCTTGAATTCAATAAAGTTTTAATGTTAATGCCTTGAATTTTCAATCAAACGTTTCTCATAATACACCTGAGTAAATTGCTTTAGGAAAATAAATCTTGAAGAACTTAAGAAATTATCAACCCTATTATGAATAAAAATTGCCCGGAAGTTTTCTCCCTTTTCCCACTTTTACAATTGAATAGTGACATAGGGAAAATGGGAGAAGGGAAAAAACTTTGGGGAATTTTATTCATAATTTGGCTGTAAAGCTCGATTCAAGTAAACAAATTTAAAGTTTTTTCTCGATATAAGTTAAAATCGAGAAATTATTTTTGGATTTATGATTTTCTTGTTTTAAGAAATGAAATTGATGACTTTAGAAAAAAAACTTATATTCGTGTATATTACAAAATTATAAGAGCAGAATTTACGGTTTGCTATTGTAGATAACTTGTAGGTTTAAAAAGTGAAAACAACAAAATGCATACATTTTAAATTTACTATGGTTACGCCATCATAATACTTAAATTGAAATGTGTGCAATTTTTTGTTGCCGGGTTTTAAATCAAGATTTATCAGATCTACAAGATATACAATAGCAAACCGTGAATTCCGCTAAGGATATTTTTCTTATTTTCTGGTGCTTACAAGGTTTTATGATCACAGAAAAAAATAATAATAACCAAATTTATACCAAATTCATAATATATATCAAACAAGCTGTTGATTTTGCACATATTACCAAAATTATTATAGTGATTACTAATAATACTAACATTTTGAATATTTGTTTCAATAAATGATATTATTAATTTTAATTAAATTATTTCCAATTTCTATTTATTTAAGCTTATGTTCTAGTTTTTATTTTATAAAAAATTTAATCTTTATTTTCCTATCGAATTTTCGTAACTCCGTTGTGTTACGTCTTCAGGATTGAAAATTTTTTAAAAACAATTACATAAAAAACAAATTAACGAAATTTCTTAAAATAAAAATATTGACAACATTTGAAAAAATTCTTATGCTAACAAAATATTTAAACATAATCTATTACAGTTTAAAAATTTTTATTTAGTTTCCATTTCTATGTTTATTAACTAAATGTCTATAACTATGGGCTACACTATCTGTATCTGTCTTATAATTTATTCTTAACAAATTTGGAACCTTTATTATTTGAAGCATTTCTAACATATAACGTCTCTTGTAATTAATCTCTGCGTTTAAAATTGTTACATTCTCAAAATCTGGATAATGATTTAAACTAGCACAGTGGGTTGCTAATGCTGTTTTTTGTAATGTAATATTGTGTTTATATTTCTGATCTGATTTATGTCCAGAAATTCTCGTTTTTAGTTTATTTTTTGTTGTTCCCACATATAACTTATCACATTGTCCAATATTATTTCCCCTACAAGGTATTCTATAAACTACATTTGACATATCTAACTTTTGTATGTTATCCTTAGTTCTTGTAAATAATCTGCCTAATGTATTGTATGACTTATGTGCCACTTTATAAATATTAGTATTATAGATTTAAGAGTCGAATAATTTATAATAATATAATTTTAATTAAAAAAATTATCAAAAAAACTTTGCCATTTCAAACAATGTGTTATTTTATTTCAATAAATATTGACAATTCCCAACAACAATTCTACATGTTAAAATTATTTTATTTTTAACGAAAAAAGTCAATTAAGATTTTTTGTTATTTAATTAAAATTTAATTTAAAATTTATTTAAAAACAACTTAAACATTAATTAAATCAAAATTATATTTTTAATTTTCTTTCAACTAAAAAAATAATTGATTCAATTATCATATTAATTAAATTTAAATACTTTGTAAACCATTTTTGTTAATTAATAAAAAATTTTTTTCTGTGATTGTGGGTATCAAAGATTCAAATTTTGTTACTAGTTTTATTTATTATTTGGCTGTCTTTAAGACAACATGACTACTTAAATTTCGTTCACTATTGGTTTATTTTTTTAGTTTTTTTATATTTTCCACAGTCTGCCTAATATTTACCTTCTACCAAGTTTCCCGTTTTTTTATTTACTGATGTTTTTGTTTAATATTGATCGCATTTATACTATTAATGCTCAGAACTTAAAGTAGGCCCATTAAAATCCATTAAATGAAAAAAGCCTGAAATTTTAACTGCCTTCAAATTCGTTCAAAGCCTACAAAAATTAAACAACTTTAGACAGTTTTGCAATATTCTTTTCTTGACGAATTTGCAAAAATAAGTGGTAGAAAATGTTAATAATGGCTGAGTATAAGATGAGTATGAAAAAGGACATGACCTGGTATCAAGCTACTTCCGTTAGCTATTACCCGTTTGTATTACATTTTCTACTCGGTAACAACTATCGAATGCAATTTATTTTAAACGATTTTATTTAACACATACATACATTTCACCCACTTGCACACACGCACACTCTCTCGCTGACACAAACACTCGCTCACTGACACACATGCATTCTTTCATTTCAAATACAATCACTGGATATTACAAGAATGTTTTTTTGAAGTTGCTGTTGCTAGTGCTTGTAAAATGTCCAACAAAAATGAATGAAAAAATAAAAAGTTGAAAAAAAAACACTGTTAAAGTGTGTTGTTTATAGGAAAAACTAAAAAAAGAAAATAATAAATAAAAAGGGCTTGTCAGGCTTAAGTGTGCTATGTGAAACTATCACTACTCCATGCTGGCAGACAACAACTACAATCGCCAATACATAGAGAATATACAAAGAAGCCAATGTTCACATTCGCTGTTGAAATTGTTTGAAATAATACAAAAAAACGTAATAATTTTTTACGTCTTGCTTTACTACAAACAGCCAATCGACAGAACATTCCGTTGTTAAACAAGTGACTCCTGTGCTGTTAATATCTGATATTAATTTTCGTATCCATTGCATTGTCGTTGCCTGACTCTGTCGATGATGGCGATATTGAGCTAAAAGGTATACCGTTAAAAAATGAACACTCGTTTCCTTTAAAGATTAAGCTGTTAAGTGTTAAGGAAATAAAGAATTTCTATTTTAATTCAAATTATAAAGGTGAAATAGGCATGTCAAATTTTTTATTAGTAAGTTATTTTATGATTAGGTAGAAACGATGGAAGTAAAAAATTAAGAACAAGGTAGAATGCTGCATTCGGCTGTTCCAAATCTTTGATACCCTCCATATTTCAGAAATGGGCTTTATATGGGACCTATGGTAAATTATGGACTGATCTTCATGAACTTCGACAGTGGGATTTCTAGTCATAAAGATCTGTGATAGACCTTAACTTATTAGAACAGCATTATTCGTTACAGTTGTACGCGAACTAAAGTGATTTCCGGGAATGGACTTTATATGAAGCCTGTGGTGTTTTATGGACCGATTTTTACAAAATTCAACATTGTGCGAGCTCTAGTCAAAAAGATCTGTGACAGACCCAAACTTTTTAAAATAGCATTATTCTATATGTCCGTTAGACCGTCTCACTTTTAATTTTTTTTCGAAATTCCTTCATGAACATCGATTTTCTTTATCTACTATAAAAACCAAGAATTTTGGTGTATAACACTTAAATATTGATGAACGGGAAGTGGTCTCTCAAATCGTTTTTTCATTTTTTTAGGCAAAATGCCTTTTTTCCAAAAAATTAAAAAATCTTGATTTAGTAATTCGCCTCAAACTCAAGCAGTTCTAAATGGATTCGAACATCATAACATGCATTAGAAAGCCTATTAAATTTCCTCAATCTTTCTTAAAGCAACATTGCCATTTTGTTCGATGGTTTTTTATTCATAGCACTACAAATTCAGATTTTCAAATACAAACTTAACATTTTTTTTAATTTTTGCTTACCTTTTCATATATAAAAATTGAACGAGGCAAAACTTTTATATTCTGTAAATGCAGTATGGTAAGAAATTTCAAAATAAAGATTTTAGTGTAAATAACAGTTGCATTCTGTTAAGAAAAACTGCAGTTTTAGTTGAAATTTATAAAGTTGTTTATTTCTAAACATATATTTTGGTAATAACTTTTTTGTATCTAAACCGATTTTTCCGAGTTTTTCAGCAAATATGTTCTACTAAAAATTTCCAATCTTTTGATAATTACACTTATCCATAGGTCATATGACAGCTCTAAAATTTTAGTTTTTATAAAAATTTTGATGCTTTTTAGCCCATTTTTGGAGTATTTTGCTAATAACTTAACCATTTCTTAACCGATTTGGCAGATTTATATACCCACGGCTTTAGGCAGAAATTTACCATTTACTTAGACAAAAACACTTGGACTCGGAAAGATCTATTGTTCCCGACAATGGGTATGTTATTATGGGCATTACTCTTCCATTTTTGGGAAAAAACTTACAACTAGTTGTGGAGGGTATACAAAATTGATAAGCAAACATTTATGAGCAGACGTAATTTATAAATTGCAATAAAGTGCCAAAGACTTATCGCAAACAAATACATAAGGCTAAAAAATCTTGGCTTATTTTTGATATGCACTGTCATTAAATCGTAAATATTGTGACTTTGTGATTGTATGTAAGAAATATTTTATTCGCTCGCTTTCGTACCGAAAGTGCAAATCCGGCTTTCCATTTATAGCCCAGTTTCATAACCAGGGAAACCAGAAATATGCTGTAAAAACGCATTTTATGCGCATTAAATATGCGGTAAAAACTTCAAAATATGCTCGGAAAATTGTTTAAAATATGCCCCAAAAAAATCGAAAATTGCTGAAATATTCAACAATTTAAGAGGAATTGCATTTTAAAAAACCATCCTAAAATTATAATCAGTAAAAACCAAACACCATACTATTTACAGACGAGTTTTCATGATTTTACCCTATTTTACCCTATATAACGATGAGCAGTCGGGCTCGCAAAAATAAAGTTATATTATGAGGTGGGTAATTCCATGTCAAATTGACTAAGAGTGGCTCCCGACCCCTTTCGAGTTGAATAAAATTTGGTGAAAAGATTCTTTTCATCCTATAAGGAACAGATTTTAATGAAAATTTTTAAAAATTACGTCATATTCAAAATGTCAGAATTTCGCCGAATTAGCCGAATGTGTTGAGCTTATTTTTCCAATATCTCAAAAACTACTGCACACACGAAGATGATTTTTTGTCATTTTAAAAAGAATACATGGGGCTTCATACAGTATATAAAATATTTAGAGTCGACTTAGTCAAAAACCTGATTTTAAAATTTTCTTTAAAATCCTAAAATTTTGATGAAAGCTTTTTTTTTCTTTTTTAAGATATGATTTTTTTTTCTTTAGCAACCTGTCAAAAAAAAAAATCCTAAAATAAAATTTAATATTGTAATTTTGAGCAATATATTAGGGTAGTTTCCATGGGCAGCCATCGAGAGACAGCTCACTTGGGTCCCTCAGCGGTCACTTTGTGTTACCCAGCGCCAATGCCCATCCCAAAGAGCAGTTGCCCAGATGGCGTCACTGCAGAGTTGAGCCAATTCGTCTTCCTAATGAAGAGAAGAAGCAATCTTAGTTCTATTTTAGATAGATCTTCCAAGCAGGAAAACACCGGCTCTCCCAGGTATTTTTCCCTGATGCCCCGTAGCCCAGGGCATTGACAGAGAAAGTGAAGCACAGTCTCCTCTTCCTCCTCATCATGATAACTTCTGCAGTAGTCATTGAACTCCAGACCCATTCTCCTAGCATGAGTCCCAACAGGCCAGTGTCCAGTCATAACCGATACCACAATCCTGATTTGGTCCCTATTGAACCTAATTAGGGATTTGGTTCTCCATTCATCATAGCCAGGACATAGTGCCCTGGATATGGAGCAGGTGGCCTCACAGGTCCATCCCCCTTGCGCAATTCTATAATACTCGCGCCGAATGAGTGACAGTGAGCCATTAGAAGGCCAATGAATTGATCAATGAATGTGTCATCCATACGACCACCTTCCTTGGCCAGCTCATGTGCTATCTGGTTTCTCGGGCAGTCTGAGTGCCCTGGTATCCATATAAGCGTTAAAACTGAATACTCAGCAATCTCATTCAAAGACATCCGGCATTCCACAGTTAACCTAGATATCGTGTAGACACCCGCAAGAAAAGCAATGTCAGCCTTGCTATCAGTAAAAATACGTATATCTCCCGGTTCGCGATATTACTTTAGCCAGTTGGATGCCCGCTTTATAGCCGAGATTTCCGCCTGCAGGACACTACATCCATCCGGTAGACGAAAGGAAACTTTTACGCCCAGTTACTCAATGTAGAAACCTCCACCAACTCTTTCCCCCTTCCTTGAACCATTAGTGTATATCCCCAGGGCTGGTTCATGGAAGGTGCCCATGACCGACAGCGCACTTCCGTGCGCTATATGTGTTGCGAATTTTGAGCAATAGGTTTTTATTAAATCTGATTTGTGTGATTTTAGGTTTTCAAAAAAAAGTTCTATTGTTTATTTGTTGAATTTTTTGTTGGCACTTTCAAAGAAGAGTAGACTTTTTGTCAAGTTACGTCTTTCAAAAATTAAATGAGCTTTATACATTTGCTTCGCTCTGAAGTAATTTACTAATGAGAAATGAGGAGGCAGTGTGTTGAGTACTTCGAGCCTCTCCTAAACATTTTTAATGCCTAGAAAAATATAAAATATTTAACGTCTACCTTTCAATTAGCTACTGCTTAAAAATGAGAAGTGAATAGCAGGCAATATATTAAAAACTTAAATTTTACGAGTTTACCCAAAATTATTCTTTCATTGCATCTCAAATCAGCGAAATCGCTCCAGCCGATCTCGGGTAATTGGATTAAATACATGGACCGCTTAATATTTATATATTTGTTTATAGTTTTTTGCGAAGTAGTTTTTTCTTTGTCTCTCTTCCTACCGTTGATGCCAGTCTGCTTTTACTTAAATTCATATGAACGTTGAAGCATATTTTAAAGTACATGCAATATTTGCAATTAAAGCGTTATCCTTTACCTATTTTTAAAGCCTAGTTCGTTCAGAAACTTGTCGATATGAGTTTTTTCAATTTAACAAATTATCCTTCGCTAGAAGAAGATGAAGTTTTTATTTAAATATATTCATTTTAAATTTGAATGGCGGCATGACACGAACGGTAGGAAAAGAGAAAAAGAAAAGTCGACTTCGCTAAAATAATGTATAAAACTTATTTAATTTCTTGGAGACGTAACGTGACATAAAGTGCACTTTTTTTTGAACGTGCATTGAGCTCCAACAAAACATGCAACAAATAAACAAAAGAAACTCTGTTAATCTCGTTACTCTTTTTTAAACAGCAAAAATCATATAAAGCAGATTGAATAATTACTTATTGCTCAAAATGACAATATTAAATTTTATTTTGGGACTATTTTTTACAGGTTGCGAAAGAAAAAAAATCATATTTTAAAAAAAATCAATTCCTTCAAAATTTCAGGATTTCTAAAGAACAGTTTTTGGTTTTATATAAAAAAATCAGCAAAAAAAATTAGGTTTTTGACTTAGTCCATTTTAAAACTTTAATATTTTGCAGATATTAAACTTTTTTAAATAATAAAAATTTTTCAAATTATTTCAATTTTCTTTCACAACACTCTTAAAAGAGTGGTGCATCTAAAAAAAATGTAACATGTAACAAAATATGCCCCAAAAAGGCAAAATATGCACTATAAACTTCAAAAATGCGGCAAAAAATTCTCTTTTAACTAAATTATGCAAAAACAATGCTGTAAAGGGTAAAATATGCCAAAATATGCACTAACAAATCGATGCCAAAATTCATTAAAAGCTCTTAAACGAATAAATACAAAATATGCCCCAAAAAGGGCAAAATATGCACTATAAACTTCAAAAATGTGGCAAAAAATTCTCTTTTAACTAAATTATGCAAAAACAATGCTGTAAAGGGTAAAATATGCCAAAATATGCACTAACAAATCGATGCTAAAATTCATTAAAAGCTCTTAAACGAATAAATATATTGCTTCTACCTTCAATGATCGCACAAGAAAAACGTGCAATTGCATATTTATTGTTTCCATGTTCATTGCCAATACCTTATTTTAAAGGTATTTGAACCTTCTTTTTAAAACAAATATTATTTTTTATAAATTAATTTTTTTTTATTATTAAAATTTGGTTTTTTTTACTTAATTTCTGTTTTCCACAATCTTCGAACAAGTCGAAAAATCTGAAAAAAATATTTTCTTAAAGGTTAATATATTCTTAACATTCCCTCAAAATTTCAGAGTGGAGGTCGAATGGATTCTATTTTTTACGATTTTTTTCCATTGCAGCACCACAAAAAAATTACATTTTGTATATAAACATTTTATTTTCAAGCATGTTAACGAAAATGTCAACGCATGTATGTATGTGTGTATGTATTCAAAAACACACAAAATTTGATACTTAAGTAAATCCCAGCAAAAACTCGGTAATAGGTTGGTATTACGGAACACGTTACCTGGTAATAAGTTAAACTCCTTAACTTTTTAAAAAAAAATTTTTAATTTTTTTCCCGAAACACGTGTAAAATATTTTTTAATGAAGACTTCGTTCTCAAATTTTAAAAGACATCGGAGACATCAAAGTCAATTTTTAGCAAAAATCGTACGGTTTGACATGGAATGACTCATATACATGTTCCGTTTAAGTTTGCTTTTAAAACTCAGCCAGATTCGTCCGTAAATAATACAAACAAAAACCACGACTGCCCCTAAATTTACCCATAAATCCCTTGTTGTTGTTTTTCTTTTGTAGATCTGGAGAACGCCTAGAGCCAAAGTTGCCGAATTAGGTACAAGCATGTTGGTTATCAATATACAACCTCCATAAAAATATGGGCGGGATAAGAGAGGTGGGCGTTTCACTTCTCATACAACGACATTATATATTTCCGTAAATCTGGTGCAAGAATCTTGATAAGATATAAGATTCAGAATAGCCAAATATAGCACTCTTTCTTGTTCCTTAATAACAAAACTTTTAATCTTCGGATCATATTTTATTATCTGAGTGCCGCTCATGTGAACAATCCTTATTCAAGCAGGGTGTTTGTACCACATATAGGTAAAAACTTTACCGATGTGATATTTTTTTATATGAAATTAATTTTATACATAGTTAGTAGTAATCTTGAGGATACTCAATTTTCATTGGTGACCATTGTTGCCAATTTAACATTTTTAATACCAGATCTAGCATTTTAGCGTTAAAAAACGCTTCTAGCATATAACACTTTTTTCAGCATTTTTCCAAAATTAATTAGCACTTTTTTTTGCATTTTTTAGTGTATGTGATACATTTTTATTTTTGCAATAATTTAATGCTTTTTACCAGATGTGAAAATAGGTACATTAGGGTGGTCGTTAACTGTATGGAGCATATTTTTTTCTATTTTTCTATGCTCTCACCCCCCCAATTCGGTGGGTATTAGGGAGATCGAACGGTTATTATTCGACCGGTTTTAACCGGTTATTTTAGCTTTGCCCAAGTCGGTTATTTTAAAATGCCCATTTTTCGAATATCGAATAAACCGGTTATTTTGGTATAATAAACCGGTTATTTTAGTAATGTGTAATTTATATACATTTTCCTTACTCTTGTTGTAGATGTACCCGTAATATACGCGATTAAAACGACAAAGATAGTTGCTTGCAGTGCCCTTAAATGATAAGTTGCAAAGGTTTTTCCCCGTCACGACTTATTAATCACCTTTAATTAGTCCACATGCTTGACATTAATGTGATCCAAATGAAACTTAACTCGAAGTAGTTCTAAGGAGACTACAAATAATACTTTACTAAAATACACTGCCAAAAATGAATCATTGGTTGAAATATTAGCCCGTTGTGTTGCCGAGGCAATAAAAACTCTTAAGTAGTTCTAGCATCTCTTCATGCTGAAAACTACAACATTACTGCGGAATCAACGATATGGGAAACATTTCTACCAGTTTTATTTATTAAAACACCACGAACTAAAAAACAAAATTGAAGAAATCAGACAATGTCATGAAATGTTTTAAGCTGTAGTCGACGAATTGACAAATATTTAACACAAAAAGAATGTTCAGTTCACTATTCGTTTCTATAATGCTGAAACAAAATAATTTGAAATAGATAATCCTGGCTAAGAGGTTTTGTTTGCATCTTTTGAAAAATATGGTTGATTTATATAGATAGCTTAACCACCAACAAATTAAAACTCATTCAAAATAAGTTTGAGAGAATATATCAAATAATAACTTTATAAAATTCTTATAATTTATTTGCTTTTGCAAAACGTAATTCTAGATCAATTATCATTCAACAGTTTCTAAATTACATTATACAAATATCTTCTTACAAATAAAGTCTAATAAATCAATAAAAAATTGTCAAAAATTAAGCTAAAGTTTGATCAATGGTCCCACTTTTCTTGGAATTTATCGTAAAATATTTGTTAGGACTGATCTAAGTCATATCTATGTATTTTTTTGGTTCCTTACCTTTGCAGATTGTTTTGTTTTTATTCAAATTAAGGTTTTATTTTAAAAACTTATTTGATTTTTGTGTTTTTAAATATTCGAATTAAAACCGGTTAACCGGTTATTTAAAAATTGCTTAACCGAAAACCGGGTTTTTTAAAATAGCAACTATTCGTAATATTCGAAAACCGGTTATTGAAAAAAGTCGAATAATCGATCTCCCTAGTGGGTATTGATAAAAAACGCCTTAAAAAAATTTTTAAGGACAATCACGTTCACCAAAGTTTGAGAAAAATCGTAAATTCCGACTTCTCATAAGAAGTCCTCATAAGAATGTTTAAAAACATATGTATGTATATCGTGTGACTATTTTTCGTAAACAAATGCACACAAACCCAAATTGTTAAGGTTAATATTAACTTGGGTATTCCCCAATGACTTTTGCATTGTTGAATTTCATTTGTAAGATAATTGACTAACAATTTATTCTAACGCTGCAAGCAGATCAGTTTATAATTCAAGGTGAATGTTTCAAAATATGCTCAAGAATATTACGCGAAAAAATATACTTAGTAGGCAATTTTTCTACAAGTTTAGGTGGAAATAAATTACCTTCAAATAGAGAAGTCCTAAAGGTTTTATTTTTAAATTTACGAGTGGTAAAACTAGACGTACGAATAGTGCTAAGTTAGTAATTGAAGAACTTTTAGTATTCTGGGAGAAAGCTAGAATCCCAACTAGAGCCAAACAACACTGCATAATTAAATTACAGAAACTATATTCCGCTTGGAGCAGCTTATAATAAATAAAACTTCCATCCACATTGCAAGAGAAAGCATGCGCAAAGATTACGTTGCAGAATTAAAAAAACAATTTGATGTAAGCAAATTTAATGCATTGTCCTTGCATTGGGACGGTAAATTATTACCTTCTTTAACTGGCAACGACAAAGTAGACAGGCTGCCAATAATAATTACAAGCGGGTGTATTGAGCAATTGCTTCGAGTCCCTTCTTTAGAAAGTGGAACAGGAAAAGAACAGGCATTAGCTGTATGCAACGCTATTCACGAATGGGGTCTTCAGGATCATATTAAGGATTTGGTTTTTCACACAACAGCCGTCAATACTGGACGTATAAATGGAACGTGTGTTCTTATCGAAAATTTTCTACATAAACCACTATTATGTTTACCGTGTAGACTTCATATACATTAGATTATTTTAAGAAGTGTTTTTGAAGCTAAAATAATTAAAAACGGAAGTCCAAATATTGCTATTTTTGAAAAATTTAAGAAAGCTTGGCCTAAACTTAATATCCAAAATTTTAAATTTGGAGTTGACGACGAAGTTACAAATCGTCATTTCAAAGAATCAGCCAGCCATGTTATAAAGTTGGCCCAGACTACGCTTAGAGAAAAACAACCAAGAGATGATTACAAAAAATTGTTAGAACTTACCTTGTTATTTTTAGTTTATCCTAACCCCAAATATGACACTGTCAAGTTTCGTACAAAATTCCAAAAAATGTCAACTCTAATAAGCAATGGTATTGAGCAATTTATTTCCGCGGAAACAAAACTTTTCTTTGAAAGATTCTCAATAGATCAAGAATTTTTAAAATAAAATCCAGCAGACTGGCAAAAAATTATTGCTTTTAACAAAGCAAACGATATTGCTAATCTCCTTAAGGTGGTTAATGACACAGCAGAAAGGGGTGTCAAGTTAATGGAGAATTTTAATTTGCTTTTCACAAAAGATGAAGAGCAGAAACAATTCGTTTTACAAGTTGTACAAGATTATAAGCGTAAGTATTCAGGTTGCATAAAAGAAAAAATAATTCAATAATATGATATAAACGAAATATTGGGGGAATTCACAAGGTGTGTCCTAAATAATATTTTACAATTGTTTTAAAAAAAAATATTTTTTTATGTTGTTTGAAACACAACAATATTTTTTTTTTTAAACAATTGTAAAATATTATTTAGGACATTATGACGATATGACTTGATAGCACACCTTGTGAATCCCCCCATTATGAAAATATTAATCTTGTCAACAAAAAAAAAAAAATAATAAAAATGTTTTTCAACAAAATTAAATACATGTGATTCAGAGAAAATTCGTTTCTTTAATAAATTAATAAAATTAATTTTTTTAGTCGTTTTATCGATATGTTTAGTTTATTTTGTTTAATAAGAGATTAAGGAAAAACTTGTTATCAACTTTTTAGGTAACAACTTTTGTTTAAAAATTAATATTTTCTAAGTTATGAAACACAGAAGCCAGATTTCATGTAAAAATATAATTTCTCAAACTTTGGTGGGCGTGAGGGACGGCTTACCCTTCGCCGATTGTCCTAAAATATAATTTTTTATCAATGCCCACCAAATTGGGGGGTGAGACCTAAAGAAATCCGAATTTTGATTTTAACGGTCACCCTAATGTACATACATAATTATTAATACTGTTTTTTTAGATATGAAACTATATTGTTATTTCTAATAACTTAAAACTAAACTGTGAACCTAATGAAATATAAATTTTTTAAAGCTGCGCTATTTTTTATTAACTAAAGATCGATTTTTGCATATATTTTGATTTATTTTTAATTTAAAAAAATTATGTGATTTTATACCCTCTACCACTAGTGGTGAGTGACGGTATACTTAGTTTGTCGTTGCTTGTGGAACCTTTTTATTGTTCATCTAAGACCTTTGTCAATTAAGCGATGTCTACCTGCCTGTCCGTCTGTTAATAACAGGCTGACTTTCGAAAGGCTCCACAGAAAATATCAATATTGATTTAAAGTTATTTGTAGTTCCCCTTAGCAGTTATGGAATGAAATCAAGCATAATCGGCTCAGTAGAAAAAGTGCTATGAACCCAAATGTGGAACAACGTCCCTAAAAATGTATATTTTTGTTCCACAAATTAAAAGGGGTTGCTGAACCGATTCTCATTACATTTTGAACAAATACGTTTTATATGACTGTACATCGCACTACAATCTTATATAATTTACCATAGCTCTTTGAAAAGCGTCCTAAATAATTTAAAAAGGCATTAATCTAATAAAATTGTTTTGAGATTTGGTTTAATTTTAGTTTTTTTTTTATAAGTTTGCTGAGCGATCCTTAAAGCTTAAAAGCATAATTTTTTATTTTTGTAAAAAAAAAATTATCAACTTCAAAATGAATTTAGTTAAAGGGAAAAATAAAAGAAAAACAAAAATATGCATATCATACATAATACTTTTAATTATATTACAAAACATGAAAATTCATAAAACATAAAAGAACCTTGCATTTTCCACATGACCACTCAATCTGTTGGAAAATATCGACCAGTGACCAACGCCTCATAGACGGCAAGGGATGAGGCGATATTTTATGTTTTTTGTCAGTAAAATTTGCTGTAATGACTAATTAGAAGGTCTACCTCTTTTATTGCCTTTTAATTGAGATCCCACATTACAAAGAGCGTCAGCTAAGTCATTGGGAAACTGACCAAGATTAAGTAATTCTTTATTCGGGGTGCTCTTTGCAGTCAGGTTATTATTCATTAATATCAAGGAATTTAAAACGACGTTTGACTCTTATGCGATAGCGACCTAAATAGCTCTCCATCAAATCCACTCCTCTCATATGCATATTATACTCTTGCGCAATTTTTGGACATGTGACATATATTTTTTCTTTATTCGCTTATCATACGGCAGATATTACCAACAGGTTAGGATGGAGCCAATGTAAGTCGATAACAATGTAACTACTTAGATACATTTAATCATGCGATATAAAGCCTTTTCGCGTACGTTATTATTCTCATAAAGTATAGAGTACAATAACTGGAAATAACGTACAATACTTTATTATAAAGTACGGGTGGCAAGCATAGTTGCCACATACCGAAATAAAGTGGTTTTAACTTATGATGCAGATATGCATTTAAGGGTAAATTAACGATCGGTCTAACATAAAATCTGCTACTGAAAATCACTTTAATGCGCCTAATAATATATCTGAAACAAATCAGAATTATTTATCGGACTAAGGCAACGAATTATACTACTGTGAGGTCAGGTTTTATAAAGATTGCCTTATAATTTATAGATCCCATCTACAGCCGGCTCCTGAATTACTTGAACTCTCGGTGAAGAGTACAAAAGATTGAGGAAACAGAATCTCTTGATGTTCTGGGCATGAGGATACAATGTGATGTCCGATGGACAGAACATATATTTAAGGTGTCGAAAGAAGCATTCAAGTGCCTCGGTTTGTTGAAACGGTGTAAGATATAGTTCACTCCATCTGATCTCCTTACTATTTATACCACCTATATCCGACGGCGAATGGAATACAACTCTCATGTGTGGGCCGGTGCTTCAAAGTCTATTTTGGAGCTTCTCGACCGCGTGCAGGAGAGGGCGAAGGTTCTCATTGGCGACAGTAGGGTATCCAATTCTATTGACTCCCTTGAGCACCGGCGCAATGTGGGTTGTATTTGCCTATTTTATCGTTCCTACAACGGGATGTGTTCTGATGAAATTAGTGATTTGGTTCCCGAAACCCATAGCTTTGTTCGTAATACACGTTTTTCCTCAAGAGCCCATCCTTTTGTGGTCGATTGGCTGGTGAATCGTAGAACGCATTACAGGGAAAATTCGTTTTTTGGCCGGACTGTTCGTTTGTGGAACAAGTTGCAACACAATGCAACGCATTAGTAGGGGTCATCCCCTACTAATGCGTTGGCCAGTTTGACCATGTGAGTTATAATTTACTATCAGTTAAAACTGTCGAAAACATATCGTTAACTGGAAGTTATAGTTATATGCCAAGTAATAGTTATATGCCATGCTAATTATTTTATTTTGTCAAATTTTATCGTTTTTATTTTCATATAATATTTGTTAGCATTTTTTTGCTCTTCTTCCACTAAAATCTAGCATTTTTCCTTTACTAAGTTTTGGCAACACTGTTGGTGAACCATAGAAAATTTCATAGAAATTTCGTTTCATAACCGTTTTATTGGCTCCGTGCAATAACTCCCAGGTGCAATAAGTCCCAGTGCAATAACTCCCAATGAATTAAATCCCAAAATAAATGAAATAAGTCCAAAACTGGAAAAAAGAAATAAATCCCAAAAAAAATTAAATAATTTTCAAATCTTAAATGAAACAAACCACAACTTTTGGGAGTTATTTCATTATGAAATAACTCCTAAAGACATTAATGAAATAACTTCCAAAAACAGCCCATCGAAAAGAAATGAAATAAGACCCCAAAAAAATTAAACAACTTCCAAAGAAATGTATTATATATGTATCCGTTTTACTTGAATATTTACATATTAGGTTGCCAAAAAACTAACATTGAGTCCTCGACATTTTGACAACAAACGGGGCATTTTATTGTATCCAGACCTCTTGCAATGGCAGCAGCCTGCAGTTTAAGCACGCAGCTATTGCAAGTTTTTAGGTGCTTGCATGGCAGAAAGAGAGTATTTGATTGACTACCCATACATATGGCACAATCGTTTGATTGTCTTTTAGTATCAGTGCTCT
Source organism: Pollenia amentaria (assembly GCA_943735925.1). Lineage (NCBI taxonomy): Eukaryota > Metazoa > Arthropoda > Insecta > Diptera > Polleniidae > Pollenia > Pollenia amentaria. The sequence continues at coordinate 187,684,412 of OX031008.1, forward strand.
TTGGCGGTTGTTGTGTTTCGCATATTCCATCCTCATTATCTTCTTTCTCATCCAAATACGGAATATCTTCAACTATATCTTCGTCAGGTTCCATTTCGTACACAGTTTTATTTTTAGCAAAAACCATGCGGTTAAGAAAGCCCGAAGCAGTAATTTTACCATTCTGCAGTTCAATACTGGCCTGTTCAATTTTTGTAGCTTTATCAATTGCACTCCTTTTCCGCCGGCTTGTTCCGTATGTTCCACCACTGTTGATCAAAAGCCCTAATTCCCGTCCTTTGCTGAACTCTTCATTTTGGCAGCATTTTGACAAACTTAAAGAAATTTCCATGCTTTGGTATTATTCTTCCAAGTACCCCATTATATGCCTCAATGGTGGAAGTAGTGCGAGTAGTAGTTCCAAACACCGACATATTGTCTACTCCAACCTATACAAAATTTAATTTATTTGTTTACTAAGTTAGTATGATGCATTTTTCAATGGTTTACCTTTTTTAACCATTGTTTTTCAAAGTATACCAGAAACTTGAAGTGGTGGTCAAACTGTTCAATTTGATTTTTTATCATATCGAACAATCCTAATATATGGGAAGCGGAAAGTAGGGGTAGGGACAGTAATTTATGATATTCCAAGAACGCTTTCCTATTACTTCTTAAGTGTGCTGCTAAATCCTTATATTTTGTTGTTATTTGTCGCCGTACCGACTGACAGTAATGAAACCAATAACCAAATAACTTCGATGTTGGAAATACTGTTTTTAATGCATTTCGTAAGCCCATTTCGTAATCAGTTATAAAAGTAGCTCCGTTCAGGGGCAAAATTTCTGAATTTATGTAATTAAATAATTGCTCATAACTTTTTCTCGACTTCTTACTCATTAGAACAAATACAAATGGAAAAATCTGAAATAAACTTGTTATTTATTTCTACAACTTAATCAAATCCCGAATTAAGAAGCTTTAATCAGCGAAGCCGGGTACAAGGATTATCTCCTCTATATATATAACAAGGTATAACAAACACCGGCTTCGCTGACTAAAGCTTCTTTGTATATCCGTTCTTCAGCCGGCTGCAAGGAGTTTCTTCTCCACTCTCCCTTTTCACGTTTTTAACATCCTTTACGTTTTCAAAATATTCCAAATGTATGAGTAGCAACTGTTTAAAACAGCCCATAGGAACCACTGCAAAAGTTGCATCGATTAAAATTTTAATATTATTGGACATAATGTTTCCCTGAATCAAATTTACAATTTTTTCGGAGACAAAAATGCAATTAGCAAAATCTTCTTCTTCGTGGCACATTTTATAGAATGGAACTTTTTCATACTTGCTAGCGCTATATCCAAAATTTTTTAAAACATGTTCCTTTTTAAAGGCTGCAACTACCTCCGCTGGAGTCTTTGGTGAATTTACATAAATTTTACTTGACACATACTGAAGCCCTCTTTTAATTTTCCCAAAATCCAAATTTTTTGAGGCTTCCTTATTTCTATTTAAAAGAAATGTAAGAATGTATAATTAAGAAAATAAAAGAATATTATAATTGCAAATATCGTACCTATCGCACGAACTCTCAAAAGTTTTGCGTATTCCACTTAAGGCATTCCGTTCACCTAATACGCTTTCCTCATCCAAACATTCCTTCTTAATATTATTAAGTACTTTTAGTTCGTCGTACAGTTCTTTTTGGGTCGTATGGTTGTGCGGAACGAAAAGTGTGCTCCTTGTACAAACATGTCGTCCTAGGTCTAGCGTCACTCTCGCTTTACAGTTTTTGACATTGCATACATAATACGTTTTATTGTCCGATGTTGATTTTTTTATATAAAATGTAAAGCAATTTACTGGTTCTTTGCTTTCCGCATACAATTTCATATTGTAAGGTGGTCATTGTTTTTATTTATTACTTTACTCAACTTATCACTTCAAAATTTATAATGGAACTGATTAATTTTGATTAACTTAAGTCATTGTATTCAAATAGTTTGAAATATCCCGTTATAAATACCGTTTAAAATGTTAAACAATTTTAAGAAATTGCAAATAATTGAAAATCAAATAACTCCCACAGCAAATGAAATAACACCGAAGCTCAAAATAAAATGAAATAACTCCCACGTTTATTTTTTCGGGGACTTATTTCATTTGGACTTTATTTCATTATGAAATAACTCCCAGGCAAAAAATTAAATAACTTAAAAAAAAAAAAAATGAAATAAAACCGAGAGAGCTGGGAGCTATTTCATAATTAAATTACTCCCACATTTGTATGAAAAATTGTTGGGTCTAATTTCATTTTTTTCTTGGGACTTATTGCACCTGGGAGTTATTGCACGGAGCCGTTTTATTAACCCGTTTTAATTTTTATGAATAATGCCGTTAGTGTTCATTAAAAAAATAATTAATACAATTAACACATTATTATATTATAATAATTTTCCAAAAATTGTCAATTTAATGAATAAAAAACTAATGAAAATTTTTCATCTGATATCCTCACAAATAATTTCTATTGAAATTAAACATATTTCCCATATAAAAATTCTTATTGAAATTATCTTTGAACGTGTTGCTTTAGCTTTGATTTTGTTAAATTGAACTACATATATTATACTTATTTTAATTTTGTGCATGCGAAGTTTTTTAAATATCACTATTTGTACGAAATTTATCTTAAATTTTCTTTAGATTAATTAACAAGTTGACCGCGCTTCTAGCGATAACAAAAAAACTCATATTTTGCGCCAAGCTTTTTGTGAATATTTTACATTCTTTGCATAAATATTTAGTAGTGAAGATCCATATCTAACAAAAATTCCTTTTATATTAATTTTAATCACTAAGACGTTTTACTTATTTCTGAATTTAAATCACTTTACTTAACATTTTTTATATCAGTCAATTTTAAAAAATGTTGCAAAAATCTTTGAATACAATTCCAAAAAATTCCTTTAACTATTATCTAAAACATTTCCTTTACGACATTTGCTTCATCGTTCAATATATACATTCATTATACTGAACATAATGCTTTCCAATAAATTATTGGCTTTAATGTTTCTAACGTATTATTTTGCTATCCGTTTCTTCTTTAAATTAGAAAGTTTCCATTACAGCAAATTAATTTCCTTTAATATAAAAGCAAGAAAACTTACTTTTCTAAGTAAACAATTCTGCAACAAACATGAGCACACATTTACGCTTAGAGATAGTAAATAACAAGCCACCTATATACACAAACTTACACACATTTACACACACACTTACACACACTTACTTATATATGTAGTGAATATAATAGAGTGCAATTATTGTGTTTCCCTGCAATCAAAACTTTTTGCTTTATCCCGCAGATACAATAGTTAAATGCAACAAAAACTTTGCTTCCCACATACTTTTATTAAATCTTCTATAAACGAAATTTAACCAAATATTGGCATTAAAGTGGGTGTATGTGTGCACGTTTCTATGCATATGTAGAAAGTTTTGCATATGTTTGCAAAAGTTACATGCAGAGATTATATGTGTGTGTGTGTGCATAAAGCCGTTGCTATAGCATAAACCTTTCGACAAGAAATCTAAAGTTTTTTTTTCATTTTTGAATGTAGATTGTATTCATAACTTTAAACCTCTACAAATACACATCGCCCCCTCCACCATCCACACGTTCGACACATACCTTTAAACTTTTACATACATTATGACAAGTGTTAAGAGAACCCCATTATAAATTTTTCTTTTTTTTTTTAATTTAATTAGAAATGTTTTGTACTAAATTAATATAATACAGAGATATTGACTAGACAAAAATAAATGAATGTGCCTAAAGCTTTGGTCACATTAAGCAAATATTTGACGTTACCACAATTTGTATCAAACTTTTGTTTGACTTTAAATAATCTATCCTAGAACAAAAATCATTTAGCACTTTTTAAATTACATTTCACTATATTTTTTGTTTTGAAATTAAGTTTGGCAAATTAATAAAAATTGTTAAAATAAAGTGACTGGTTGACAAATTTAAACGTCACACTTTTTTTGATTGATTATATCGAATCTTTCTTAAGTATGAACATACCTTATGTTCTATTTTAATATGAAAATTGTTTTTTTTTTCAGTACGTGTTTTAATTAGTGTTCGAAAATAAACAGAACATTATTTAGCGTTCGCCTTACACACCCAGAAACGACAACTATGTTTAGTGTTTGTATAGACGAACACAACCCTCAATACCGTTCTTAACTATTTTCAAGGAAGTAACGAACATTAAATATTGTTCTGTTCTTCGTTATAAAACAGAACAATTGAAGTGGTTCTGTAGACAAATATTTTATATTGATGTTCTATAGTGTTTCTTTTTTTACATTGATAAACAAACAAACAAAAAATTCTAGCAACGCCCACAGCACGAATAGCTTGAGTGTTTTTGTGTATATGTTTTGTTTGTGTAAAATCTTTTGCTGGCTTTTTGCGTTTTTCGGATATGTATGTATTTCGTTTTTTTTTTTTTTTTTTTTGAAACGATAGAACATTAATGAGCTGAACCACATCGAAGTTTGTGGTTAAAATAAATAACAGAACGGAATTAAATGTTCTCATCTTTTTGTTGATAAGTGTTGGATAAGTACAGTATAATTTGTATGTTCGAATATCACAAACAGGGAAACGTTATTTTTTTAATGATTTGCTACACAATCACTATTAGCGTTTTTGTTTTCACAAATCTACCGAACTGAACACTAAAGAGCGATATTTGATATTTATTTTCGAGGACTGGTTATAATGAAACAAGATGGCCTAAAAAAAAATACAAAAATACAAAAACAACACGCAAACAATGAAAACAATCTGATGTTTCTTTGCGAAGGTGATTGATTATTTTTAAGGAATTATTTTTTTTTTCTTACTTTATTTTTCTTACAAATTAACTAAATTGGTGGAAAAATAAAATAAGGTTCGATAAATTAATCAAATTGTATTTTTATTGCATTCGTTTTATTAATCCAATTTTTTGCTGGGCAATAAACCTCATACATAAACGCAAAAGTTAAGGTATTGTTATTTGTAGTTTTAAATATCCTAAACCTACGAGTACCACTAAAGTTAATACCGAACCGCATTTCAATAATATAGGGTGATTCATCGTAAGGTTTGATTTTCAATATGCTTTTTTAGAGGTCACTCGTGGCTCATACCAAACTGCTTTGTTATTTTTGTTCAGTATCGTTTGGCAAGTAATTATGGAAGGACTCACACCAAAACGGCGTCTCCAAATTGTTAAGCTGTATAACTAAAATCAGCGTTTGTGAGAAAAGAAAATCCGGTGTTTTATCGTGAACTTTTGTTCAGTGATGAAGCAAATTTCTGGCTCAATGGATGCGTTGATAAACAAAATTGCCGTATCTGGTCTGACGAGCAACCCGAAGAGAACAAAGAGCTACCATTACATCCATTAAAATCACGATATGGTATGGTTGATGGGCTGGTGAAATCATTGGTCCATATTTCTTCAAACATGAGAAAAATCAGAATGTTACCGTCAATGGTAACCGTTATCGCACCATGTGAATGGACTAGGTGCTTCCTTAAATTTAAAAGCATGGTCTCGGTGAGCTCTCGATTCAATAAGAAGGCGGTAATAGCCATACAGCGCAAGAAACAATGACCGTGCTGAGAAATCATTTTGGTCAACACCTATTACCATATTTTGCTACGGTAAATTGGCCTCCTAGATCGTGCGATATCACACCTAAAGACTGCTGTGGGGATATGTCTTCAGGGGGCTAATTCTGGCAGTCGTGATCGAATACTTTTTCCATTTGAAGTCAATTTTATTTCTAAGGCCCTAATCATGTAAAACGCAACGCAACGCCAAATAAAACAAAAACAATGTCATAAATATTTTGTAATTTTGTTATTGCTTTCTACGGAAATTCACATTGCGTTTTAAAATTTCAAACGCTGCACAGCTTGTGGCGTTGAAAATTATAAAACGGTACATGAATTTCTGTAGAAAGCAACAACAAAATTACAAAATATTTATGACATTGTTTTTGTTTTGAATATAATTCTTTGGCGTTGCGTTGCGATTGACATAATTAGGGTCTAAGTCTTTCAAAAGATACTGAACGAATCATGATAATTTTTTCAGTGTTTTGAAAACTCGAATAAAAAATGATTACGATTCCTTCTGTATCGACTGAATGAATTAGAAATAAATTGCCTTCAAATTGAAAAAGTATTCAATCACGACTGCCAGAATTATCCCCCAGGAATAAGCCAGCTACGATTGATGCTTTGGATGCCAACATTAATCGTGTTATTCGCGAGACACCAGTCGCAATGCTCGAACCAGTCACCCAAAATTTGACCTTCCGAATGGACCACCTCAAACTTAGTCATGTCCAACATTTACATGATATAATATGCAAACAGTAAATGCCATAATTTGTTATTTAAGCCGATAATAAGAATTTTAAGTTCACTTTCAAATTTTTGTGTTAGTTTACATCATAAATCAAACCTCAAGATGAATCATCCGCTATATACATATATAAGTATGTAGTCGTATAAAGTATTAAAATACAAACCGTTGAATGAATGGCAATAGAAACCAAATTGTTAAAAGTTTTCTTCCTACCGCACAAACAAACTTTTAACAAGAAACTTCATATGTGAGACCAATAAGGTGACCATATTGGATGTAACATTTAAAAAATAATGCCATTGTTTTAAAATTTAAAAAAATAATAAAATCAAATGTTAAAAATTATTAAAATTTCAATATGAATTTATTTATTTATAAAGTCTTTGGACTTACAAATAATCCTTACAGACTACTCACTTATATTAAATGTAGTTAATTAGTTTTTAACTTTTCTCTAGAAAAACTTAAATCTAAAGTAGATATACTGTTTTCAATAGCCTTTTTTTGACAGATCACGCGTGAGTCGTGTCATGCTGTCATGTTATTTTTGTTAAGTATTGTTTGGCATTTCATAATGGAAAGACTTACGCCTATGGGCTCTTGAAAAGTTCGCTCTATTGGCTCTTGAAAAGTTCCAAGAAGATCCGACGTTTGCGAGGCAAATTTTGTTCAGCGATGAGGCCAATTTCTGGCTCAATGGTTATGTATACAAACAAAATTGCCGCATTTGGAACGAAGAGTAACCTGAAGAGATTCAAGAACTGCCACTTCATCCAGAAAAAACAACGGTTTGGTTTGGTTTGTGGACCGGTGGAATCATCGGTCCATATTTCTTTAAAAATTATACATGTGCGAACGTAACCGATCGTTATCGTTCCATGATAACCGACTATTTGATGCCTGAAATTAAAGCTCGTGATCTCGGCGACATTTGGTTTTAGCAAGACGGCGCTACTTCCCACACATCGCATCAATCAATGGATTTATTGAGAGAACACTTCGGTGAGCACGTAATTTCTCGTTTTGGGCCGTTCGATTGGCCACCAAGATCGTGTGATATCACACCGTTAAACTTTTTCCTGTGGGGATATGTAAAGTCTAAAATTTATGCGGACAAACCCCCTTCGATTCAGGCCTTGGAGGAAAACATCACGCGTGTCATTATCCAGTTATCAGTCGAAATGCAGTCATCGAAAATAGGACTCAACGGATGGACCATCTGCGACGTAGCAACGGCCAACATTTGATAGACATAATCTTCAAAAAATAAGTGCCAAAAAATGTTCTTTCAAATGATAAAATACATTCCCCAATAAATTTGAAGTTTCTGTGTTTTTTTCTTTAACAAAATAGGGAACCTCGAAGTGGATCACGATATATTACATTTTCACTTGAATTATAATAATTATTAAACAATACTGCGGTTCTAACTAATTTTATGCAATCCAATATTAAAACATGTACCTAAAAGATCTACAAGGAACTTTCAAATTGACTAGTGTTAATAAATTTGGACATCTTATGTTATAATTTATTATATCAAATAAGAACAAAATATATTGGATTGATCTTCTTTTCTCAAGTGTTGTTATTCCTAAAATATTACATCGAATACTGTAGAAATACAAATCAATAAGATAAAATTGCGTTAAAAAGAAATCGATACGTTCAAGAAATTAGACAAAATGCAGAGCTCACTCTGCATACTCAGGTTTTTATGATAACATCAGCAATCCTTTTTGAAGTTAAAAAAATATAGCAATATTTGCTCATAGAACATTTGCAAAGAACTTTTAAAAATAGTTATAACTAATAAATTTACTATATTAACAAATGTGAGTATTAAATGTATAGTAGAATTTCTAAAATAGAATAAAAAAATTATTTGCTTCAAAACATCTAGACAAAAATTATAATAAAGGCCTTGAAAAATTTTTTTCAAAAAATAAAGCAAAATTCCTGATGAAAAATGTAGTTTAAAGTTAAAAATTTCCACCCCGCCAAATGTGTAAAATTAGTATCGGAATAAATAGAAATAGAAATATTATAAATTTTTCGAAATATTATAGTCGACAAATATTAAAATGAATGTTTTAAATATATTTTCTCCACATCGCAATCTATGTTAGTGATGCCAATCGGGCTTGGTTTTCGCAAATCCCGGGATTCGGGATTTAAAAAAATGAAATCCCGGAATTTTTCGGGATTTGGGGCTTTTGAAAGTTAAAAGATACATGTTTCTTGTAGATAGTTTTTAAAAAAAGTCTTTAAAAAAAATTTTACAAATCATTTCATATTACAAAGTTAAATTTAAAATTGTGATTTTTTTCTTGATTAATGATTAATTGATTTGAAAATATAAGAAAAAAGAATGTATGATTTCCAACAATGTGTTTATTGATTCAATTAAAAAAAAATATTTTAAACGAAATCTATATATTATGCAATTACTTTAGTTGATTAAAACTAATCAAAAAAATAATTAGTAAGTAATTGACTTGAACCAACTAGTAAATGATTTATTTGTAAGATTCTATAAACATGTTAATTAAATGAATTAAGATGAATAATTTAAATTTGAATTCGAAATTAATGTACACTATAAATTTGTTAGTTAACCATAAAAATCTTATTTTAACAAAAACACAATTTAATACCCACATAAATTGCACCAATTAATTTCGCGAAATCGCTCCATAAATTACCGCAGGTGCCATGCCCACTCTCGGAAAACACTTTAATAAGACTAAACCTGTAAAGAGTAAAGCTTAAATTTTGCATTTGGTGCACCAGGTTAATCAATTAGAAAATAAAACCACACACAGAAAAAATGATTAATTTTCTCCAATCACTAAACTTATACCAAATTCATAATTTTAAGCAAATAATTTGTTGATTTTGCATCTATTACCAGAATGATTATATTGATTACTAAAAATTTTAAAATTTTGAAAAAAAAATTTTAATAAATGATATTTTTAATTTTAATTAAAAAAGTGATCAAAAAACTTTGCCATTTCAAACAATGTGTTAATTTATTTAAATAAATATTGACAATTCCCAACAACAATTCTTAATTATTTTATTTTACACGAAAAAAGTCAATTAACATTTCTTGTTATCTAATTTAAATTTTAATTGAAAATTTATTTCAAAACAACTCAAAAATTAATTAAATCAAAATTTAATTTTTAATTTTCTTTCAACTAAAAAAATAATTGATTCAATTATCACATTCATTAAATTTAAATACTTTTTAAACCATTTTTTAATTTATAAAACACTTTTTTCTGTGTGATTAATTTCTTTGTATAAAAAAAGGTAAGACAAAGAATATTCGGGATTGACTAAACTCCGACAATCCCGGGGATAAAAAAGAAAATCCCGGGATTCGGGATTCGGGATTCGGTGAATGCCGAAAATCCCGAGATTTTTCGGGATCGGCATATCAGGATTGGCGTCCCTAATCTATATACATAAATATATAAAAAGAAGGGAATGACTTTTTCACTCACTCACTCATCAACGCTTTAAACTAGAGACTTGGAATTCGGAACACAGGTACCTCTTTTGCATATGAATGTCGTCAACAAATTATATGACGCGTGTTTAATACTTTTTCGATTATTGTACTTTTGCAGGGTTAAGCCAGTTATTATCTAATTTTAGTACTTTAATAACCTAATTCATCTTCTAAAGTTATAAAAATGTAATTAAATTTAAATCGAGTTGTTCTCTTTTTAAAAACATTTCGAATATGTTTTGGTAGTTTTTGATATTCTGACTCATAAGGCAAAACTTTTTCTTAACATATACGAGTATTTATTTAATTCACAATTTTACTTCTGAAGTATTACAAATAAGAATACAGTTATAATCTAATAAGGTTTGAACTATCTTAAAAACATCTTTAATGTGTCTTGGTACTTTTTTGGAATTTGAACATATTTTTGCACTTATTAATTCACAATTTAATTTCTATTATTCGAATCGGTCTATATAGGTCCGATTCCAGATGAAAAATATTTTCGGTAATGCATTTTATAAATTTTGGGATTTAAGGGGGTGAACATAAAATATCTAGATCAAATTCATGGAAAAATCAGTTTTCGCGCTTATTGCGCATTTTGCCTGAAGTAAGAAAAGAACACGTTTTGCGAACAGTCTACTATACCTTTCATCCTAACAGCACAGATTGTTACGTTACGATTTACGCCTGGTGCTCCAGATAAGATGACCGAAATCTTTTTGAGGCTGAAAGTCTGTGAATGGTATAGTTTAGCCGATATTTCACTCTACATGAAAGGCTCTTGGATTGCTCCAGGACAACAGGTATTTGTTCACTACTTGAGAGAAAAATGCATTGAGCGATTCTTCGCTAAAACTTTGAGTGCTATTTACAGTAATGTTAAGTTTCTGTTAACTCTCTGATCCCTTAAGCCTTTGGAAAAAGTACAAATATAGCCTCCCGAAATATTCTAAATAGCAACCGGGGCAAGTATTGCAAGATAGTGCGCAACGGCTCATTGATTGAGTATGCAAAAATAGTTGCAGCAAATTTCGTTAATCGAGGATATCTGAGGTACAGCAGTTAAAATCTAATAAAAATCTAATGAATACTTGCTGACAAATGAACAAAATTACATATATCAGTTTATCCTTGCCAACATAGAGAAAAAAGGGAAAAAGGGAAGGGTTATATTTCTTTGGATGCTCCTTGTGGCACTGGAAAAGCATTTATTATCAATTCACTTTAGCAATAGTAAGGAGTAAAAGTAGAACCACCTCAGCTGTCGCATCGTCAGGAATAGCGGAAACACTGCTGCAGTGAGGAAAGACAGCTCACGCTACCTTCAAGCTCCTTTTGAAGGACATATTAATTCAGAGTTATACGGCCAAAGTAATGCGCGATTGTATATTTAGAGTTTGCGATGAAAACACGATGGCAAATAAAAACACTATCTAAGCGGTAAGCAGAACTTTCAAAGTTATCAGAAGGTGTGACGACATGATGGGTGGAGTAAGTTGTTGTAAGAAGGCAACTTCTGACAGTCATTGTCAATAGTGCCAAAAGGAACTCAAATCCTTGGCCCTTTGCAGAAGAACTCTTCCTTACAAAGAGCATGCGAGTGTACTTGAAGGGTGACGTTTGCGCTGGACGATTTGGAAACGAAAAAGATCCTGAAACTGAAGGAAAGGTGATAATTCCATCATAACTTAGCATATTGCTAACCCTTGGTGATGTTATAACTGGAATATATCCAGATGTTCACAACATATACAGCAAATCCACAGATTGGCTGTGCGATCGTACAGTTTAGTGGTTATATTGATTACTAAATTTGATAACAATTGAAAATTTGGATTTTTTTCTTAATTAATGATACATTTTATTAAGAATACGATAATAAAACTTCGGACGATTTTCAACAATGTGTTTATTGATTCATTAAAAAAAAGTTGATTCAAACTAAATAATAATTAATATAGTTATTGAATAGAACAAACTAGTAATTGATTTATTTATAAGATTCTACTAAAATGTTTATTAAATGAATTAAGATGAATAATTGAAATTTTAATTTGTAATTAATTAACAATATCAATTTTTTTAGTTAACCATAAAAATCTCATATTAACAAAAAAAAAACATTTTTATACTTTCTACCACTGGTAGTAGGAATTATGTAGTGATTAAATTGCACTACTTAATTTCGTGAAATCGCTCTTAAGTCCCATGCCCACTCAAGAGTAAAGTTTAAAATTTTCATTTGGTACACCAGTGGAATCAATTAGATAATAAAACCACACTGACCTTTAGTGTTTTTTTTTAATGCATTTCAAAAGACATTCATTTCTAAAATTAATTTTCTTCTTTAATTATTTCCAGCACTTCTTATAATAATAAAATTTCTTTATAATTTTTGAACACGCTTAACAAGTATAACAAAGTTTAACTTTTTTCTTTCGTTTTCAATGACAGTACCCAGTAAAAAAAATTGGTGTTTTTTGAAGCATTTTAGAGAAGAAGCGCATAATCGAGCGCTTCAAAAAAAGTGCTCTTATACAGTAGTAAAAGATAACAAATAAAATATACAAAAAAGCTGTTATTTTAATGCTGTCAACGAAGAAGGGTTAAAACCGAAACAAACTAAAAATATATTATGGTTTTCGAAAATGCTTGAAAAAAGGCACTTTAGGAGTGCTTTATTTGCATGTTTTGTTATGTTAAAAGAAGCGCTTATTGTCAGCAGCAAATAGTCCTCCAAACCGGGAACACCCCATACAAAAATCAGGCATCCCATCAGCAGGTTTGAAGCGATTTGAGGTATGAATTCATACATAAAACCTGCTCCTTTTGGAGCACATTTTTTACTGGGTATTAATGGAGATAATTAAATAAATATAAAAGATCAATATTGTGTTCCCTATCCTCTCAAGGGAGAATGTCATAATGAATTTCTTTTTATAAAAAAAGGTAAAATAAAAAAATAACTTAACGATTTCGGAATTGACTAAGTCCCGAAAATCTCGGGATTAAAAATTTCAAATCCGGGATTTTCGGGATCGGGATTGGCATCCGTAGTACTTATGACAGCTTCGATATTCTGAACAAATTTTCCGAAATGAGTAAATTAATAATAATCCTCAATTATTGACTTTAAAGGTGTCATACTGAACAAAATGATTAAATTTTACTAATATGGTTATATGTTGTTATTAAAAATGTAAATCTATATACATTGGCAAAAAAATTTTTATTTATTTGTTTTTAAAGATTGGGTGACTCCTCCTTTATTGTTGAATTTAGTTAATTCGATTGAAATTGTTATAAGATTGATGATCACTAAGCTTCTTCTTCTTCCAAATAAACAAAAAAAAAAAAAAATTAAAAATATTTAACATGAACCGCTTTAATCAATTCAACCGAAACTTTTTTATTTAATGCTTCCTTTAAAACAGCAATCCATTATCCAAATGGAAAAATGTTCTTAGTTATTTCAATTAGGGCTGTGCACGTAATATAAATTTATATGTCATGCGTGCTTTAAGCGTAAGTCACTAGTGATTGTGTTAACTTTATAAATAATTCACGCGTGATTATAATATAAAATTTGCGTGATTTAAATTTTAAAATCACGAATGATTTCTCATGAACTAAGAAACTTTTTAATATATAATGAATATTTACCCTGCGTTGCCACAAGCAAGTAATTACTTGCAAGTAGGGTATACATATTACTAACGAAAATTACACAGGGTCTCCATCTGAGATCATATCTGAGAGAACGTCGACAGAATGAGGGAGCACATTTCTTCATGTTAATCTTAATATTAAACAAGGGGAACATTTATCTTATAAGCTTTCATAATCGGCTGATACTCTTACAGAAAACTTGTATCGTTTTTATTCTTTTTTTTTCCTTTTTTTAGTTTTTGATTTTTTAGTTGTATATATTGTTTTTTTCAACACTTTTCACAAGATTGGCACTATATGCATTAACAAATTACACATTTTAATAATGGTGGCTTATTATTGTTTTATATGTGTGTATGTATGTGTATTTTTGATAGCTCATCTTATAAGAAAGTTGTTATAAGATTTCTTATAACAACTGTCTCATAACATTTATTATAATATTTATACAAACACTATTTGAGAGTCCACACGTAAGATAATACTCTCTGCGATTGAATTTGACGTTTGCTGATATAAAAATCTTATATCTTATCTCAGGTGGAGACCCTGTGTTAGGAGAAATGTCAAAAAACCCAACAATTTTTTGAGTGGCTACTAGGGTATATTCAGTCGGTTAACCGTTAATCGGTTAACCGATTAATTACTACCCGATTAACTGATCGGTTAATTTAAAATTGCCTATTTTCGATTAACGAGTAAACCGATTAATTTCAGTCGATTAACCGATTAACTGATGTAACAACATTTTTAACTTTTTGTAGTAATATTACATATTTTTTTTGTGTTTTTAATTATTTGTTTCGTTTCATATATTTACAAAAGGTATGTGTTTAGAAAATATTTTTTCTTACAAACAAAGAAGGTGTTCAGTGATCTATATTTGAAATAAGTGTTTGCAGTCAACAGCTTTTTGTTTCACGTGCTTTTTGTGCGTTTAGTCATTTGTTTCTTTTCATATCAATCTTTTAACAGAATTAACCGGGAAACATAAAACGGGAAAATCCGGGAAGAGGACTGAGAAATAAGATATTCTGTATTATGGGTTGCTTTTGATTTCTTAAACATCTATGATAAATGAAAGAATTTTTTCAAAGTCAATTTTTATCAAAACTAAAGAAAACAAAGACTTAAATACTCGATAATTAAACCAATTTATTTGTATAAAAGATTATTTTATAAGTTTTTCTTAAACTATGGAAATAACTAATAAAATGATCTTACAGTTTATTGTTTAATATATGTATATTAAATAAAAAATATGTATTACATATTTATTTATTAATTTTTGTTTGCTCGTTTTAGTTCTAGAATTGTTTGTTATGGTTTTGTTTTTTTACTTATAAACTCCAAATAAAAAATAATTTATGCATTTTTATATATTGAAATTAATTAATTTATAAACAAAAACTTTATTAATCGGTTAACCGATCAAAAACAAAATTAGCCGATTATTAACCGATTAAACCAACACCTCGGTTAACTAATCGAGCGATTAACCGATCAAAGCTAAAGCCCGATTTAATGAATATCCTAGTGGCTACACAACACAGTGCAAGTTTATTTTTGAAATGTCGTCAACAACTAATCTTCTAGCAAAACTTCAATTTTTCAATTGTTAACGAAGTGTGGACAAGTAATCCATATTTAACGTTACCAGTAGTCACATTATTTGGTAATATATTTTTTTTTATAAAAAGGTGACATTAATGTTAAAACTTCCCTTCAAAATTATCCTCTTTGCTATTTCTAAATATTCTTTATATACATGTTTATTATATTTTATAACTACTCAGAAAATCAGCTATAAACCTAATTTTTATTTTACTAATTACTAGTAAATTGATACAAAAAGCATCCACGGTAGCACGGTTTCTTAATTTGTCATTTTACTTGCTGCAAGTGTCAAAAATTTACTTGTAAGCAAATTCTCTTGCAAGTTGAGCTGCAAGTAAGTGTGAGTGTATTGAGTTTTTTTCACTTGCACTTGCATATGGCAACGGGGGGTTAATTAAAAAAATGTATAAATATTAAAATGGATTTCGTGTTTCATTAAAATAAACATTAAAAAAAAAAATTGTGCGAATTTAATAAATGTATCGAGCAGGAGGGTGCGTCACTACATATTCTTGTGATCCTGCGAGACCAAAAGTCAAAAACCGCTCGCGAGCACTGCTCTAATAATGATTATATAATAACGATTAATATATCAATGGATTTAATATTTTAATTGGTTGGAATGTTAATTGATTAATTAATTAATCGATTAGTTCACACTTTTGAAAAATTAGATTTTTATTAAATGAATTATTTAAACTTTGTTAATCACGTTTGCATAAAATTAATTAAAAAATTTTAAGTCGGAAAAATCAAAGTTAGTCTACTGTAATAATTTAGATGTCATTTTAACACCTCAAATGCATTCAGAGCCACGGGAATTTAATGTAAGGACCTGTTCATACCTCACTTTTTATTTAAACACTTTCATATCCGTATTGCTTTCTAAAATTTAAAATAATTTATAACAAAAAATCACCCTTTAAGAATCTATTTTCCTTCTATGGTTTTCTGTACCACAAAAACAGAATTTTTTACCAAAATCTGGTCTTTCTAATTTTTTATTCTCTTCCCAACTGTAACCAAAGTAAGTTAAAGTTTTTTACTTTAAACAACCGCTAACATACATTCAATATTCATCTTTAACAACAACGAACTGGAAAGCAAAAGTAAAAAAAAAACACTGTTATAACAAAAATAAGAATAGAAAAAACATTAGAAATTGTTAAAGTTTTATAGTTGATGCAATAACTGAAATTGTTTTACACTAACAAAACACAGAATATAAAAAAAATGGATAAAAGAATATGCCAACATTTTTGGTTAGAAAGGCGAATTTGAAATAGTCTACAAAAAATGTGTATCAAATAGATTTGTGCCGCCATTACCAAGTTTGTATACAAAATTTGAACGGAACAGCTTAGATTTGCTTAAAATATTGGTCTTTAACGAAATAATAAAATAAAAGCAAATTTTTCCGGAAAAATCTGAGTTTCAGGCTGCGTTAAACTAAGTTTAAATTTAATCCACATCTCAGAAACTCGGCATAAGTGATCTTCACAGTATAAAGTATTTAAAATGGGGCAAATATATTTATGCACTTTAAACACAGAATAGTTTTCAAAACATGTTTGATTTCAATTTCTATCCAACACGATTTCCACAACATGGCTGCTTATATGGCAAAATTGATGAATAAAATAAATAATAAAACATTGAATAATAATACAAAAATGGCAAATTTAGTTACTTAATCACCATGACATGATTTCTTTAGCCATTCATGGCGTAGGCTTAAGCCTTAAAGTAATCAGGATTAGGTTTGTCCCTAATACTTTTATTTTATCATATTTTGCTTTAATCTCTTAGTTACAAACCCGACCACGTAATCAACACACTCATTCATAAAGAGATTTTCCCCCATTTTATGGTTTAGTGAACACATAAAAATAATTGTTTACAAATAAAAGCAAATTTTACAGATTTACCATTTTTTTAGATTTTTTATTCTTTTTTTTTATACGACGTGGTTTTTTTAGGGTTGCAAATTTAATAAAAAAATATATATAATCAACCGTCATTAAAGGGTGGGGGAGGTGCGTATGCAGCATGTATTAATAAAATTAAATCAAGAGAGAAAAATAGGTAAAAATTAAACAACAACATATACTAGATAAAATAAAACAAGCAAAAAAATTTAACCAAACATTCAATTTAGCTACAACTTAAGTAAGAATTTTTACATCATGCAAAAATAAGCAATTATTTCAATGGTTTTATCCTTTTATTCCTTTCACCCTGTCAGCACTTAAACATTCACAACATGCGGATACGTAATAATGATTTGTTTGAAATGAAGTTCTGTCGCCTAAAATAATAATTGTAATGATTATACGAGGTTAGACGGAGAAATTAAAACAAAAAAAAAAAAATAATGAAAAAAATGTATGGCAACCATAGGACAACAAGGTTTATTTTATTCAATTTATGTCTATCTCTTATTCAATTTGGATAAAACTCAACATTTCGATTTTCTTAAAACAAGTTTTCATCTTTGGCAATACCCCAATTAGGGGCTGTGCGCTATGGCGATTTTTCGCCAAACGTGGCGAATTCGTAGTCCATTTGGCGATGGAAATTTGCGTTTGGCGATTTTTTTGGCGATATTTAAAATAGTTGGCAATTATTTGAGCGATATGGGAAATGCAATTTTTAAAGATATTTTCTTCTTTATACCTAAAATTTTATATAAACAAATTAAGTTTTTCTTAAATTCTAACAGCCGTATTCATAACAAAAAGTTAGCCACAGTTTGTACACTACGTACAACGAGCTGCTAACTAGAATGCCGATTAAGCTTAGCAGCTTGTTAGCACAGAGTTTATTAATAACAAATTTTATCCGTCAGCTAACTTTTATTAAATAAACTCTGAATATTAATGATGCCACATTATAATACTTAAAAATGCAACACGTTTTGCATTAATCATCGCTGGTTTTGTCATTTAATTTAATTTTTTTTTTTTTATTTTCCCACTTCATATAAAAATTTGAAATTTTTTTAAGTTAAAATATATTTAAAAAAGGACTCTAAACTAAAAAAAAACAGTGTATTAAAAAAAAACAAACAAAATTATTCAACATAAAACGGCTGTTTATCACAAGTTGGCAGCTTGTTAACAAGAGTTTAGCAAATCATTAGCCAGAGTTTGGCAAGTGTATTATGAATAAAATTTGTGCTAACTTCATGCCAAATTTTCGTTATGAATACGGCTGTGAGTGTATTTTCAAAAATTAAAACATTTAAATTTTAAATGATTTCAAAGGAAATATTTCTAATATTCAAAAGAATTCAACATTTTTTATTTTTTCGAATTTATTCTATGAGTTAAATTTCAGTTATGTATTTTATAAAGCTTTTTGTAATAGCTCTATTCCTTAAATTTTTTAGAAATTACTTTATTCACTACCAGACCATTATATTGTATTTTCTTGTTACATTTTACCTTAGCTTTCCGTTGAATAGCAATGAAGTATATTTATGTACAGAGAAATTTACAATTATTAGACACCAGCAGAATGTAATGCATTTTCTGGCCCGCTACGGCCAGAAATATTATACATTGGTAGTCCTGAAGTCATCCATTATTGTTTATTTAAAAGTGAACAAGGGAATTTTGTGCATAATAAATAATAAAAATATCAAGTAAACATATAAAAATATATATAAGTATATTCACAGCAATAATGTATTATAGTTCAAGTTTTGAAACTAACCCTCTTCAGTACTCCATGGAGTACAGACATGGAGTAGTTTGGGTTATATGGTCCAATCCTAGGACATCGCAATGTTAAACCGACCACCTATTTTCCATACATTTGGAGTTGCTTTGGATCACTTCTACTCCTTTTTGGACTACACTTTACATGCATTAATGGACTAGTAGCGCTATCTGCAGGGTTATTACAATTTACAAATATTTATTAAAAATAATGAATGCTATCTGACAGATAAATGGTTTTTGGTAATTACAAGTTAACATTAACCCAAAAAGTGACGGATAAGCTAACAGCAGGTGTATCCTCATGGTAACTTTACAAGTGAAGTTAAGGAAGCTGCCCTATTTTCTGCTAAAGATATGGCAATATGGTATGGCAATGACAGTTTTATGCCACTCTTATTACTATTCAATTTCATACATTTTGTAAACAGAAATTGAAAAACAAAAGAAAAAAAAACTTCAACGATAAAATAAGAGAGAATTTGAAGTTACTGCCGACGTTTTAGTTATGGGCTTTAGGATTTTTGCCTGAAAATTAAAACTAAATTCTGTTTAAAAATTTACCTCTGATATATTTATTTTTTTTTGTTTTCTTTTTTTTCAAAAAATAAAAAAAACACAATTCAACATAAAAACAAAAATATTTTACCATAAAAAAACAAAACTAAAGCACAATGAAATTGACTTCTGCAATGTTGCCACAGTATATAAATTACATTTCGCATTTTAAAACCATCGGTAAAATTCAGCCTGATTTTTGCGGCAGAGACATTAACATTTTCCCCATCTTATAAATTCATCCATAATGACATCGATAGGCCTTTAGAACGAATAAAAAATTTCGCTGATGTCTCACACATACTTTATTAATGTAAATGTGAAGATAGAAAGCGCTTACTAAATCATCATTAATTTTTCTTGTGGTAAACTGTAAAGTTTGTTTTGTACAAAAGTTTTAAAAATAAATCTCAATTACATAAATTTGAGTTCATATTGCAAAAAATAGCAGATATAAAACAAGTAAGAAACTATAGTCGGTCAAGCCCGACCATATGATACCCTACAACACAGGGTATAAAAACAATTTGTGATAGTGTATCCTATTTGGGACCATGGGCAATCATGGACCAACCCAAACAAAATTATGTTATAAGGTTAAGATTCATGTAAAAGTTATCTTTGTGCCAAATACTATTTAGATCAAGGTCTTAACTGTTATAAGTTTTATCGTGAATTAGTTAAGGAATAAGGATTACATTGTAACTGTTATTCGGTTTTCCTTATTATAATTATTATCTCGCAATTTTTATTTTTTTTTTTATTGCATGATAATAATTATTGATAAGGAAAAAAATATTTGTTTCAAATAACTCTAATTTCTTGATTTTTATTTATAGATTATTTCGATAATAGTTACTCGAAAGACAGTGAAATAATAATTATTCGTTATAGTTATATTAATAATTATAAATGTACACGTTTTGATCAATATTGTTAAATGCGCGATTATAATTGGGTTATTAACAAGCCCTGTCTTATGCTCTGATTAAGCTTTACAAACATAATAAGTGCCAACTTTTCGTCAGATAAATTGCATCTTTGGTCATTCAAAATCATACGCAAAGCGGAAAAGGCTCTTTCAACGGTTACCTGCGTAGCTGGAACAGCGTGGATAATAAACGAGAGATGCTTAAGGAATGGAAGCGTATATCTATTTTAATGCCAATAGTTTAGTAAATCCATTTTAACGTCTTCTTTCGGTGGCTTATAGTTTTCAATTTCAGCATGTGCGGAAACAATTTCACGGCACGTTCGGTTTCGGTTTCATCCTCTGAAGAATTATCTACCTCCAACAGAGATAGCGATTCCCTTAGCAGGGATGTTGTACTCTGGTAAGTTGATTCATCTACTGGAATAAAAGTTGTAGATGTAGAGGTATTCACGTTAGAGGTCCTATTAGAATTGTTTCGCTGAAAAGTTTATGATAACAAAATTTAAGAACTTTAAATACACAAACCTGTGAAGAACTTTTAATGCACATACCTGTTTCAATGTAATTATCTTTGCTGATTTTTTTTTTTTTTTGCTTTTTTAACTTTTTTTTGAATATGTAATGTTTACAAACTAATGTTAAAAACAAATTTCTAGTTACAAATAAAATTTCTGACGAATTGACTCTTACTTGAACATGTATTTATTTTAATCAATATTGTCATTCTCATCTTCAAGTTCAGTTTGGAGCAAAAAAATTTTTTTTTTTTTGTTTTTGTTCCGATTCATACAGATTTTTTTATTTAAGAATTTTTAATAAAAAATAGCAAAATTTTAATTATTATTTGTAAAAATTTATTAATAACTATTAAAAACCAATTTTTATTATATAAATTGGAAAATAATAATTATCCATAACAAATACTTTTTTTTGTTATGCATAACTATTTCAAAGCAATAAATAAAAATATTAATTGGATATTAATCGTTATTTGCCAATTTTTAAAAATATTCCTCAAAATGGGCAGTTTTTTTCGATTTTGGAAATGAAGATAATAGTTATTTTGGGTCCTTGATTTAGATATCTTCATCCATATGAGATCTTAGGACGGGGTACTTATATGGGACCTATGGTTAATTTTGGACTTACCAGGACAACATTTTGTCATGACATAGAAGCTATCGTAACAGTTGTTATCGCCAATGTTAATACCAATATTTGCAAGGAAGTTATGTCATTAAAAGCAACTTTCAGGAGTAGTATTTGTACACGCAAAGAAAAAACATGATTGTGGTAAACATATTCTAAGAGCAACATATTATGATAAGATTCATGATTGTAGTCAACATATTACGATTATTATTGAATCATATTTTGACCAAATATAATCGTAATATTACAGCATAATATTTTTCCTTAATCCTAATTAGTTTTTAATACATCATTTTATAATTTAATGTAATCATATTAATATCATGTTAATCATAATACGTTAAGAAGTAATCATTTTATTATCATGCTAATAATAGCAAGTTAAGAAGTAATCATATTATTATCATGTTAATCATAATAATATGTAGATTAAATCTAAAACAGAAAAATTTTTTTAATATATATTTATTAGAGCGACTAAAAAAAATAGTGATTTTTTTACCCCTCTGAAAATAAAGCTTGATATGTTTTATGGTGATTCCCAAAATACTTTGGTTCTAGCGTTGACCATTCGTGAGCTGGACCATTTTTAAAAAAGGTCTTTTTTTCAGTTTTTCGAACTTTTTTGTACTTTGCTCCAAGACGCCATAAATAAAATTTGGTATCATCGAAAAGAGTTTTTGAAGCATCATCCAATAGTATATAACACATGACTACTTGCAACTCACTAATTGAGATATTAAGCTAGATACATATTTTCGTTTCCGGTTTTCATACAAATTCTACGTATGTGGGAATAATGTTCTGCTTTTCAAAGTTAATATGTTTTAAAATAATGTTAATTTATTTATTTTTGTAATTATTCACTTAAAACGCCAAAATCGCGATATATTTTATCTATTTTATATTTATCATATGGGTATCAAATTGTTTTATTTTGCAATTATAATAACCTGGTGATAAGCAAAAGATCCGTTTTCAAACCCTGGATGCTGTGAGCTGAATTTAAGTTCTTAAATATTAATTTTTTAATTAAAAACATATTAAT
This sequence comes from Pollenia amentaria, assembly GCA_943735925.1. Lineage (NCBI taxonomy): Eukaryota > Metazoa > Arthropoda > Insecta > Diptera > Polleniidae > Pollenia > Pollenia amentaria. The sequence goes on from OX031008.1 coordinate 187,707,070, forward strand.
CTATTAATAACAGACAAATTTATAATATTATACTTAAAATACATTTACAAAAACATTAAAATGGATTTTTCTCCTGTTCAGCTGAACCAAACTAAAAGCTTCCGACAAACTGTGACATAATCCAGCAATTGTTATTTTTGCGACAGCAGTGCAATAACCAGTCATATGGAGTAATATTGATGATATTCGACAATTCAATTTTCCAAAAATATTGTTCAAGTGCGAGTCCTTAATGCATATGATAAATTTGAATAAAATTGGTCGCATTACTGAACCACCTTGTATACAATTTTATTCCCATCAGTATGTTAAAGATCTTTGTGACTCTGAAGAAATTATTGAAATACCAGTTGAAACCACAATTTAAAAACTGTTTACAGAGATCAAATTAACTGCTTCTTCTACCAAAATCAATTTATAATTCCCATGCCATTCGCAAAATACGGAACGATTTGTTAAGCTAGTAAGCCAATCATGTCTTTCTGTTATCGAAAGTAATCGACCAGGTCATATTTCAAACAAAATGGAATCGTGCAAACTTTATACAAAGATAGAGTCGCGAAAAGATTTTTTATAAATAAATAAAAATTAATCAAGCTCGAGGCCAGTGTTTTTTTGTAAATAAATATTCCTTTTTATTTAATTCCGATATTTCGATCTTCGTTGAAGATCATCATCAGGGATTGTTTCCTTAAATTTAATTAAAAGAACAATAAAACATAAGTATAAGCATCATTATTATAAACATACAAATAACAACAACATATATAGACAACAATCACACAAATTTTGCTTTTTTAAACAGTTTTATACGTTCACAATATATTCACACACTCACAGTGAATTTTTATTAATACAAAAACTTAAAAATACATTGTGTACGTATCAACATCTAAAATAATTGTATTAATAAAAATTCACTGTGAGTGTGTGAATATATTGTGAACGTATAAAACTGTTTAAAAAAGCAAAATTTGTGTGATTGTTGTCTATATATGTTGTTGTTATTTGTATGTTTATAATAATGATGCTTATACTTATGTTTTATTGTTCTTTTAATTAAATTTAAGGAAACAATCCCTGATGATGATCTTCAACGAAGATCGAAATATCGGAATTAAATAAAAAGGAATATTTATTTACAAAAAAACACTGGCCTCGAGCTTGATTAATTTTTATTTATTTAAAATTGGAAAGGTCGAATAATAACATATTTTATTAACTTGAACGGAGAGCACGCCGCAATAATAACATCAAAATGGTTTACAATAAATTTAATAAGAACAAAAATATCAAAACGAACATAAACAAATACAAGTCAATAAGGGACAAGCACATAAAGTTAAAAGCATCGATAACTTTTCTGGTGCGCTGTAGAAACACAGGTATAGTGCCAACTTTCTTGATAAATTCTACTAAGAATATATATAACATTTTTGAAACGACAATAAATACAAAATCTACTACTAGACAAACACTATCTAAGTATGTACAGAATTTCCATGGCAAACTGCTAAATTTACTACTAAAACAGAAACATGAACTTTTAAAACACAATGAGAAACATCAGGAGAATATTAAAATATTGTTAAACAAACAACTAACCGAAGAAGAAGCACTCGCACTGTGGGACAGCGAGAACATTCTTACAAAATCTTTGAATGAAAGGATTAAACATAAACATAAGGAAAAATTTGACAAATTGAAAGAAGCACAGAAAAAGGAACTTGACATTAAATTTAATAGGAAATGGTTTAGGAACTTGACGAGAACAGACATACCTGATGATATACAGTGGATTCTCTCGCTGGGACGGAAACATGCGTTACCAGTAACAAAAAGCGAATTTCCTATGCTAAAATTCATAACAGATGGAGAGGATTTTATACAAACTATACAACAAAAAGAAGACCAGGAAACAGCTAGGACGAGATTTACATCTATAATTGACAATCACTTGAATAAACTTAAAATGAGCAACAGGGATCGATACACACTAAATATAGTGGAAAAGGCAAGAAGGTTTCTAAATGCGAATAGGCATATTTTAATTTTAACCGCCGATAAGGGTAATGTTACAGTAGCTCTAGAGAAAGAGGAATATGATATGAGAATGAAGAATATTATAGGAGACATGATGACATATCGGAGATTGAATAAGGATTTGACAAGCGGACTTCAAAAAACTAATAACGATTTAGTGGAAGAAATGTTTAAACATAATATAATCTCTGAAAGAGAGAAGAGAAGACTTAAAACTGAAGTGTCGGTAGCTCCAAGGATATATGGACTCCCAAAAATACACAAGGAAAATTACCCGTTAAGACCCATATGTTCCTCTATAAATTCCCCAGCAAGTGAACTTTGCAAATATATCACGGTGATATTAAAAAGAATTACGGAAAATTCGAAATATAACGTTAAGGATTCGGTGCAATTTAGGAATAAGATAAAAGACTTGACTATACAGGACGATGAAAGATTAATATCGTTTGATGTTGTTTCTCTGTTCCCCAGTGTCCCTGTTGATTTAGCGTTAAATATTATTGAAGAAAAATGGGAGGAAATTGAAAAGTTTACAAATATGACAAAAGGACTATTTCTACGTATTGTGAAATTCTGTATAAAGGACAATCGGTATTTTAAGTATGATGGTAAACTATTTACTCAAAGGAAGGGTCTACCGATGGGATCACCAGCATCGCCAATAGTTGCAGATATTGTAATGGAGAAATTGTTGGAGACGGTGTTTGAAAGGCTAGCGGAAAAACCAAAGATTTTGACGAAATATGTGGATGACATCTTTAGTATAGTAAGGGAAAGTGCAATTGAGGAGATACTGACAAATTTAAATAGTTTTCACCATAGTATTAAGTTTACAGCTGAAAAAGAGTCCAATTTTAGATTACCGTATCTGGATACCGTTGTAATCAGAGATGGGAATAACTTAAAAATGGATTGGTACCAAAAACAGACAGCTTCCGGTAGAATTATTAACTACTTTTCGAAACATCCAAAAAGGGTTATCATTAATACGGCTAAAAACTTAATAATAAGAGTGTTGAATCTTAGTGACTTGGAGTTCCATAAAAATAATATAATTAAAATTAGAAACATCCTTCTTGACAACAATTTTCCTACAAAACTTACGAATAAACTTATTCGTGACTATGAAAATAGAATTGTAAACCGTTCGAAAGTTACTGACATATCAATGATTTATAAATCCCTTACCTATGTACCTGAAATATCAGAGAGATTTGAAAAATCCAAACTTTTTAATGGTGAAAACTTTAGAATGGCACACAAAACGGACAACAATCTCTCTAAAATATACAGCAAAACTAAAGATAAAATTCAGAACATGGAAAAATCAAATGTTATATATAATATACCCTGTATTGGAAATTTAAACGAAAGTTGTGACAAGGTTTATATCGGAACCACAAAAAACAAGCTAAAAACTAGGATTGCAGGCCATAAATCTGATCAGAAATTAAAACTCGGTAGAGAAACACCAAAAACAGCACTTGTGGACCACTGTGTCAAAAACAAACACTCGCCTGATTTTAGTAATGTAGGTGTGTTACAAACAGAGCCGAATTACAAACGTCGATACATGCTTGAGATGCTTCACATCATAGCAACAAAAAAGAGCGTCAACTTTAAGAGCGACGTAGAGTGTTCGTGTGCTAATAACTACAGAGGCTTAGTAAATAAGATCAAACTGCAGTAATAATTTTTAAGTTTAGTGTTATTTTAGATGTTGATACGTACACAATGTATTTTTAAGTTTTTGTATTAATAAAAATTCACTGTGAGTGTGTGAATATATTGTGAACGTATAAAACTGTTTAAAAAAGCAAAATTTGTGTGATTGTTGTCTATATATGTTGTTGTTATTTGTATGTTTATAATAATGATGCTTATACTTATGTTTTATTGTTCTTTTAATTAAATTTAAGGAAACAATCCCTGATGATGATCTTCAACGAAGATCGAAATATCGGAATTAAATAAAAAGGAATATTTATTTACAAAAAAACACTGGCCTCGAGCTTGATTAATTTTTATTTATTTAAAATTGGAAAGGTCGAATAATAACATATTTTATTTTTTATAAATTTTATATTTTTTATTGTATGTTATTTTTATTTGTATTTTTCACATTTTGATAAATTGAAAAATGAAAATATTTGATACCCATATTGCCTATATGAAAAAAGATAAAATATATCGCGATTTTCGCGTTTTATGTTAAAAATTACAACAACAAAAAGTAAATTAACATTATTTTAAAACAGATTCAATTTGAAAAGCAGAACATTATTCCCACATACGTAGAATTTGTATGAAAACCCGAAACGAAAATATGTATTTAGCTAAATATCTCAATTAGTAGGTCGCAAGTGGTCAAGTTTTATACACTATTGGATGCTGCTTCAAAAACCCTTTTCGATGATACCAAATTTTATTAATGTCGTCTTGGAGCAAAGTACAAAAAAATTCGAAAAACTGAAAAAAAACCTTTTTTAAAAATGGTCCAGCTCACGGATGGTCAACGCTAGAACCAAAATATTTTGGGTATCATCATAATACATATCAAGCTTTATTTTCATAGGGGTAACTAATACACTTTTTTCGGCTTATTATATTATGGTTATTTACTAGGGTATTTATTTTATTCGCTCGATTAATTCACTGAGGTTTTGGTTTAATCGGTTAATTTTGTTATTAATCGGTTAACCGATTAATACATTTTTTTATAAATAACGTAATTTCAATAAATTAATATGCATAAATTATTTATTATTTGGAGTTTATTAGTAAAAAAAAAAACAACAACATAAAAACCATAACAATTCTAAAACGAGCAAAACCAAATAACTAATATATATGTATATAATACATATTTTTTTTTAATAAATACATATCATGTATTAATTAAATAGTAATCTGTCAAATAATTATATTAGTTATTTCAATAGTTTAGAGAGACCTTATAAAATAATCTTTTAGAAAAATTATTTGGCTTAAGTGTTTAGGATTTAAATGATTATTTTCTTTAGTTTTGATAAAACTTAATGTAAAAAAAATGTTAATAATAGAAGTAGGACAAGTGTTATTGTGAAGTTTTGTGTTTATTATATTTTTTAATTGTTTACATACCCCTGAAGTTGGTTAGCGATGCTTACCGAAATATTGGGAAAATAATAAAAATATAAAAAACGAAAATATCACGAATTTTTATTTTTTATTTTATTTATTTACGTGGACCTACAGCCAAACAAAAACAACTAATGATTTATATATATCGCAAAAGGTCAACTATAAAAAACATACAAAAATTCTTTCCCTTATCGTAGATGTTAAAGTAATCGAAAGCAGCCCATAATACAGAATATCCAACTGCTCAGTTCTTTTCCTGGTTTTCTCTAAACATATAACATCTTCCATTATACCATTCAATTCCTGTTTTAATTTTTTAAAATTTTTAACACTTCTAATTGTTTCGGTTAATTCTGTTAAAATATTGATATGAAAAGATATGAGACAAATAACTAGACGCATACATATAAAAAGTATGTGAAACAAAAAGCTGTTGCTGTTATTTTAAATGAAGATCACTCTTAGCACATTTCTTTTGAATATGGGACGAAATAAATAATTAAAAACTCAAAAAAAAAAAAATATGTTATAATACTACAAAAAGTGAAAAATTTTGTTACATCGGTTAATCGACTGAAATTAACCGGTTTAATCGTTAATCGAAAAATGCCAATTTTAAGTTAACCGGTCAGTTAATCGGGTAGTAATTAATCGGTTTACCAAATGAATACCCTATTTTTTACTGACTGGCAACTTTAACGTAAAACTGTTACAGATATTTCACATTATAATATGATGCAACTTTAAACATAATATTTTTGTTGTAGGTCGCAATTATTTAAAAATTATTTTATAGAATTTTCATTCTTTATTTAAGAGAAACACAAAAATGGTCAATATTTTTACACTATTTTCAAACAATATTAAAATTTTTTTTGCATTGATATTTTATTTTGTCACACTTTGCAATTTTTTTTTTAATGTACGAATACCTACAATTTCTTTAAACTTGGTTTTTTAATGGGTATTTTTTAAATTGTTTAACCACTGAATAACAAATAATTCGATAGGCATATGGAAAACAAACGACAGAACAAATGCAAAATTATTTTACAAATGGCGATAAGAAAATATTATATTTTGTTAGCATCTTAAACATATTATAAGTGCACGTATAGAAAGTTATCATGTTGTGACTTTTAAATATCATTAAATGGTTGTGAGAAAATAATATGTTTTCAAATATATCATTATTTACTGTTGTGGCTTTTAAATATCATTAAATGGTTGTGAGAAAATAATATGTTTTCAAATATATCATTATTTATTTGTTATAAAAATGATTATTTTTCAGTGAACCATACTCAAATTAATAATTGCGATAAACATTCACATGTTTACAGTAACTATAATATTGTTGATATTAAATAAAAAAATAACAATATTCTGTGTACGACAACAATATATTGTTACAATAAACATAGTGTAGTTGCCGTAACCATGCCTAACGATATGTTTTCTCTGCGTGTATGGGAGCTATGGTAAAATATGGACCGACTCCAATAAATTTTAGTAAGATGATTTTAATTTTAACAAAATAAGTTTGGATCCACTTTAATCTAAATACCAACATAATAAGATGGTTTATGGGTACAAAAAACCCTATTTCAGAATGAAGCTTTTATAAGGGCTATGTGAAATTATGGACCGATTCGCCCTTTATTAAATAAGCTTTGATATATATGTACCAAATTTCATCAAATTAATTTAAAAATTGCGACCTGTTGTTTGCGCACATGTTTTACATTGGCAGCCGGCCGGCCGGACGAATATCGTTAGTTCGATTCAGAAAGTGAATATCCTCTACATTATTGTGGTGTGGGTTAAACAATATAACTTCGGTCTCGCATCATCTATGTGTACTTTGTGGTAAGAACACTTTTTCGTACTTGGATGTAACTCTAAAGTTGTTTTCGGAAGACATAAATTCTATCGATAACAAACGTAAAAAAGTACAAACCCGACCTTAAAATGGGTCTTTCATTTATTTTTTCCTAACTTCAAAGTTCGCCTGTTTAAGCAACCAATTGTTGTCAACGTTTGAAACTTATCAATTTTTTCTGGGATGAGGGTGACAACAGCACTCGAAAATCATGCTTCTGTAGGAGAAAAATGCTGCAATAATTGCTTTCATACGTTTTTATGTTTGCTTCAGTTTTTTTTGCTCGTTAATTATTTTCATATATCAAGCAGTCATTGAATTTCAGCAAACGCTTGTTTTATTTCGTTTACTATTTAGGAGCTTTGAGTCGTCTGCAGTCAATATGAAGGATATTTTCTTTTAATGATAAATTGTTTTTTTTCTCTTTTTTTTTGTCTTTTAATATATTTATTGTCCATGCCATTGGGTTTATTAAATCCCAGAAAAACATGTTCTTCATTTCCATCGCATTGCTTAAATACGATAATAATGATTACTTGGAAATGAAAGGTGGTCGTTCGGTTATTGCTTAAAAGATTAGACTTTAGTTGAAGGATTGTTGTAAGGATTTTTGATTTTAATTAAGATTTTATTTTGCTAACAAAGAGAAATGATTTCCTTTCTTTTTTTTTTTTTTTTTTTTTTTTGCTATTTTTATCATGATTCTTAAAGAAACGAACAAAAAACCAGAAGATATAGTTTGCTGTTTTTCTTAGTCTCAGATAATCATCATTGTATTGTACTCGTGCGAGTGGTATTGTATTATTTTGAAGTGTTGATAACTACATGACAGATAAACAGAATCACAAAACTAAAGCAGGGAAAAACAATGATGTTGATGACCCTCTCATATAAAATTGCACTATTGTGTTTGTTCTTCAAACTTTTCTCTGTCAAGCTTTGTTCTACTGTGCTTAAGCCAAACTACTTACATGCTCGTCCGAAAAGGTTACTTAGTTCGTCTTTTATAAAAATATTTTAAGTGTGTGTTGGTTGATGTTTTATTTGTTTAGCTGCACTGTGGCTGTGGTTTTTCAGTTAAATCTTGTGTTTCTATTTCAAAGCATAATGGAAGACAAAGTCAACAAGTGTTAAACATTCACATGCATACGTACTTTTAAAATCCTCCATAAAGTGCACATACACTAGCATATTCACTCTCCAACAATTATTCACTAGGAGTATCTCAAACACATACAAGTACAATAAGATGATTTTATTTATTTATTTATGTATTTTTTAAACTTGTAACAATATTTACTCACACAAACATGTAGAGAATGAAGTGGAATAAAGGACAAGAATGACAAATAGTTACATTGGGGTTTTTATATAATTTGCAATTTTTATAGAATATTTGATAGGGGAAAAGGTGGATTCTTTAAATTCTTAATGAATTTCTTATTTTACAAGAAAAGCTGTAACAATGGGTATAAAAACAACAGTGACTACAAAATATGCATTTCAAAGAAAATAATTTTGCGTTGTTCATAATTGTCCAGAATACTATTAAAATCTGTATTTCGTTAAGGAAAGAGGCCTTGTCGAACTTTTTAGAAAAATTCTTATAATCAAGGCCAATTTATCCATATGACCAATTAAATAGAAAATATTTGCAGAGACAAAAACAAAAAAATTTTTTGTAAATGTTATAATGGGTGATTCAAGTAGAGATACTTTTTTCAATAGCCTTTTTTTGACAGATCACGTGTAAGTCGTGTCATGCTGTTAATGCTATTTTTGTTTAGTATTGTTTGGCATTTCATAATGGAAAGACTTACGCCTGAACAACGTTTACAAATCGTTCAACTTTATTACGAAATTTCACGTTCTGTTAGCAATGTGCTTCGTGCACTTCGCTCAACTTATGGTCAACATAATCGGCCTACTGTGCGTACTATTCGCAACACCATCACCCATTTTGAGACCCAGTATTCATTATTGGAGAATACTCGACCGAATAGACCACGTCCAGCACGCTGAGAATCAAAAAATTCGCATATAGAGATAAAAAATGACTGATTTCTTAAGAAAAATTTTAAATTATTTGTAATATTAAGTTTTTTGCTAAAAAAAGTTTTTTAAGAAAATTTTCCGATTGAATAAGAGGCACTTGCAAAGTTCTTCTAAAATCTACCTGAAAAAAACCAAATTTTTAATTTTTTGAGAAGAAAGCTCATCAATTCTCGATATTAATTTTAGCATTTTATATATGAAAAAATAGATTTTTAGGATTTTGTGATTATGACTTGTTGGGCAGTAAAATAAAAAAACAAACAAAACCTCCGCTATACATGTGTAATCGTCAAGCAATGTTGTCTAGTCTAGTACTCTAGTCCAGCACTCTAGGTTTTTTAAAACTTAACGTTTTTATTAGTTTTAAGTATACAAAATTGTTTTGCGAAGGTAAACAAAAACAAGGTTTTTTTTAATTGTCAATAAAAAAGGAAAACAATATTATTTTTAAAATTTCCTAATTCAAAAACAAAAAAAATTTGATTTTTTTTATTAATTTTAACACTTTTCTACATTTTTCTTTGTGAAATGCTTGTTATAAAAACCACTTTTCAAATGGAAAATAAAAAATTTTAAAAATGATAAGCTGTTGCTTATAATTCCGTGCGAAATAATATGAGCTGCATTTGTTTCGCACGGAATATCAAATTTTGCTAGAAACATTTCGAATGTTTTTCGTAATGAAAATAGAGTACAACTCTGTCAAAATTTGTTCGTTTGTATTTCCAAGATTTTTTTTTATATTAAGTTTGACAACATTTCGCACAAAATACTGAACAGAGTACCAGGCTTTAATGAAAAAATTCTATGTTTACTAATATCGTTTTAATATTTTCCAAGCCATTAGTAATATTTTTATTGTAATAATAACAACGATTTCTTATTATTAGTATCATTTATTTAGTATGAATTAATGACACTATCCTGAAAAAACAGTTTTTTAATCACAGTAGATTTTTTTTATTAAGTTTCATTTCGCTCCGAAAACATTTCTAAAAATTATGATAGGCCGTTTTACATTTTGTATGACGATATTAAAGTTTAAAAAATGAGTTGCAAAAGCAAAAATATCTTTTTACTTGCTTATTTGTTTTTCCTTCTATTTATTTGTTTACATTTTTGTTTTTTGCAACTATTCAGTGCTACCATTTTAGCATATTTTCTGCTAAATTTAGCAGATTGAGTTGGGGAATTGGATATATTTTTTTTTTATCAAATAGCAGATTTTTTTTATCATATATTTTCTTTTTAGAAAAGCAGCTTTTTTAGCATATTTTTTGAAAAATATATGTTGATATGAAATATGTATTAAAATTGGTAAATGCATCACTGCGCTGCATCAGTGATTTCAAATGTTTATATATACTTCAATGAAGCAGATATGGACCAAAAAATTGTCAAATACTATACAAAAATAATATTCACACAATAAAAAAAATTATAATTTATTTTTTAGCGGCATTTAAAAAAGTATGCTTTTCTGATGCAGCGCAGTGATGCATTTACGAACGCACCCATTCTTTTTTAATTAGCAGCTTTTTAGCATAGTGAAAAAATACTAAGCAGACTTTTAGCATTTATATTTTTTGTAAAAATTTAACATGTTTTTAGAAAATTTAAAATATTAAAAGTTTTAGGTTTTAATCTTATGATATTTTCTTCATTTTATAATTTAGCACGTTTTATTTGAAGTTTTGGCATATCCTCATTTTTAAACTAAACTAAATCAGATGTCTGCACGCAGAGAAAAAATATCTTTAAATATGGTTACCGCCAACATAACTATTTTTAAAGAAAATTTTAAACATAGTATGTTTTATTTAACCATATTATTGTCACCGATAACCATTTTATTGTTAAATTCATCCTCCATCAAGAAGCCACAACCATATTATGGTTGACTCTAAACATGTTATGGTTAGATATGACAATAATTTGTTTTTAAATTAACAAGAGCAACATTCTATGGTTGAAAATCAACCATGCTATTATAATTGTTAAACATATTTTAGTTTATATTTTAGCAACCATAATATGGTTGTGCATTCTTGATGGAGAACTAATTTAACCATAACATGGTTGTCGATGACAATAATATTGTTTAAATAACCATAGTATGTTTACAATTTTATTTAAAAATAGTTTTGTCGGGGGTGACCACATTTAAACATATTTTTTTCTCTGGGTACGTAACCATATCAAAGCAAATTTTCTCTCAGGGTGCTTCTCTTTGAAGCAAGAAAAGCTTAGTTATGTATAAAAAATTTGTTCCTTGTTAAAAGTAGACAGGATCGGATTATTGTATCTACAGACTCCCAGTGAAATTTTCCCTTTGAAACAAGAGATTTGTCTCAATAGGGACCACACGAGTTAAAGAAAATAAATTTACGCAAATACTTGTAAATGGATCTAATCCGTCTCTTAAAGGAAAGAAAAAAATCATTCCTACAGAAAAAAGACCACTATTATTCTATGATCAAACAGATATGGCAACACTGCAAATAACTTCATTATTTAACGCCTTGTCAAAATTGAATTTTTTTAAATTTTAGGCGATGCTGCTGCCTTGCTGCCGCATTATTTCCGTTTGCTTCATACAAATTGTATGGGTATGAACATTTTCAACGGCTAAAAAACGCTTTCCGCTTTTGTTAAGGTATGGCTATAAGTTTTAAATTGATTTGAATAACGTGTTCTTTCGATTAAGTTCTTTAAATAAAATTCTAGTAATATGTTTTATTAATAATTGTTTTAGTTTCTTTACTGAGGAATACCCTCCAAAATGTTTATTGCATAAGCTCATATATAAGCTCACCATATAAATATTACTAATTTACTTCAATAGTGTCATAACTCAAGAAGCACCATTCAAAGTATGCAGAAATGTGCACAATGTCTTAATTGATATCGTTGGAAATTTACCGCTTGTTATAAAAATGTGCCGTTCTTCTGCTTGTGTTTTTTTTTTTAATTATAACAATGACGCATCTATTTCTGCAAGGTTCGTCATAAATTTTTTTCGAAATAAGCGATGTATTTTGTATTAGAAGGATATATTTAATATTTTTCTAGTTTTGATAAACCACTTTATACGGCTCTACTGAAAAATACTATTTTGTGAGTTATGGCACTTTTATAGTTAATAAGCGATATACGTCTTCTTTATATTATCCTTGTGTTTGTTTTTATTTCCTTTTGTTACATTTTCAATGGTTTTATTGTCACTCAAAGTCATTACTCAGCATCTTTTACTGTTGGATATTTTTTCTTTTCTAATTTTTTTCTTCTTTTCGTTTTGTTACTTTAAGAAACCGTCCTTTTAATGGACTCTTTATTTTTTTTTACCATTTTTTTTATAATATTATTGAATATATATTGCATAAATGTTTTATAAAGTATATTAAATATACAATATAATAAGATGAATACAGCAAAAGCTTCCACAAGCGGAAACTGACCGTCAGCACAATCAAACCATTGGACTAAGAAAATCGGCAGCCTATGAGAGCTGTCCAACTGAAAGAGCTATATCGGTGTATATGTATGTATACAAATACACAAACACATGTATAAGTATATATGTACATAATAACTGTATACAATACGTTGATATAAAAATACAATACCCTGGACATAACAATTTTAATATAACTACTATTTTTTTTTGTTTATATAAACAAATGTTTTGTTAGTTTGTATTCGAATACTCGAAAAAAAAATTATAATACATCAGTTCTTTGTATTGTTATTTATTTTGTTCATTTCAAAATACATATTTTTCATTAAAAAGTAAGAAAAAATGTTTTATAAACTTTTTATTTGCTTATTGTGGTTTTCACACTTATCCCATTTATTTAGTTCGAAATGGAAACAGAGCTTGTATTGCTTTTGTGGCTTGTGTTCATAGTTTTTATGAACAAATCGTAATGAACAAGTGTCAGAATTATAATAAAAATCATAAACTCATAATATTATTCCTATAAAATGGCTATATAGAGAAAGAAATTGTTTTACAGGGTATTACAAATAGTTCGATTTAAATTGCTGCTACACGCAACAAAAACAATTGTTTCTATATCTACATATGTATATGTGACAGCGCATAGAGAAATGAACATAAGGGTAAAAAAAAAAATCAACTTTCACTTTTTTTTTTTTTGATGTGGACAACATCTGAGCATCGAATGAGACTGATCCCATGCCCCAAAAGTGTTCCCTCCCAGAGATATGCGCGTTTTATGAAGTCGACGATTCTAAGCGCAAATAGAAATGGACCTTACGGTAAAATGTATTTATTTTCATTTATTTATTTATTTTTTTCCTTATGAACAATTTAAAAAATAGAAAACTCATTTTAATCTACGGTTCTTGCGAATTGGTTCCTTAGAACTTGACGGTACCGGTCCTTTATTTTTTTTCGATTTTTTCTTAACGTCTGCTGCCTCCACTTCTTAAGGATTGTCCACTTCCACCGAATCTTCCTCTTCGTTTCAATTTCCAGAGACCAAAGGAAGAGGAGCAACCGAATCTTTTTTTGAATCGTCAAAATATAAACCCCGGATCTCTTTATACAAGTACCACTGACGCTTCATCGATAACCCTGGTGACGGAATTATAATTGGCTTGTCATCGAAACTGCTATTGTTACTCAGATGAATGTTTTCATTTATGATGGCTGAATTCGCAAACAGTTTACATTGCACTGGTGACTGAGCAATAAATACAATGTGATGATACTTCGATATTCCAATTAAAGTTTTATATTTAGTGGAGAAGTATTCGTCCCATTTTCTCCACTCAACAACAGGCTCACTTGAGTTTGGAAGTCGAATAGGAGATGATTTTCTAACACAAGCAACTACATCCATGAAGCAGCCGACATTAGTTTGGGTATATTTTGATTTGAAAACTCCGAATAAACGATCAGGTGAAAACTTTGTATGTCCGCTTAATAAAAGTTCAATTCAACTGACTCAAATCTGGAAGTATCGACAAGGTGTTGTAATTATCGTATAATCGCATTGTTTTTATTTTGTGAAACACAGTTATCTGCGAATATCACTAAATTTTTAGTTGAATGCTCTTCTCGTAGGTAGTAATCAAGCATTAATATTACTGAATTCGGACCTTTTCCAATGGAATCGCTTTCGTCAATACAGAAGATGTGTTCGCGTGGATAAACACTATTTTTGTCGTAATGTTTGATTAGATTTTTGTAGCGTTTAATTCCCATTGTATACAGGAAGAAGTACATATCACGGCATATCGGCAAACTTCGAAAATAATATATCTGATTGTACCGTTTCTTCATAGCTTGCGATCGATCACCAACTTTTGACCTGACCATTGCATCGCCACGGTGAACTGCCAGATGTGCGAGAATAACTAAATCTTGGGATTCCTTATCTTAATTCATGAAAGACGTAGGTAAATTCACAGCCATCTTCTTAGGGATCACTTCATTGCATTGATTTGAACACGGTGGTATTTTTGAACCATACAGTCGAGCAACTACCTTTTCTTCGCGTAAATCAAGATCAGATTTATCAAGGTACATATTATAGGTATCATCTTCAAAATCACTATCCGATAATTCTGAGAAGTTATCGTCATCATCCTCATCATCAGGGAAGCGATTAAGTAAATCTACTTCTTCGAATTCGTACACCATTTCATCCTAAAACAGTCAGTAAGAATGTTATTAGATTTAAATTATTTTCGCGAATAACATAATAAGGTTATGTGAAAAAATTTTCGTACTAACAGAGTAATATTCACGATTAAAAAGAATTATAAATGAGTATTTATTATAATTCACATTAATAATTTCAGAAAATAAACCTGGATTCGAAAAAATGCGAGCAAAATTGATATCAAACTCATGGAAACAGCGCGCTAGGTAAAAAAAGTAAAAACCAACTACACAAAACAATATATAGGGACGACCTTCGCGCGTTTTCAAGGTTTACCAACACGTTCCTGACGTCATGAGATGTGTCGCTTTCAAATGAGATCAATGCCAACACGCTCAGTGATGGTAAACCAAAGATACACGTATTTAAATCTTTAAAATGGCTCTCCTGAACAAAACCGATTTTTACCCTTAGGTCCCTTTCTATTTCCTACAGTTTTAATTTTATTAAAATCGGCTTAGCAGCTGTTGAAAAATTTAAGGTCAAAGATAAACTTCTGATGTTTTTAAGTATTTAGTATGAAAACGCTTTTAATTGAGATTAAGAATTATTGTATTTTTTATTCAAAATATTTTTAAGTGCACTGTTTGAAAAACCTTTTAATCTACATACATAACTGCCAAATTTCATATCTTGATCAAATTATGATATCTTGATTAATGTCAGATTTATAGATTATCAAACCTTAAAATTACTATTTTTACATTGAAAGCTCTTGGATTCATTGGCCCTTCACACACTAGAACAATTATGTCAGCACAAAATGACTACTTGTGGGCAATCGAGGTGAAGAGAATAGTTTTTCGTTGGCGTTAAGTTTTAACCGGCTTCAACCCCGCACAAGCAGCATAAAACCAATACATGCACATTATCGTAAACAAATAAATGCAAAAAACACTAATATATATAAAGCTGTGTACACGTATACATTTTATGCCAGATGAAATAATCCCGTGTATGACGGAAAGAACAAAAATTGTGTGGCTTAAAAAATAGTCTGCTGTGTGATGGATCATTTACACTATAAAAATAATAATTTTAATGTGTCACATTCCATGAATCTGACATCGATAGAGATATCATAATGAAAAATTGAGGCTATGTAGATGGAAAAGATCTTTAACCAGTGGACTAAAAATTATTTCCAGTATTGATTTAGAAATACCCCAAATTCCCAATCCCGGAAAACGTTTTAAAAAATATTTTTTTTTTTATATGGCAATACTATCACTATTTACCACTCGATATTGATCAGAATTTGCCAGAAAATGACGGACATATTACAAAACATTACTGCTCTCATTTTATAAGAATCGGTGTGTTGAATTATTAGAATTTTTTACTAAAATTAATTTATTTTTGGATTCAAATCTCATCGCAGTCAAGAATGAAAAATTATCAATAAAACTTTTAATTAATACAGCACGAGCTATATGTTTACATTTGTCCTTCAAGTTGTGCTGCAAAATGTCAACAAGGAAAAAGAAAGATAGAAACATGAAAAACAAAAATGTACTTTGAATTTCAAGAAGAATTCTTGACAAAGAGTACGAAAAAACAGAAGTTAGGAAGAACATGTAAATCAATTAAAATAGATAATCATTTATTCAAAAAGCAAATTTCGATCTACCAAAGTGAAATACCATTTGGTTTAAGGATTGATGTTTGACTATTGACGTCGCCCGGCCTCAATAGCCGAGTGAGTAAAACGGCAAACCCCACTGACAAGATTATGTGGTTACTATCGAAACTAGTATGGGCAACCTTTCCGCGAAAGCCTGGGTTCAAATCTCAGCGCAGTCAAGAATGAAAAATTATCAATAAAAAAAATTTTAATTAATTTCATGTTGTAAAAATGCCTGTCTTTTTCTAATTTAATGAAAATTAAATTCAATGAACTAAATTAAGCCTAATTAAAAATTTCTAAATTTGGATTAAAACCCATTAACAGTTTAATAAAATAACCACAATACTAACTTTTTTTTTTTGTTTGAAAAATTTGATATATTTTTTTTTTTTTTTTTTTTTTTGATAGGGCATATGGAAGAAACAAATGTCAAATTTGCTACGAATTGCTTCTTCAAGCATACTCATAACATTTTCCTTCGAAAAATTTTAAAATTTTTATTCATTTCTGGATAAAATATTTTTTTTATCAGCGAAAGAACATTGCCATCTTTTGGTGAAATAGTAAAAATGAGTATTCATATGTATAACCTTTATACGCATATCATTCGCGTCGAATATACCACTTACTTATAGAAATGGTCATAAGCATTTAATAATATAATATTCCATTGCTTGAAGTCTGCTTTCCTGCCATTATAAAAAATGTTTAACCCACTATTGATAACAGTTTGATATTAAACATAATCCACCCGATAAAAAAAAACTCGAAAAATCGTTAAAAAAAATCAACCCTAAAAATCCGTTTTATCCAAATATCTCTAAAGATAAAGGAGATAACCTAAACACCCAGGAAAAACTTTTTGAATATTGGTAATAGGTCGTAGTTATTTCATACGCTACCTGGTAAGTAGTTGTCATTACAATTGTCATTATTCCGAAAACCTCAATAAGTACTTGCTAGTAATGACCTCAGTAAGTACTTTCCACTACTATTATTTTCAGTTATGAATATTTGCTTACTAATAATCAGCTAAATAACTACTTATAAGTTGTTTTGTTTTCAGTACTGAATATTTACTAACTGCTAACTAGCTCCATAACTACTTATTAGGTCTATTAACTAGCGCCAATTAAATAAAAACTAGTTATTTTTTGGCTTCTAGTAAGTATACTGTAAGTACTTACAATTCAACTTACTGGTAGTTAAATAATAACTAGATATTTTGTGACTTCTAGTAAGTGTATTGTAACTACTGAATTCTGTGGACAACTCGAAGAAAAATAAGTAGTTATTCAGCCGAAAAATAAGTAGTGTTTATATTTCTCCAACATTACTTGCTAACTTACCAGGTAAGTAAAGTTTTTGCTGGGCAGTTAAGCATATTATAAACACATTTATATTTCGCGAATTTTTAAAGGTTTGAATATTTGAGGTTACCAATTTTAGAGGTCCACAAGACACTCTCCCAACTCAAAAGCTGCCCGGGTGTGACAGTTTCAGTTGCCAATATGGTGAACCGTTTTCAAGTGATTCCAATATATGTAGTGAATGTTCCTTAATTTTGGACAAAACAGTATATCTCGAAAAGTCGAGCTGCTAGAGAAAAATGGAGATTCGAGTTGAAATCGGCGACCTCAGATTAGTAAAAAATTTGTAACAAAGTTCCACAGCGCACAAAAAAAAATTCAATTTTGTTCTCTTGTATTGTTCTATGACTTTGACTCTTTTCCAGAAACTCATGTCACATAAAAGTGTCGGATTTTTATTGAAATGTATTTAAGTTTGTTGGAAGGAATTTTCTTGTGCATTTGAGTCTCTGTTACAATGTGATATACATACATAAATATATTTGCTGCGGTTTGTGTATATCGTTACCTTAATATAAAAAGGCCCCAACTCATTAAAAACACTTTTTACAGGAGAAGGAAAAAACTTAATAAAAGCTGAAATAATATAGCTACACAACCATTGTCAAAAAACATCTTTATTAAAATTAAACGAGGAATTCAGATTGAAATACATAATATGTATTTCTTTCGAAAAATTGTGTGTATGAGTTAGGCCTTTTTTTCTTTAGAAAAATTGTGTGTATGAGTTAGGGCTTTTTGTATTCTGCTTATAACTTCTTTATTTTTAATCTAATTTGCTTGAAATTTTAATAGAATGTGTATTAGCAACCATTCTACAATAATCAATAAAAAAACGGATTTCCAAAAATAATGAGTTGGGGCCTTTTTATATTAAGGTAACGATATGCTAAGCAGTTATTTCAAAAATTTGCTTTTATTTTGGGTACTTCCTGAAATGTTAATAAGTTTTATTTTATATAAAATCTTACTTTAAATTCGTTGTTAACTGTGCGTTCGTTTTAAGCAGAATTTTGTTTTATAGAGGAAATTTCTACGTCAAAATATCTATATATTCAAAAATTATATTGCGTTTGTTTGTGTGTATGTTTGTTGCACTCTTACACTCTTAAACTACTAAACCAATTTCCCTGAAATTTTCAGAGTATTTTTATGATTATCCGGCAAATGACATAGGCTTAATATATAAGTAAAATTCCAAGTGAGCGTGGCACATGACATACAGAAATAAAATAGATTTCTTTATATCTGGAGAGAGAGGTAAAAGTAAAAATATCCCAACTTAGAAAATATATCTGTACTTTATATCTTTATCTGGTACTTCCTATACAAGGACAATATAAATTTCTGTGCATATGTTACAAAAGAAGCTGAATAAATTGATGTAGAGCCTAAGCAATATAATATTGTAGGGAAATATTTACTGAGGAATTAATATATATGTGGCTGAGAAATTAATTGGATTATGTCCATATCCTTATTTTAAAATTTGGCATAGTCAATTATATGTCTACATACATATATAAATGGAAATATATTTAAATACATTTTTTTGGATTTTTGATTTAATAAATAATTAGTATTGTGGTTATTTTATTGAACTGTTAATGGTTTCGAATTTCAATATTTTATTCAGGCTTAAGTTCATTGAATTTAATTTTCATTAAATTATTTTTATGAAGAAAGGAATTTTACAACATGAAATTAATTAAAATTTGCTGACCATTTTTCAATCTTGATTGAGCTGGGAATTGAACCCAGGTTTTCACGGACATGTTGCCCTGACTAGTTTCGATTATAACCACACAATCTCTTCAGAGGGGTTTGCCGTTTAGCACTCAGATCGAAATTTACTTTTTGGATGAATGGTTACCTATATTAATTGATTTACACGTTCTTCTTCTCTTTATCATTTAAATCGGTTTAAAAATTATTTCCTTTATTTCCAATTAAAATTCAACAATACTTGTTGAAAAGTATGTAATTCGGAAAAGGTATTTCTAAAGTCGTGAGGGTATTGCCGTATTTTCCAGGGCTGTGGGAGTCGGAGTTGTGAAGTCGTTGTTAAGGTTTTTGTACCGGATTTGGAGTCGGAGTCGAAGTACCCACAAAAACTCGTGGCTCCGACTGCAACATTTTTTGACATAAAAATTTTAAAACATTTAGTAATATTTTCCAAGATAAAAATCCTTTGAAATTGGTGATGCAATATTTTGCAGATTATGTGAGTTAAATTCAAGTCCTTTACTTAAATAGTAAAAAAGTGTTTAATAATTTAAGTTAGTTTCGTATAATGTTTATATGTGCGGGAAATAGTCTAAATAGAATTAGCAAAACTTATACTCAGATATTGATGAAAAAAGATGTTTGGTTTAAGCCATTTACTTGCGTTAAAATAAAAAGCACATGAGTTGAATAACGTAATTATTTTTATGCTAACAATAACATTTTAAGAGGGTCTAATTTAAAATCTTTGAATCCAGAAAATAAGGACCAGTCTTCTTTACATATGTATGTAAATAACTGTTTTAATGCTCAATGCGATACGTGTTAGAATTAAAAAATCGATTTTAAAGACTTACCAATTTATATTCTTGCTATATGTAACAATTTAAAAGGTACTCCATTAAAAAAATTGCTTAATATCAAATAAGGACCAGTCTCATATACATTTCGCATCGAGGTCAGAGCAGGAGTCGGAGTTAAAGTCGTATTTAAAAAAATTTCAGCGGTTGGAGTCGAGTCGGAGTAAGATTTTTTTGACGGTTCCACAGCCCTGGTATTTTCTATCTTAACAAATATGAGCAATAATACAATAGCACTTAGTTTTTCACCACTGGGTTATTATTCCTTCTAGCTCATTATGTACAAGATTTTAGCTCTGGAATAATTTTATATTAAAAAAAAATTTCTTTAAAACTTTTTTGTTACCCTTTTTTATGTATCACAATAACAATAAACATGCCTATGTAGAAGTATACTGTATACATATTAAAGTATTTATTTGTGTATGTGTGTGTATGTGTTTGTTTATTGTTTGTGAAATTATTATTATTATTTCATTGTACTCTTGTGTATGTGTAAAAATATTATTATTTTTTCTCTTGTTTGTTAAAGCCTTCCAAAAAAAAGTCGTTTTATTATAATAGGAAAATATTTAAATACCAATTGGCATTACACTTCATATCATTGCAATGCATTGTCGACATAATTGCTAATTTTCTATTTTTTTAAAATTTTAGCATTATGTATAATTAAATGTTGGCAATTTTAAAAGATTATTTAAAATGTTACTATTTTGATTTTCAGTGAACTAGAACTCACGGCTGAGTTTCAAAACGTCAGTAGCAAGGCAACTCGCTTTTTTCAATGCATTTTGCAATGAAACCGTTACAATTTTACAGTGCTGTGTGTCTCAAAGTGTACCAAAAAAAGTTATCTATGCGTACACAAAAACAAACTGTACATCGTTTAAGTCTATAATACATTTTTAAATTTGACTGCATGAATTATGATGTTTTAGAACTCAGTCTATTTGCAGCCAAAGATAAATCAGAATCTTCATTTGACAATTTATATATATTTACTTTGAATTGTTACTAAGAGTAGCAAAAACTTTGGGTACCAAAAATTTATAACCATTTTTGTTTAATTAAGATTGCGCAATCAAATAATAATCTACGTGAATTTTATGAATTATAATTTTTATATTAATTATTATAATATTATTCACGATGCCCTGGGGAAGACTTAAATAAAATTTTAGTGTTATTCCAATATTTAAGCTGGTTTCTGGATGATAAAAGATCAAGAATGAGCGAAGAGTGAAAAAAACTACTACGCACTTTTTTTTAGCGGGCAAAAAAAAATTGTTTGAAAAAAAAAGGATTTATTGTTTCAAATGCATTTAAAATAATATAAGCCAACAACTTATAAAGGCAAGAAAAGCATTTTTCATGTATAAAAAATTATTCTTTTCTAATTATATACAGTCAAGGGTTAAAATTATCATGTACCAGTCTTTAATAAGACCAATTCTATCATACGGTTGCCAAATTTGGTTTAACATATCCCCTTCTTATATGGAGAAGATACGGATATTCGAAAGGAAATGCCTCAGGTGATGCACCTCATTATACAGATCCAAGTGTAGTAATTACAAAAAATACATATCAAACCAAAGGCTCTATGAAAAGGCAGAAATATCCAGATTTGATAATTTTATTGTTCATATTATAAGAGACCATATTGTAAACTGTGTAAATACTAACAAAAATAACCTAATCATGGCTCCCTACTATGTTTCTGGAGACTATATTTCTGTAACATTACAAAATGGTTATGTTCCACCTGAGGCTTTCCTTTTCCTCGATAAAAATGATTTCATCCAAAATAGAGATGGTATTCCTATACTTTATCATATTTACAGGCGAGCTAATATCAAAGCTATAAATTGTAATGAACTAACGTCTGAAAATTGTAGTTTTGACACAAGTATTTATTTGAATGATAAAAATATTAAACCTAATCTAAACCTTAAAAAATATTGGTGGCTTACCTAATAGCTATTTTTTAGACTCGTATTTTAACTCTTGACCCTACTTTTTATCCTTACCAATATAAAAGTAAGTTTTTTTGCTAATCTTTTTGCTTACATTTTCTATGATCTTAGTATTTTTTCTTGTATTATGTATATAGTTATCTATTAGAAAAATAACTTTATTTAATAAATATTATACTTGAGAGCTCGTTAAAATGGGACTTTGTATATAGAGATAAGCTATATTTATACTTTTTGTTTATTTGAAGTTTGTAATTATATATTCATATTCATTAAATAAACGTTAAAAAAAAAAAAAAAAATGCATTTAAAATATATACATTTTTTTTAATATGTATAAAGATTAATAGCATATTGATCTGTGGTGACATTAAAAAAAGTATTTAGCCCAAGCGAGATTTTAAAGAATAATTTGAATAATTTTACCATTCAATTCAATTAAATTTTAAAATTATAATAACATGATATGCCACAAAAAAATTATTCTGATCTAATCGACTTCTAAGTTAAGAAAAATTTATTAAATAGGTATTTCATAAAATGATACAAACTTTTAAGAACTCCTTTAATCGGACTACTATCACATACTCATCGTTGGGCAACGGAAACATATCGGAAATCGTTGTTATTAAAAATTAATGGTCTATGATGTTACTGCACATGATATTATTTTATATGATTTATGATGTCACTGCAGAAAAAATTAAAATTTTTTTGTAAACTATAAAATTTCATCTATTTGCCATATGAATAAGATTACTTGTTTTGTTGTGCATAACGTCATTTGTATATTTGAGATTTGTATATCTTTTTTCACAAAACGTCTTTGTATACCCACACACTCGAGCGTAATTAAAAAAAAATCAAGACTATCGAACATCAGAATTTTGTTCTAAGCTCTAAAAATGTATGAGGCTTGTGATGGTTATTACGAAAAAGTTTAACAAAAATATTCAAATATGAAGTCAATTATCGACTAAATCAGAAACAAATTGAAAAAAAACTTTAATCTTTTCGAAGAAATGTTGGAATGGTTATAATAAATAGAAAAAAAATCATAAGCCCAGTTTTTCAATTCGGGTGGATTATGATGTTATTACAATAAGCCGTTCAATTAAAAGTAAAAAAATTAGTTCTTAAAAAATTTTCCAAGCTTAAGGGGAATTATAAAAAAAATATTTATCCAATCCAATATTTCGCTATCTCAATGGATAGATTCTTCAGGGATATTTGGTTTTATTAATATCAAACATATTTCTAAAACAAAATTTTCAATAAAACAACAAAATTGTCATCTGAGGAAAATAATAAAAATAATACACAGTAAACAAATATTATTCTATTACACCCAATTTTCACGATGATTTTAAAGACAAGTATTTTTTGTATTTCTTTTTTAAAGAAACTTCCAAAAACTTGTTAAATATGTTTTCTCAGTCAGAATTGATTTTTTCTGATTTCCTTAGTTCCTTATTCGTAGAAAAATACTTAAAATTTTGTTATTCCACATAATTTTGATATGTTTTGAATTTTTTTTTAATAAAATTTTTTTATTTTACTATATTTTAATATGCACTTGTC
Organism: Pollenia amentaria; assembly: GCA_943735925.1. NCBI lineage: Eukaryota > Metazoa > Arthropoda > Insecta > Diptera > Polleniidae > Pollenia > Pollenia amentaria. Next base: position 187,731,008 of record OX031008.1, read on the forward strand.
ACTTTGCAATAAGAATAAAACATAAATTAAAATAACAAATAAGTTAAAAGAGGAATGTCAAAAAAGAAACACAAGAAAATACGATTCATGCCTTTTTTCTACCCTGCTTACTTCTCTACCCGTTCGCTATCAAACCAAAAAAGACATGATTTAAAAATAGGGGAAAAAATCATCGTGAAAGTTGGGTGTTACAATTTTATAAACTTATTTAATTTCCTATATTATTCTTGAAAATTTTCCTATATTTCCTATAAAAAATATTTTCTTATATTTTTCTATTCTATTCTATAAAATTTTTAATTTTGAGCTATATTATCGGTTTTAAAATTAATTCATTGTTCTATTGGTATGTTGATTATTTGTAACATTTCTAATTTGAAGCGTCGTTTGTAGTTGGTCTCTGCATTTAAAATAGTCTTATTTTCAAAATCTAGTACATGATTAATATTGGCAGTTTTGTAAGAAGATGTAAGATATTTATTTTTATTATTGATGAGATCTATGTACTGCTACCTATCCAACACTTTGAGGAGAAGCAAAAACAATTTAATATGATAAAATTTATAAATGGCATTAAACTATTTATAATTAATTTTTCTCCTTTTTTTCTTGTAAAACATACCAGTTGTTTTGACAGTTAGCAATGCTACATATTATGCAAATTGTTAGCTAGACCTTTTAGCATTTTCCTCGTTATCGTTTCTAGATAGGACCTTTGGTTTTTGGGTAATAAAATCGCTAATTTTGGTCGAAAGATTCCAAACTCTTTTGTGGACATTTGAGTTAATGCAATAAATTAGAATCAATTTTTCGTTTTAGGCAACATTATACTTCACTACATATTTCATTATCCTTATGTAAGTCAATTGGAATATGAACGAGTGGAAATGAATGTAAACTATTCAATTTGAATGTGAGAGGACAATATTGAGTGTTAAATTTAAATCAGTTGATCATAACCTTAAGCATTTTGATTGGTTAGAATAATTCCAAAATGGCAAATCTTGATATGACAATAACACCGAAAAAGATAGAAAGAACTCTGTCAATGTTAAGAATAAGCAAGAAAGGTTAAATGTAAAACTCAATCATAGTATATAAGACCATACAAATATTAATAAAACCAGACTTTAAATTATCGAACTAATCTGGCAGGAACTTGCCTACTTTTTTAATTGAAACCTTCAACCAATTCGGCAGTTTCTTTGAACGCCTTACAAATCAGTTGGAACCTTAACAGTAATTTACAATAAACAAGGGTTTTAGGGAACCTAAATTAATTTACACCCATAGATATACCACACTCTGTCCTTTCTTTTATTTTACTAAATAATCGTATATTCTGTCACTTGAACCAAATTTCGGTCTTAAATAAGTTCACAAATTTTCCACTTAGCAAAGCCTACATTATAATAAGAAAATTAACTTTAAAATAAACAAAATTACTTTAAAAAGCCGCCAATTTTTCTCTCAAATCTATTATCATTTTAATTTCTAATTACATGAAAATAATTCTTAATAGTTATTTCAATAATTTACTAATTTAATAAATTCTTCTCATCATGGCATATTTAGCCTTTTATTTGATATATTTATAACAACATACAAAAAAACTAACTTAAAAATTTAATATAAGACAAAAGAGAACAGCTTCATAAATTGTTTAAAAATTCGAAAAAAATAATATAATAATTTTTTTTCCAACACAGAACATGTGTCTTAAAATGTTTTTTCATGAAAAAATTTAAGCGTGTGCAAAGCAAAACACATGCAACTTTATTAAATTTCCTTTGAAACCGAAAATGAAATAGCACTCTGACGTATAAGTAATTTATGTTTAAGAGAATATTATAAATATGTTGTTCATACGTTACCAATGACTACTTAAATCCAGTGCTACCAATAAAGTAAAAGAATTTGCAGCAAATATTCTGTAAAATATTAAGAGTACCTTGTTTGAATTTTCAAAAAGCAATGCAATAAAAAATTGTCTGTTTTTTTTTATTAAACATCTGGCATGTCAAACATTTGAAAGCAAAAATGTGCGGGTACATTCTACTAGCCAATAGGTAACTAACTTAATATTGAGTCAGAATCTTTGAAGCTAAATCATATTCATTAACAAAATATCTATTGTATAAAAAATAGTGAAACTATTTTTCAGTACCTGTTTAAATTTTAAGCTTTTTATTTAATAAACAGCCTTTTAAAAAACTAGCACCTTTTAAAATGTTAACAAGAATGCTCCCCAAAATTATTCACATTGCTTCATTTTAACTTTTTCAACAAACCAACTAAACATTTTCACAACAACACAGAAATGTTAATCCCTTAAGATCTTTTACAGCAGCATCTTACTTCACAATGCATCATATAGTTGAACCACACCGACTCGCACCTCCACAATATGTAAATTTCAATTGTGTATATTGTGTTCTTAAGAAGTTCTGCACTCCAAAGAGCCTGCATTCGTACAAACGTACTTTATTTGAAATCAATACAATTGCAACAACAATGCAAATTTAAGAACTCAAAGTAGGTTAAACTTAAATTTGAAAAGTTCCTCACGATGATTGTTGAGAATATTATTAATGCATTTCTACACTGAGAATTAATCGATGTAAAAATCTTAAGTTTTGCGAAAACTCTTATTTATTATGAGCAATAAAAAGAAATAAAAAAATTTCCGCATTCGTTTATTAGTTTATTTTTTATATTGTTCGTACAAAGACCTACTATAGTTATGTTGTTATACCTACGTATACCTATGTATTTTGAAACCAAAATACATAGCAGCAATTCAGAGTTAATGTTATTTAAATAAAACTTTGAGTGACTTAGGAAGAAAACCCACGCATGAAAAAACATTTCCAGTGTCACTTTTTACTAATAAAATTTATGTATTTCGTTAAAGCAATGCGGATTTCCTAACGTCCTTATAATTCTCAAAATATTTCTTATAGATTTTAGAACTGATTTTAGTTATTTTTGGGAATTTTTCTAAAACTGCTCAGGAACTTCCGACTTGGGGTCTGTCAAGTACCATTAATGGGATAATACGGACCTTAATTGACAGCATTAAGGATCTGCCGTGATGAGGCAACCACGAGCTTTTTTCTAAAAACTGGCACATTTGACTACCGAAATTTCTTGTTTTAACCCTCCGATGTGTAAGTCATACGAAGTACAACTTTATACGAGGGTGGATCAATAAGTCCGTGACTTTTCGAACTTCCCTCGTAGTTGTATGGAATGCAACACTGCTCCCATCAAGTACCACCTGTTAATAGACTACTGTCAAGTTTTGAGCTGGTTCCATTATTTACTTTGCGTTTAACAGCTGTTCGAAACATACAACCTCGTTAATTTTTTTAAAAATGGAAAAAAGTGAATTTCGAGTGCTCATTAAACATTATTTCTTGCGAAAAAAAACCCGTCAATCAAACCAAGGAAAATCTTGATAAATACTATGGGGACTCTGCACCATCGATTTCAATGGTAAACAAGTACAAATCACGCTAAACATTCTGGACGGCCAATTGAAGTCAATACTCCCGAAAATGTCGAAAAAATTTACGATACGGTGTTGTCCGACCGAAAAGTAAAAGTGCGTGAGATTGTTGATGCCATAGGCATTTCATATAGTAGTGTGGTTTCGATTTTAAATGATCAGCTGGGTTTAAGAAAGCTGTCTGCAAGATGGGTGCCGCGTTTGCTCTCAATTGACCATAAACGTAATCGTGTAACAACTTCAAAGGATTGTAACCGCAATTCGAGTGAGTTTTTGCAACGTTTTGTAACTGTGGATGAAACATGGATCCACTACAACACTCCCGAGACCAAGCAGCAGTCTAAACATTTGGTTTCTCTGGGTGAACCGGCTCCGAAGAAGGCCAAGGTAAGTTTGTCGGCCAATAAGGTGATGGCAACAGTTTTTTGGGATGCACGCGGGATAATCCACAACGAATACCTTCAAAAGAGAAAATCAATAAACGGCGAATATTATGCCAACTTATTGGAACGATTTTACGAGGATTTAAAAATAACGACGCCATATAGTAAATTTTATTAGAGAAATTTTAAGTATATTTTTTATAATTTTTATTTAATTTATTTTTTTATAATGTTTTCTTTATAAAAGTTTTTTTTTTCAGAACTCAAAACTATTTTTTTGAAAATCAATATTTTTTTATAATTTAAAAATAAAAGAAGACTTGTTTAACAATAATTTAACAAGTAACTATAAATTATAAATATAAAAGTTTAAATGTAAAAATAATAATTACAATTCATAAAATATAAAATAATTAAAATATGTAATTAAATCTTAAATATGTTACAATATTCATTAACATATAACTCCCCCATCCTTTAAACACACATTACTCCTGAAATGTTTTATTTATTTTGTTTTGAATAATTTCTACCCGTAATTTTCCTATCAAAGTTTATATCTGGTATTGCGTCTTGGTACTTAAAAATTCTTTTAACTAATTGCCTATCTCTTTTACAATTTTTTTCATCTAAAAAATTTGTTTTATTCTTCTCCTTTACTTGTTTTATAATATATTTGGGTTTTTGTTTTAGGTTTTGAAATCCGAGATTTTTTACAAATTCTCTATCTTTGTATTCATGACAATCTTCTCTTTTTTCATTAATTTTTCTAATTCTATTAAATTTATCTTCACGAATTTTATTACTTATTATGTAATAAATTAATTGGTTTATGACCCGTTGTACTATGGATTGAGTCATTGTATATTTGAACTGCCTTATAGACAAGGGACTTATTATCAAAATCATTGTGGGTTTGCTCCAATTTGAAAAGTCGTATATGCTCATTCAATGTAAGATGAAATCGTTCCACATCTGCGTTACCAGTATGCGTATTAGGGGCAGTAAAATGAAAATCAATTTTCTCTAAGGTCAGAAAATTTCGAATAAAAGCTGTGTTAAATTCATTGTCTGCTATTATTTTACCCGGTTTTCCTAAAATAGCAAATCTTTCTCTTAACTTTTCTACAATGGTCAATGAATTTTTATCACTTAAATAATGTATTGAAACGTGCTTCGTCAGTTTATCAATACATGTTACAAAAGTTGTATGTTTATCCAAAAACCATATATCAATATGAATTATCTCATTAGATTGAATAGGTGTTACCGTAATACATAACTTTGTCTTTATTGGTCGTCTATCAAATTTACACATATTACATATTGTACAATTATTAATAAATTTGTGAATTCTCTTTTTAAATTTGGATAGTATATCTTGTCTTTAAGTTCTAAATATGTTTCCTCTATACCTCTATGATTTTTAGCATTGTGATATTCTGCTATAATATCCAAAAGATTTTCTTCATCAAAAATATCTTTTATAAATTTGGTGCATTTCAAAAATTTCATTCCAGATGAATTTGAAAAAAAATGTACTATTGTCTGTTGAAGTTTTCTAAAGATTTCAAAATTTTCACAAAATATTGCTACAACTCCCTTTATTGGAAAAATTTGTTTTAAAAATTCTAATACCTTCTCTTCATAATATTCTTTTAATGCTATAATATATCTATTTTTTCCATTATACACCATTTGTTTTTCAAATTTATATTTCTTTCCTAATTGTACTATTACCTGGTGTTTGAATATATTAATTGGCGAATCTGAAATTAAAATATGGTCATTTAAGTTTTCTATTCCACTATGAATTGTAGCTTTATCTGAGCTAACATTTTGGTAAATTTCCTCTAAACAATTTATGTCAAGGCGACTAAGAAAATCAGCCACTTGATTTGTTTTTCCTTTAATATACTCAATATCAAAGTCATATTCGTTTAATTGAATTTTCCACCTCTGTAATTTCATATTAGGTTCTTTTAATGAGTTAAGCCATACAAGCGGACGGTGATCAGTTTGTACTTTGAATTTCCTGCCAAACAAATAAGGTCTAAAATATTTGACTGACCATACAATAGCCAACAATTCTTTCTCTACTGCACTGTAATTACGTTCATGTTGGTTTAAAGTTCTAGAGCTAAAAGCTATAGGATGTCCGTTTTGCGATAAAACTGCACCTAAGGCTTCATTGCTGGCGTCTGTTGTTAGAACAAACATTTTGTCAAATTTTGGGTAAGCCAAAACTGGGGTGGAGCATAAAATTTTCTTTAATTTATTAAAAGAATCAATGTAGTCTGAATTGTTCACATTTATGGTAGAATTTTTCCTCAGGTATGAAATCATTGGCAAAGCAATGCGACTATAATCTTTAATAAATTTCCTATAAAAACCAGTTAAACCTAAAAACGATCTAATCTCCTTGAGAGTCTTTGGAATTGAAATTTTTTGTATTATATTGATTTTGTCAGGATTCGGCCTGATACCCTTGGGCGTAATAATGTGTCCCAAGTATTCTGACTCACGTCGAAAAAAATTGCATTTGTCTACTTGGACTTTAAGATTATATTCAGATAATCTTTGAAAGATTTTTGTCAACGATAATATATGTTCTTTTAAAGATGTTGAAAATACTAAAATATCATCTAAATAAACTACGCATATATTATTTATATAATCCTGTAAAACCTCATTCATCATTCTCTGAAATGATGCTGGGGCATTTTTCAAGCCAAAAGGCATTCTAGTGAATTCATAGTGCCCAGCTGGAGTTGAAAATGCTGTTTTATGCCTGCATTCAGGTAATATGGGAATCTGGTGAAAACCTTTTGCCAAATCAATAGTACTAAAATACTGTGAATTTCCCAGCTTAGAAAATAGATCCTCCATATTCGGTATAGGAAATTTGTCTTCTATAGTTACATCATTTAATTTCCTATAATCTACTACTATTCTAAACTTTTCCTTTCCAGAATTGTCCATTTTTTTAGGAACTACCCAAATTGGAGCATTATAAGGACTACATGACTTGGTTATTATTCCCGTACGTAGCATTTCTTGTATTTGTTTTTCTACTTCCTGTTTGTAAATTTCTGGAAAACGATAAGTTCTTGAAAATATTGGAATGTCGTTTTTTGTAGGTATGTTATGTCTATATTTAACAACCGCTGATAAATCTTCACCCTCCACATAAAAAACATTTTTAAAAACTTTAATCAACTTTGTCAATTCTTCAATTTCCTCCACATTTAAGTTCTGAGTTTTCAGTTTTTCATTTAAATATTCTATTTTCGGTTCATTAAAATTTATGTCTATCACAATTGAATCTAAATATGTCATATCGTTATCGTCATATTCTATCGTCGAATTGTTATATACTAGAGGAATCTTCGCATTTGTAGTTACCAGTAAATTTTCCTTTAAATCTATTTTCGCTCCTAAAGGTTTAAGAATATTGCATCCCAAAATTCCATCAAAATCACTAAATATTTCAGTCTCTAACATTTCGATTCTAGACCCAGGCGAATTAAATTCCTTAAATAGGGGGATTGTTATCTTCGTTGAAGTAATAGTCTTAGAGCAAATTGTATTAAGAGTAATTGGGCTTTCCAATTCTGTTCTGAAAGAACTATGAAATAAGCCTCTTCTTACGAGTGTTGTACCTGATCCTGTATCTATTAATAATTTTATTGGAAGAGACTTAGTTTTTACTATTATACAGGGTAAAGGTCTCCGGCCAGTAATTGAAAATTTGACACCTGAATATTATCAACTTCCATTTTATTCGAGCTATTAATAGAGTTTTGTTTAGATTGTTCAGAATTATTTTTAGTAATTTTACCTGTATTATCAAAACTTTTGGACATATTCTGAAAATTTTCCGAACAAATTTGACCATTTCGATAATTTGGAAAACTATATTTACCAACTGGAAAATTTCCGTTAGTCCGATCGACTTGATTCTTAAATTTTGAATTACCATTTCTATTATATAAATTGTCTATATAACTATTTCGTGAAAATTGATTAGAATTAGGAATAAACGATTGTGAATGTGATTGAGAATTTGTAAGTTCTTCTCTTCCGAATTTATTTCTGTTTCTGTTATCATTTCCCAAATAATCTGAAGCAAATTTAAATTTTTTTGTGTAAAAATATTCCGATTCTATGAGAATTTCTTTTGCTTTTAATAGCGTATGAGGATTTCTAGAATTTAATACTAACTTTGGTTCGTTTGGCAATTTAGATATAAAAATTTTTAAAACCATTTTTTCATTATTAGCGCAACTATACCATTGGTTAGTTTCTCTATCAATACTTGTTTTTAGATTTAATTTGGTTAATAATCTTAACATATATTCATAAAAATCACTAACATCATTTCTAACTTCTGCAGTTTTAATTTTAGTAACAATAGACTCAATACTTTCTGCTATATTAAAATTAATTCTTAATAGTACCTTAATTTCATCCCATTTAACTGGATTGTTGTTATTAATAAGAGCAATATTTGCTTTTGATATTAGTTTATTTCTTACTCTTAAATCAAATAGTGATAATAGAGTTGCATCAACATGTTTACGTAGTTCCTCAACATGTTTGGTAAACATTTCTAATTCCTCTGCTTTTCCATCAAATTCTGGTACACCATCTAAGAGAGTAAACGCATTAAGAGCCATTATTGCAGTATTGATTATTTTTAATATTTTTATATTGATCAATGATTCGTTGTGACTTTCTTTTTTTTTAGTTAATTGCTGTGCATAAACTTCAGACTGTTAATAAGTATTTCTTTTATTTTCCTGTTAGTAATAAGTTTTATCCTCCTTCTTTTTGTAAATTAATGTTGTTATTTTCAAAGGCAATGTAATTTTCTTTTACAACAAATGATTTAAAATTTGTTTGAATGTCAATTAAAAACGATTTTAACTTTTTTTATTTAAAAAAAATAATTTTTATTTATTTTTTTTTCCGTCAAAAACTTTTTTACATCCTCTTTTAAAGAACGTTAGTTTTCAACTTTAAAATAAATTTAGTCCGTTAACCGACTGCGCCAGTAAATTTTATTAGAGAAATTTTAAGTATATTTTTTATAATTTTTATTTAATTTATTTTTTTATAATGTTTTCTTTATAAAAGTTTTTTTTTTCAGAACTCAAAACTATTTTTTTGAAAATCAATATTTTTTTATAATTTAAAAATAAAAGAAGACTTGTTTAACAATAATTTAACAAGTAACTATAAATTATAAATATAAAAGTTTAAATGTAAAAATAATAATTACAATTCATAAAATATAAAATAATTAAAATATGTAATTAAATCTTAAATATGTTACAATATTCATTAACATATAACTATATGGCCAAGAAAAAATTCTTTTTCATCAAGATAATGCACGGGTGCACACGTATGCAGTCTCAATGGCAAAATTACATGAATTGGGCTACGAATTGGTACCTCATCCGCCATATTCTCCTGATTTAGCCGCCAGTGACTATTTCCTATCTCCAAACCTAAAGAAATGGCTCAGTGGAAAGAGATTTAGCTCCAACGGTGAAATTATTGGTCAAACAAATGCCTATTTTATGGACCTCGAAAAATCCTATTTTTTTGGCAGGGATACAAGATTGGAGAAACGTTGGACTATGTATTGAGCTAAAAGGAGATTATGGTGAAAAATCAATTTTTTTCATATAGCTACGAGGGAAGTTCGAAAAGTCACGGACTTATTGATCCGAGTTTTATATGAAAACGTAATTTTTTTTTTGTTTTGCTTTATTATTATTTACTAATTATACATGTTTAATGAATTTCAGAAAAAAAATATTTTTATTTAAAAACATTATTAATTGTTTATGAGTTTTAAATTTAAAGAAAATTTAAAATTTGAATTAACTTTTAATATTTCTTTGAAATGTTGTCAAACATAAAGCAGATAACAAAATTTAAAAAAGGGACAGAAAGATTATTATGTTTTCAAGGAGTGGTACAATAAAATAATCCAAAAAGTAATTAAAATTTAAAGAATCGGTTTGTAATGTGTTCAACACTAAAACAAGGCAAAAGAAAGCGCATTTATTAATTATTTCTTGAAATTTCAGTACAAGGTCATAGCGGCCTTGAATTTTTTTTAAAAGATTCTAGATAAAATTTCCTTGGAATACATTTGGGGATCGGGTATACTTCCTTCCCATGGACCATCAAGGAGTAATTTCAGTTTGAAAATAAAAAAGGTCCCCTTTACACCGTTCGGAGTGTTAAATATTTTGGATTTACTCGTACATCTATGTAACATCGATAATAACTCGAAGTGATATATGAATCAAGGAGAAATTCGTCAAACCGAATATAAACCACCTAAGAAAGAACTATTAGCAAATTAATACCCAGCAAAAATTTATAAAATGAGCAATGGGTGTTAATTGGAATTGTTTTTTAATTTTGCAAAATTTTAAGATTACTACTTTTTATTTCTAGCCTGGAGTGCTCCTTAGAATATACTGGCATAAATTGTGATATTTTAGACGTTTTCAAATTGACGTAAAAGAGAAAAAAACTGAACAAGTTTCCAGTAAGGTGAAAAGTCAGATAAATTGGAAGTGCATTTGTTGTACCATTTTTATCACAGTTCAAAGATTGAACATTAAAATAAATACAGAACAATTTAAGTTTTCGTACTACAAAATAGTTCACAAAGCTCTTGAAAAGGGGCAAAATAACGACATTTGATATCGATCGAAAATTCTATTTAAATTCTAATGTAATTTCGATCGATATTGAATGCCATTATTCCCGAATAATAACCGAATTATATGATGAAGGCTTATTAATGAAAATATTTATTCAACATTTTCTATTTTTCGAATTTATTCTATGAGTCAAATTTCAGTTATGTATTTTATAAAGCTTTTTGTAATAGCACTATTCCTTACATTTTTTTAGAAATGACTTTATACACTACCAGACTATTATATTATATTTTCCTGTTACATTTTACCTTAGAATTCCGTTGGATAGCAATGAAGTATATTTATGTACAGAAAAATTTACAATTATTAGACACCAGCAGAATGTAATGCATTTTCTGGCCCGCTACGGCCTTCGTCAGCATTCTTTGTGTCACACTGGATAGTGATACTTTATAAATTGAATGTATTTAACTCAACTATTTTAACAAATATCTATTGGTGAAAATATTTATTATTTAAATAAAAACTTTAAATTTTACTTGATTCAGAAAATATTTTCTATTGTTTTATTTTATATTAATAGATACGGGGTTTCTCATCGAATCAGATAGTTGATCTTGATTATATTTTATATCGTATATAGTCAATATGGGTATAATAAAGTTTATATTCACGAGAAAACTGTCGAAATGCAAGGAAAAAGGAATTTTTACAAAATCTATAATTTTTTTAGAGTAAAACAAATCAACGGTTTATCATGGGAGTTGTAACGTAATCGTTTCTTTCACAATTACAATTTGTATATTCGAGATTTGCAGATATGATTTTTACCTTTTATACACTAGGCAACGTGTGCCCATAATCTACCCATCACTGCTATCTGCTCTTTAATTTCATATAAAAATGTTTTTATACTGTAACAAGACCAAAATCTGGCTTTCGTTCAAAGCATAGTTGCATTACTGCATTGACTGATGTTGCTGAAGAATTAAGAAGGGAAGTTGAGAACGGATGTTGAACAATGCTAGTCATACTGAATCACTCCAAGGCGTTCGATACGGTACAATACAATACAATATAAAAACAGAAATTATTAAAAATTATAATTATTTTCTTCATCGTAGATTAATCTAATGTCATCCTATCTCGAAGGCCATTTTAAATGTGTGGATACAAAGAACAGACCAGGTGTTCCACAGGCATCAATTCTTGGTCCACCTCTTTTCTCAATAGATGATTGCATACAAAATCTTAACGAAAATTTAATGGAGTTTTCCTCTGGGCTACAGCTAATGAGCTTAGATTGAACCCGCAGAAATCCAAATACATTGTCTTTCGGAAAAGAACGAGCAAAATAATTGTGAAACCAAACATTCATATAAATAATCAGCCTTTTAAGATTGTTGATAGATCAAAAAACTTAGGAGTTATATTCAATAGTACTTTAACATGGAATGATCATGTTACTGCAGCATGTGGAAGAACTTATTCAATGCTTAGAACGTTTTGGTGTACACAATATTGTACAATGTTAAAAATCAGACTATGATTTGCAAAAACAAACCTTATCCCACCATTATTTCATGGATGTGAAATTTTCTCCTCCTGTGACACGAAGAATATATGTCCTTTTCAACAACATTACAAGATATGTGTATGGACTTAGAAGGTTTGACCACATTTCCTCATATACTAAGAAATTATATGGCGTTCAGTTTGATGATTGATTGAAGAGAAGATCATAAATTTTCTTATAAAAAATTATTAACACCCGTGAACCTGAATACTAATACAAGAGACTGAGTTTTGGCCGGTTAAGTCGAACAAAAAAATCTAGTTCAGTTTAAGCATCACACTTTAATTTCAGATTGGCAATTTTATATTAATGTCATAAGTCTTTGAAACAACATCAGCCAGATTAACAGGAAACGTTCTCTTAAATTATATTAGAAAATACAAAGCTATCTACAAACAAGACTACATAGGGAATGATAATTACATACATTAAAAAACTCTTATTTGCAACGATTTCAAAGCTTTAACAAAATACCAACAACAAAACAGTGTGTTTTTCTTTTCTTGCATAATTTAGGAGAATGTTTCCTGATGATCTGGCCTAAGCAACCAGTGAAATGCGTATAGGAACAGCTTATCCTCCAACAATAAATTTCAGTATTTTTTATCAACTACAAAAAAGGGAATTAAGCACAACAAACAAAATCTTTTAATGAAAAATTATGTATTCCCAAAAATATTTTTCTTGATAATTGCTTATTAATTTAGTTTATTATTTCAAGAATGCATTAATTATTATTTAATTATTAAAGTTGTATTATTTCGTAATATTTTCTTTTTGAATTAATGTTTTCTTTTTTACTGCCAAAATAATTTAATAATGTACAATATATAACTCTGTGTTATTATAAGTTTTCTCGCTACACAGATTTATTATAAAAACAAAAATAAATAAATAAATAAAATAAAATTAGTCCTTTAATACTGCACGAGGCATATGTTGGAAAACCAAGTCAAATGCTCCAATTAGTCAAAAAAAAATTTAGACTATTAATAAAAATTTCTGCAATGAGAATAAAATGGCAAATATTTCTGAGGACATAGTGTGGTTGCTATCGAAACATGTCAAATCAACCTTTCCGTGAACGCGAGTTCGGTCGCCCAGTCAGTCAAAAATGTAAATAATCAATAAAACTTAATTGATTTCATGTTGTAAAATTCCTTTTTTCATAAAAATAATTTAATGAAAATCAAATTTGAAAAGCTTTTTCCTGATTAAAATATAAAAATTTGGATTAAAAACAATAAACAGTTCAATAAAATAGCCCCAATACAAAACGCCAATTTCACCAATTTATTTATATATCAATAAATGCTTCAAATTCGTTTTTCATGCCGAATGAAAATAAAATTATATGAAAAACTATATTTAAATCATACATGTTAAATTCCAATTAGAATTAGCAATTGATGCAATTGGTTTATATTCTCTAATTCATCAAACAATTAGAATTAGTTCAACTAATTCCCATTAGATAATTGAAATTTTTATTCCAATGTTAAAACTAATTGGAATTAGTGGCCATTAGCAAAACAAATTGGTTTACCTTTACAATTATAAATCTAATTGACTTCTGATAATGCAATTAGATATTCAATTAGCTCGAATTAGAATCAATTATTTTGATATTTTCAATAAACAAAAAAAAAATTAAATATTCATAATAGGAATTTCACACATATATATATTACTTATGTACATATATTACATACATGCACACATATTTAACGTACGCACTAACTGTTTAATAACTACAATGACCGGGTATATTCGCTTTCAGCAATACGAGCTTTTCAAAAGAAAAGTCCGTCAAGCGACCCCGCCTTGGACTCTTAATAATGCCCGCAAAGGAAAATAGTCGCTCCACAGGGCCTTAAGACGTAAGCGGTGTGTTGCAAAATAGTACTATTTCCTTTAATGTAGGATATTTGGACCATATATTGAAAGTTTTATCAGGATCATTCAAATATTGATGCATCATATTCGAAATAAAATGCAGGCTTTCAGCCCCCTCTGTCAATTTTGACAATGAAGCAGTACTTTCTTCTGCAAAAATGTAATCTGATTTACTAAAAATACCATATATGTATATGTGTCACTTATGCAGAACTTACCACCATCACTGAAATCATGTTTGCACATACAGTGACTTACATCATTATTCGTCCACTTCAATAATTCTTTGGAAAACATTAATTTTTATCAAAATAATTGATTCTAATTAGAGCTAATTGAATATCTAATTGCATTAGCAGAAGTCAATTAGATTTCTAATTGTAAAGGTAAACCAATTTTTTTTGCTAATGGCAACTAATTGCAATTAGTTTTACCATTGGAATAAAAATTTCAATTATCTAATGTGAATTAGTTGAACTAATTCTAATTGTTTGATGAATTAGAGAATTCCACAAAAGAAGGTTAATTAGCAATCATTAGCATTATCTAATCATTACTTAACATCTTTGATTTAAATATGAATTTGATATTTTAATAGAATAGAAAAAAAGGCACCAGCTCTATGTTTACATTTGTCCCTCAAGTTGTGCTGAATAGGTCAACGAAAAAAAACAGAAAAATTTACTTTTGACTTCAAGAAGAATTCTTGACAAAAAATATGAAAAACACAATCAAGGAAAAACATGTAAATCAATTGAAAATAGATAATCATTCACAACAACAAATTTCGATCCATTAAGTAAAAATACCATTTGCTTTAAAGATTGCTGTTTGACTATTGACTGCCAGCCGTCTTCAGTGGCGGGGAGGGTTAAATGGCAAATATTTCTGAGGAGATAGTGTGGCTACTATCGTACCATGTCAAATTGACCTGTCTGTGACGGCGAGTTCGGTCCCCCGGTCAGTCAAGAATGAAAAAATTAATAATAAATTTTGATTTATTACATTACTTTTTTCATAAAAATAATATAATGAAAATTAAATTTAAAGAACTTTAGATTACAATATAAAAATTTGGATTAAAAAAACAATCACAATACTAATTACACCTTCCAACACACAAAAAAATAACAATGTTCAGCCAACTGATTCTTAAAGACGGGGGTGGGGGGGGGGGGAAATATACATGTATCGGTGTTTTAAAAGTTTTCATCTGAAACTCATCTTACGGCCTATTTTAAGATGCACCCTTGTGTAGTAAAAACGTAGAAATTCGTATCACAGTTAGGTTTTTGTACATAGGGTCTTCAGAAGATTTATCCAGCATCATTTTGTTGGTACGCATAAACCCCCTAAAATCTTCTGAAAATGGGTCTTTTTGCAATTTTCTTGTAAAAAAGCAAAAATCTCCCTTAAAACAGGGATGTATGTAATTTAAATATTCTACGAAAATATTTGTCATGAAATTCTACTATTGGTCTCCCAACACACTTAAGTCGTAAATTCAACTTTAGGACCAGAAATAAGCAAAAACTTAAAAGGTGGTTTAAGGAATAATTATATGCTTATGCCAACATGGCAATAAAATATCGAGATTATACATTTTTAAGAACGGGAATAAAAATAAATAAAACATTTCATAAACTGCGTTGCGTTACTAGAAAATTGAACAGATGCTGGTAGTGTGCTCCAAAGACGAATACTGTGAACGAAAAAATGCCATTCAGATACCAAACTTCTTGAATCTTATCGGGTTCAGGTTGTTATTTCTTCTTGACTGCGTAAAATAAACACATTTAAATAGATACGTCGGCTCGCCAGTAAATGTAAATAACTTTATGCACACAAAAATTAGACATCGAATATTTAAAATGTTAGATAAACGCACACCATAAAGTTTAGGCCCTTATCATGCAAAATGCTACGCAATGCCAAAGAATTACATTGTAAGCAAAAACAATGTCATAAATATTTTGTAATTTTGTTGTTGCTTTCTACAGAAATTCATGTACCGTTTTATAATTTTCAATGCCACAAGCTGTGCAGCGTTTGAAATTTTAAAACGCAATGTGAATTTCTGTAGAAAGCAGCAAGAAAATTACAAAATATTTTTGACCTTTTTTTGCTTTCAATATAATGGCTTGGCGTTGCGTTTTGCATGATTAGAGCCTTAGTTTCAAAGGGTGTTACATGAGAGAAACGTCCTTAGTAGTAAACATATCTCAGAATGACATTATATGAAGATGTAAATTTCTTGCTGATTTTTTCGACTTAAAATTAAAACCAAACGTAAAAAATATTCTGCTCTAAACTCTACCGTTGTACTGTACACAAGTTTTGACGTTTTAAAAACGCAATCTCCTTTCAAAGTAAAATTTTAGTGATTTAATAAATATAAATTTTTTTAAAAAAATCATAGACAAATTTTAAGGATTTGGAAAATGTCTTATTGTTCCGAAAAATACGACCTGTTTTGTAACGTCTGCGGCGAACATATTATACCTGAAGGTAGAGTAAATTTATTCAATAGAAAAGTGGAAGTCATCAATAAAATGTATTTTGAATTGGAAGTTGTTCTCGATGAACTGCGGATGCCTAAGCATTGCTGTCGACATTGTTATAATGGCTCAATGCTTTGGTTTAATGTTAAATAAATTTTTGTTCTTATGTACTTCTTAACACGATAGATGTTCTTTTGAAGTTCTGCACTAGGGCAACTAAATTAAATGCAATTTGGTATTCCCATGCGTTGGCTAGACCCAGATGAGCACTCTGACTCCACCTGCTATGTTTGTTAAAATATTGCCGTACTAAAATTAAATAGATGATTAACCTCTTAACTACCTTTTAGGTTTCGGGTTATTTCTAGTATTTAATTGCATTTTCGACTTAAGTCAATTCGGAGACCTATAGTAGAATAACTACATATATCTTAAATGTGATGTTTGCTTTTTTTTCAAGAAAAATTGCAAAAGGACCCATTTTCAGAAGATTCAGGGGTTAGTGTATTCCAACAAAATGCTGCTTGTAATGTTCTGAAGACACTTTATAATAAAAACGTATTTATCACACGATTTTCTACGTTTTTTACTACACAATAGTGCAGCTTTAAGTAGGCCGTAAAATGATTTTCAAATGTAGACTTTTAAAATGCCGATGCACGTATATCTTTTTTTAATTCAGTTGGCAGAACATTGTTATTTTGAAAAAGTTCATAATCATTTCGTTGTACGGTGTTATTGTATATTGTTTTTGTTATCCATATACTTCTAAAACCAAATTAACGTGAAAGTAATAACGTGTTTTTTTCTCTTTAAAAAACTGAAAACTTTCTATGATAAACAAAATCAATTTTTGAAAATATTTTTTTTTTTTTCATACATTTTCATTCTTTTGAGGCGTTTTCAAGAATAGCCACCGTTATCTTAATAAACCATTAAGCGCATAAATAAAAGTTTAAAAAAATATTTTTTACGTAGTACCTTCCCAGAAATAAGCAGAATTTCTGGAGATCCAGTTTCATTAGGTTTGCACAAATATCTTCAGACTTTAGCCACATCAACCTTTTAATCGAAATATATTTAAACTTAAATTGTTATATCTCTTAATCACTAAGATACAGCACATCTATGTTCTTTTTATTTCTTGGTCAACCCCTGTAAAACCGCATTATATGATTGAAAAAAGTTTTTGACATTTCCTTAAAAAAAAAAAACCTAAGGCACAAAACTTTATTAACCATTTAAAGATAGTGGCTTGACATTATTATTACTAAAAACCCAAAACTTATTTAATTTCAACTTAATACAAACCAACTATATTTTCTTTCAAAATTTTAATCTAACAAATATTTGTGGAAATTTTCAATATGCATTATGCAGAGCAACAACAATCCTCAAACAAACCGCTCCAATAAGTAGAACTTTACTATTAAGTTGGTGCTGGGTGTAAAACAAGTATTGTTGTACCATACCAACAACTTGCCTAACAACCGGCAACTTCCGTTTTAACAAGACTTCCAGCTGAAAAAACCACATCCTTAGTACATTTAAAGTTTGAATATTTATTTGTTCACGAAATAAACGAAGAGGCAACAATATAAAACCAGAAGCAGCAGAAAAAAAGCATAATCTGAAACCAGAACCTTTAAGTTTTAATGGGAATTTAATGTTGGTTACTTTCCAACTACACTTTTTGATATTAGTAGTAATAATAATCATTGGTGTTGTCTACATACACAAACATAAGTTCAATTTTTAACATGCATAACATTACACTAACAAACTCATAGATTTTGTATATAAAATGTATACACCGCACACTCAGTTATACTGACACAAGCATGTGTAGGATGTGTTTGTATGTGTTCTCGTTCAGAGCATAAAGTTTATACCTTATAACCCAGCTAACTAACCCATGTATACTTTGGTACAAGTTTCCGTTTGTTGTTTTTTTTTCTTTTTTGCTATTTTGATGTTTTTTATTCAGTTTTTTTTCTTCTCTTATTATTATTTTTCTAACATCCAAGGAAATCTAAAACGGATGTTGCAGGTGAAACTTTTTAAACATTCCCTAAAGCAAACATTTGCAATAAAAAAATCTCTCACAAACAGAAAAGAGATCATTTGTGCTTTTATGGTTGTATATGTTTTTTCCCCCTTTTTCTTCATATTTTTTTTTTGTAGTCAGCATTTTTCTGTGTTGCCATGTCCTATCTACATCTCTTTACATGATTAGTTTTATTATGTATCTGTCAGATTTGGCAAACATTTTCCTTTTTTGTCTGCAATTTTTTTATATTCATGTTAATATTTATTTGACTTTACTTACTATTTCCTTTATCAGGTTTTATTGATGGTTGCTCTGTTTAATTTTGTTGAAAAACTTCACTTTTTTTTAAAAGCTTTTGGCAACTCTTACGAATTTGCAATATTACATTGCATAGTTTTAGGGGGTCCCACAATGATTCGTTTTTATATAAAAACAAAACAGCTCTTGCTAAAAAAATACCAACGAACTTCAAAAACGGTCTTGTAGGGGACATTATGCCTCCATATATCTTTAAATTTAATAGTATATTTAGGCCGGGTTATGGATATGTGGATTAAGTTTACACTTAGTTAAGCGTAGTCTGAAACTCTGATTTTTTCAGCGAAATGTTTTTTTTTTTGTCTTATTTAGTTGAAGAACAACATTTTAAGCTAAACTAAGCTAATCCGTTAAAAAACTTGGTAATGGCGGAACAAATCTGTTTTCAGATTAATTAAACACAACTTAACTGAGATCCCAATAACCCAGCTTAAAAAGTCCTGTATCTCGGCTTAAGTTGCGATCATTTAAACTTCTGTTATACATCAGCTTTGATTACTTCGAAAGAGATCAATAATTTTTATACGTTCGTAATGAGGTTTGTAATTTACTTGCATTCATTTTATATATTGAAAATTGAAATGCAGACAGACCAAATTTTTTTGAGAAGAAAAAATTAAAGAGTTCCATTCATACAGCATTGCCCCCTTACCAATAAACTTCGTTTATCTGTCACCCAGTTTCCAATATGTAAAACCGAGTCTTAGAGACTTATATACAATAACAAATTATAGAAAATTTCGAATATACATAGCTTTATAAAATGTAGCATATACGATTTTATTATTCGAATAAATATATGAAAGCTTGTCGTTTAACATCGGCGGCCGACGGCTTTAGTTAGCGAAGCCGGTATACCATATAGGAGAAAACACTTGCGCCCAAAAACTTTTTCATTATAAATTAAAAAATGAAATAATCCCCTAAAAAATATATTGGAGCTTTATTTAATAATGATTTTTTATTATGAAATAATTCCCCAAATAAAAAAAAGGAAACTACGCCCCAAATGAAATAACCCCCCAAAAATCGTTATTGTTGTTCGATGTACAAACTTCTGGGTGTTTATTAATTTATTTTGTTTTTTTATTTCATGCTGCCTTTAACATCATTAAGACCTCTGTAAAATAATTTTAAAGTTCTTACTTGAGTACAACTGCCATATGCATACGCAACTTATACAATTTTCTTTGATAGGTACTAATCGCAGAACCCATTTTCAAAAATATATTTTTTGCACGCAAAAATCTTTCAAAGGTATTATTATATACGTTCAGGAAAAAGACCTAAGCAAATTTCTTTAATAGAGATCCATAAAAACACCCATAATAAATCCATTTATGTAAATCGCTTCTACCAACACACATTTCTTTAAGATATGAGTGTCAAGACAAAATTTAACACAAACGACTTCTACATTAAAAAATAACTTCGCCACCAATAATTATCCTTCGATAGGTCCATAAGAGGCATAGCACAACGTTATATTTATCCACACAATTTTTTCAAAAATATTTTACCCTCAAAATAGCAATGCAAAATTTCCGATAATAAATACGACATATTGAAACCCTTGTATTATAACTCCCTCCCGAATAAAAGCTTCGAATGCTAATGGACCAACATCCCAAAATTTCGCAATAAAAAATTTGACTTGCATAAGAATTTTTCGCGTATAATTTTTATCTTAATAATCTGGCCATAGCAATATTTATACACACACCACCATAACTGGAGAATATATTATGCAACTTTTAGTATACGATACGGTTAAGCATCTGGCTAAGTGGTTGTTAATGTACACATTCTGTGCCAAATACAGATCGTTAATGGATATGTGCGTCTTTAATTTAATATATTTTTATTTAATATACTTTTCTAACATTTTTTACAATTTTTAAAATTAACATGTTTGTAAATTGTTATATTAGGTACGATCTCGTACTTTTTTGGATAAAGCTCGGTAAAATGAGAGTTAACAAAAGTTTCTTTCACTAATAGGCACAGACGTACACGCAAAGAAAAAACATAGTTGATACAATCACAATTGCAAACTATCATTAATGTTTGTGGTTATGATTGTGTCAAACACGTCAAACATGATTAGACATGTTTTTAGCTTATTATTGTCTCAAAAATATTATTATGTTTAGAAGAAAAACAGAAATGATCTTCCTAACCATGTTTCTATTTTTCCCAACACCATGCAAAATGTCTATTTGAACATAATATATGGTTCTCGCAATAAAACCAATAAAAAATGTATTTCAAAAATTTTATTTTTTATTAAAAATATATACATATACTTTGAAACCATAGTATACAACTAGTATGCCGACTCTTTGACAGGTACATAACTCAACTGTCAGTGGTACATATTTTATGTTTGTATTAGTAAGATTTTTTTCAAATGTATTGGTGTATAAAACTATTTCCACCGCTAAACATAGTTGCATAAAATCGTATAGAATGTGGCAACAATTTTTTTTTCAAAATAAAATTTTCTTAGTTCAATAAATTTTCAATTTATTGAATGCTGGCTGCATTTATAAACTTTTAAAAGCCATGTTTGCTAAATTTTTATTCTGCAATATCGGATAATATATAAATAATTAATGATTTCAAATATTATTTTTATACCACAAAATGCTACTCTGCTGGCTTTAATAATATTAACAACAGAAAAAATTTAGCGTCAAAAAAATTTATTTAAAAATTTTTAGTTTGTGAAAAATAAAAACATTTTGCAAAAGCAAATTAGCAAAATGTATTGAAAAAAATTATTAATTATGTGTTTAAGTCATAAAATTAAACATGAAGTGTTATATTGTGAAAAATTTTAAATTGAAAAATTTCAAATTTTGTTTTGTTTTTGTTGTTCTTATGTGTGTTGAATTCACACAGAACCTATATGTGTGATGAGAGTTATAAAAAAAAGAGAACGTTCTCACCAGTCGGCATACTAGTTCTATACTATGTTTGAAACATTCATACATATACAGCTTAGCATATATGAATACATAAAATTAAATACATGCATTTATAAATATATATAAGTTACCTGTTTCAATTAACGTATAATAATTTATTTCCTTAATTTTGCAATCACGAATGGCCTTTTTCTCCCGAAAAACTTTTAATTATTTTGTAGTCATTCATGTTTCCTGAATAACTGACTCGAAAAAGATTTTATTTGCTTTATAAACACACACTGTTTGTTTTGACAATAAATGTTTGCTCATTTAGAGGATGTGTTTTAAAGCGAACAAAAATGATGGTACCAACCATACCTTTTGTGTACAGATAATATTATGATTTTAATTGTATAGTTGAAAATATATACATTATAGTAGCAAATATTTCACATAATTTAATATGTTTAGCTAGATCATGGTAACTTTTTAGGTGCAAAACACCATATAATATTATTATAGTGAATTAAAAAATGTTAAGGAGAAAATATATATTTTCAAGTTACGAGTAAATAAGGATAATAATAAGTTTATTAGGGTAAAAATATTAGGCAGCTATGAATAAAAATGGTCGTAGTGACCATTCATTAATCAGGTATTTTCTCTGCGTGTACAAAAGTACGGAACAATAAGAACCAAATTTCTACCCCAAAAGAATTCGTTAGCATGAAATATGATCAAATAAATATTTAAATGACACATAAGCAAGTATGAAAGTAAAATTCAATCATGTTCTTACATTTTCCAATATTTTCTATTGTTTATTTTATTAATATTTTTCACTTTATTTCAATTGTGAATACTTGATTGCTGTTTTTTATTGTTTATTTTTTGACACAGCTGATTGTTTAACGTTATCCCCGATCAGCCCAAAGAAAAGTTATGGGCTACTTCGTGCAAGAAGAAGAACAATATTTTTCTCTTCAAAGCTCTCTCAATTTACTAAACTTTGAGTACGGGGACAGTTTTTGGTAAGATTGAGATCCCGCGGGCTCCCAACGTTGAGTACGGGATCACACCTATTGTCAATTTGTTTTAGTTGAAGAAAATTTTTGTGTCATAAATTTCCAAATAAAATATGAAAAAATTCAATATTTTCTGGATGAAATCACTAAAGAAATTAATGATTGGGGGATTAATTAGTTTTGTGGTTATTTTATTGAACTGTTTATGGTTATTAATCCAAATTTATATATTCATTGAATTTAATTTTCATTAAATTATTTTTATGAAGACAGGAATTTTACAACATGAAATCAATTAAAATTTCATTGATAATTTTTCATTCTTGACTGCGCTGAGATTTGAACCCAGGCTTTCACGGACAGGTTGCCCAGACTAGTTTCGACTGTTACCACGCAATGTCTTCAGTGGGGATTATTAGAAACTGAATTCATCTGAATTCGTAAAGGAATTAAAACGGGTCTTTTCTTCATTCTTGTTTTTAAATTCTTGCTGGTAATGATGTACATTTAAGGTACATCAGGATGACAGGATGACACAGGATGACACGCAAAATCGTGAAGTGTTCAAAATTTTTTCCAGGGCCTTATGGCCTGGATTGGACCCAGGGGCAGCCAGGTTTCTATTAGAACTGGATACGAGTAGTCTCAGGACCCTTATAGGGCTCCTGACGGGGCATTGTTCTGTTAGGGCTTGTATGGGTAAGTGGGCCATTTTGATACCGGACTTCTGCCGGCTGTGCGGGGATGCCAAGGAGCTAGAGACGGTTGGGCATATACTGTGCCACTGTCCTAGGACGCATGGGATAGATTTCAGGATGAACTGGGGTGTATCGCTGGATGTAATTCAACCGATCTACTGGGGTGTGTCAGGAAAATAGGACGGCTGTTTCTGTACCAATCCTTAGGTCTTTTTTTTACTTTTCTTCTTTACTTCTCTTTTTCCTCTTTTCTCCTTTACTGAAGGGATTCCCAATGGACCTCATTGGTCACCGAGTGGATATGCGCTCTTGGGCGCACAACCCTTCTTAACCTAACCTAACCTAAGGTGGTTCGACAAAAAAGTTGAGCCAGTCACCCCCTAGGATTAAAGATAAGTTGAAAAATATTCCAGAACATTTTTTTTTAATTTTTTGCCACGCCTATTGAAACCGCCCTTTTAGTAAAATATTTCATATCCTTATTCATGGCTTGTCTATGGCTTCATTTTGACTTTTTAATTCAACATCAAATTCTGGGCGGCACTAATGCCATCTCATGTTAAATTGTTTTGCACGTGGCAAGAAAACCCTTCTAAAATTATGTAGTTCTAGCTTTTATTATACTCACTTTTATGCCACGCCCCGCAACTATGACTTCATTTCTGTCTTCGGTGACTCTTTAATACGACATCGAGTTCTGGGCGCCACTTGTGACATCTCGTATCACTCCCCCTAATGTCCAATTATTTTGCATGTGGCAAGAAAGCTCTTCTAATGCTTAGTATGTCTAGGTTGTAATATGCTTACATTTATGCCACGCCCCAAAGGTAATTTAATCAAAAAAAATTTTAAGCAGGCCTTAAATAAGGCCTGAAGTAAGAAGGTCTTGTGAATTCCGCTGGTTGATTATGATGCGCTTCGTAGTAGAAAAACGTTTAACCTGCATCGATTTTTTGGATATGAAACGTTATTCCACTAAGAACAACAATTTAACAGTAAATTGGCATGTAATATGAAATTAAAATTTCATGATTTTTTGCATTTAAAATTTTTATTAACATTATTTTTGATAATCTAGATATAAAAAATTAAAGAAAGTAATCTCGGCTTTTGAGAACGATTTTTGCTCTCCTTTAAAATTACAACGTTATTCGCGGCTTTTCTTCAATTGTCGAATTACTTTCATGGTCACCCTAATACTAATATATTGATGAAGTTCGTTGAAAACTATTTGTATTGTGAAGGGAAGTTTGTGTTGTTTGTTGTGTGTGTTTGGGTTGCAGGCATTTGCATATCAAACTTAATGAATTTTGAACATGAACATGAACATCAGGGATTTCTTTAGCTTTAATTCTATATTAGAACAACTAAACCTATGCAAAAGTCAAAAATAAGCTTAAATTGTATAAATCGAATTTGATAAGGTGTTGATTAATTTTAAAACTTAAATATAATAAATAGTACTTGCTAACATGTTAACTATAAGTATCTATGTAATTTTTTGCTATTTCCGACTTAAGATATTATGACAATGGGCATAAAACTTAAAATTTTATTTAATTAAAAATCTTTTTAACACATTTAAAGCGGAGCAAATATTATGTGAATCCTTAGCAGTTTGAAAATGCTAAAACAAATGTGAAGAAAATAAAAGAAAAACTTATTTCAAAGTCTGCTTGGAGTCTTAAGAAAACTTTATGCAGCATTTTACTTTACGGTTACTTAGTAACAATTTTTTTTCTTTTTTTTTTAGTTTAATTTTTATCTTACATTTCTTAAACTATAAACTATTCTCTTAATTTTTTCAAACAAAAAAAAAATCTTATTTCAACATCTCTTAAGTTTTGCTGCTCTGCACCCACGTTTATGTGTTGTTTCCGGTTAAACATAATTTTGTTGAGCGCTTCCGCCTTTGTGCAAAAAGGATGTAAATATTTTGTACCTAAAGAACATTCAGTCATTTTGTTTACATGCCAAACTCTACTTGGCAACTAAAATAGAAAGGAGACAAGAAAAGTTATAACCCACACCTATGAAGAAAGCGCCCCACAGTGCTTTGTTTACTAGGTAAAAATCATGTTATATCTGCAAAATTGTACACGAAAATTTTAATGGAATAAAAAAAAAATTTTTATAGAATAAAACAAAGTAGCTCACATAAATTATTAATATTTGGTAATTTGATTATTTTTAACTGCACCAGATAGGTCGGTAATGCTAAGATAGGAACAAATTTTTTTTTTTTTTTTTTTTTTTTTTTTTGTAAAACTAAATTTAAGTTTTATATCATGATTACTTTTGTATATAAAAAATACAATATATTAATTTTTTTCTGAAAACATTTCAAAATTCTTATTTTCTCATGAACACTGACATAAAATAAAGTATATAAAAAAAAAAAAAATATATATTAATCAAGAAATATCTGACTTAACCCAACTAGCATTTTATATCATAATCAATTCTTTTCGGAATCAGCTTCGATAGCAAAATAACCGCATATGAGTTAATTTTTCGATCACGATACTCTCGTTGTGAGAAAATGGTACCCTTCCGATGAAGCACCTGAAAGAATCATTTGCTATACAACTTTAGGATAACCTTTTGAGCAAATTAAAAAAATCATATGTGTAACCCTTTTCAATCGCCCTAGTTATAATCAGTAAATTCAAAACAATTGGAAATCATTATTTGACCATATTAATGGATCATATATGAATCCGTTTTCAATCGCCCAAGTGATACATTAGTTTTTAATCATCAAAAATTAACCGAAAAACTCATTTAGGTGATTTTTAACAAAAATGGTCACTCAAACACTAGCTGGGAATAGACCAATAACAATTTTAAATAAAAATTTTATATCATTCAAAAATTGGGATTATTAGCACATCATTAATAAATGAATTAATTAATAATAAATATTTCATTCCCGAAAATAATTTTTGATAATAAATTTGCACGTGCCCGGCAAATAAAAAACTGAAATGGCAAGCTGCATTATTTAAGCAACTTGTGTTTTTTTTTTTAATTTTGTTTTTTTCTTTCTATCCTCTTACAACTACAATTCGTGTTGGAAAAAAACCAGCCAATTGTAGGGGAATGTAAGAAAGAAAAATTTACGGTTTATTGTTGTGTCTTTGTTGAAGCCTTGATATTGTTAATGCAAGACCTGAGTGTTTAAAACTCTTATTCACTTTATGGTCTTACTTGTATAATATTTTTAGCTTTTCTTAAGTATTTGGAAAAAGTTTCCTGACGAGCTGGCCTAAGCAACCAGCGAAATGCGCATAGAAACTAGCTTTCCCACAACAATAAATTTCAGTGTTTTCATTCAAAAATTGGGATTATTAGCACATCATTAATAAATGAATTAATTAATATTTACCACAACATTGAAAAAATAAGACTTATAGTATTACCAAATTTATAAAACGTTAACATATTTCGCTCAAAGTTTGCCTTAACTACTGTTACTCCTACTGTGCTTTAACTTGAAACTTGAACTGTCTGTTTTTTAAGCCTAGTAAAACTAAAGAGAGGGTTGGGAGGTGTCAAATGAAATATTATACTGCGCAAACTTTTTGACAATAATGATCGGTATACTTCGGCAAATCATTATAAACATGTTCACAATAGAACAACGTTAGTAAATTATTCAAGTTAACTTTGTAAAGCAGTCATCGATCCACGCAATTCATGGACACAAAATGGTCTTCAGCGATTAGTCTTATTTTTACCTTAACGGGGTCGTTAGTCTATAAAATTGCCGCACATGGAGTGTGGCTAATCCACAAGAGACTCCTTTACATGCGGTATGCTTGCTGGTGGCATTATCATAATTTCATCATAAATGAAGACGCAGTTCGCGTTACGTTAAACAGTTATCGTTACCGGCCAACATATGGTTACAACAGGATGGCGCTACGTACCATACGACGGCCGCAGCCACAATTGATATCTTGGTCTGTCATTTGTCTTCGAGGTCGTGCTATTTCCAGAATACGCTTCGTTAAGAAATGCCGCAGTACCTATTTGTCCGAAATCATTTCCAACTATTTAAGCCATGTATTGCAAGTCGTGTCTTTTGGCCATGTTTAAATCATAATTTAATGTCAATAATTTCATGTATTTTGAGAAATCATCTTAAGTAAAATTCGGCATTGTCCCATTTGATTTCCCTTTCAACATCGATATATCTTATTCTCAGTGATGTGGAGTCGTATATATATCTTCTACTGACGATCGTGTATTTTGATATGTTAATATTTAAGTTCAGACAATATATTTAACTTACTGAAGTGAGTTTGTCCATTAATCTTTGTAGACCAGATATACTGTTTGCCAGTACTGTGGTATCATCGGTGTATGTTATTTTGTTTACGTATGTATCCTTTTTTAAAGAGAATTTGGAAGTATATGTGAACTGTGTTGTTTGTGTGTCTTGCGACTTAACTTCACGGTTGATCTCAACCACTTGGTGTGTTAATATTATGCACTTATCAAATACCTCTGAATGAGTCAAGGATCATTTACAGACAGAGTTAGCAGTTCAAATGTAAAATTCAACAACAATTATATACCTTCTCCTTGTTTAGGAGCCGGAGCTAGCTAACATACTGCTATTCATCAATCTCAGTAGCTTATGTTGAATAGCAACAGCAGATATGGTCATCCATTGGCCCAACTTTCCCACAGGATGAAAAATTAGCCTTCCATGTGAATGCAACCTTTCCCGCGACTTTGGGCTTAAACCACAGCCACCACGTGTACCCCGATAATATTTTCTCGTCAAAAGGCTGCTCTTCATTGAACCCTGTTGTGAGAAGTCACTCCCCCATCGAACGGTAAAGAACTTACTTAAGAACAACCAGCGATCAAAAACACAAGGCTTCCTTAAATACCATCATACTGAAAAACTTGAAGCATTTCACGCAAGAAGCATACTAACGAAGACCTCACCAATAGTCAGGCCGGTGCTTGAACTCCCCGGGGGCTACTGACTCCCGTGGCACTACCAGTTAAGTACTGACGTACAACTTCCATTGGTCCTCAAGAAGATCTGTCATTTGGATGTTTGTTGCATCCCAGGTTGCATTCACCTGTTTTACGCTCAGTCATTTACAACGTGCGAGGAGAGAATATAGACACAGCAAAAACAGCCATGCACCTCTAGACCGCTACCATTTCCTTGTTCTTAAAGAGCTCCATGAAAATACGACTATTAAACGGAAAAGATAAATCCTTCGATACCTCTCGACGGCTTCTATATGGTAACCAAACTGTTGCCAGGCCCCAGTCAATTTACAGCATTGACCAAACTTAATATACCCCAGGGGATGTGACATCAAGAGTGTATTGCGATTCGCGATATTTGGTTCCAATACAGATTTTGTATGCTTGCCATTTTGTTCTCTTCTATTCCAATTGCTACTAGGGTTTCCATTAACTTGTCATAACATGTGCAATTTTTGAAAAAATATTTGTTTACTAAGTAGGGCCTCTTGTGTGCCAAAGAGGGAATGGGCACCTAACTTACAAAATATTTTTAAGTTTTAGACATTAAACTTGATAAAAAAAAAAAGAATACAAACAAATGCTTATGGATATTTTAAGAACCATAAGAAATATAGGACCTTTCATTTATGTCTTAAAGTTTTAAAATTATGCAAAGACATTTTCAGATATTATTTTTGATCAAGTTTTATGTCTCAAACTTAAAAAAATTTTATATGATAGTACTTTTTTCTAAATTAAAGTCTCGAGATATTCTCTTATTTCCTTTGTCATCGCAATAAAAGTGGATTTTAGCCAATCCTCCGGGTAGCGACCTGTGTTGTTTATGTAATTAATAAGTTTCACAAGCACTACAGTATTCTCTTTAATTTTTATTTTCAAGAATGCTGATGAGATTTCAGCCGGTGCAGGTGCCTTTTGGTCCTTTAATGCATTTATTGCATATTCTACTTCATTTCTAGAGATTGGTTTTCCAGTACGGCTGGAGTCCGTAAAATGGGCTTAGGTGGTCTTTAAATAATTTCTTTATGAACTTTTCCCAAATCTGTTTTTTCTAATTAATAAATAAATTTATTAATGACGTGCTAAAAATTTTTATTTTGAAAAAAAAAACACGGAAATTTATTGTTGTGGGAAAGCTGGTTTCTATGCGCATTTCACTGTTTGCTTAAGTCAGCTCGTCCGTAAACATTTTCCAAAGTTAGAAAAGCTAAAAATATTATACAAATAAGACCATAAAGTGAATAAGAACTTTAAACACTCAGGTCTTTCTTGTAACAATAGCAAAGTTGTTGAAGCCACAACAATAAACAATGAATTTGTCTTTCTTACATTCCACTACAATTGGCTGGTTTTTTCCAACGCGAATTGTAGCTGTAAGAGGGTAAAAAGAAGAAAAAAAAAACAAAAGAATAAAAAATTGCTTAATAAAACAACTGCCATTTCAGATTTTTATTTACCGGGCACATGCAAATTTATTATCAAAAGTTATTTTCGGGATTACAAAATGTATTATTAATTAATTCATTTATTAATGGCGTGCTAAACTCCCAATTTTTGTTTTCTGTTTTCTCGAAAAAAGCCTTGTTGTTATCATCAAATGAGACTGCTCTTGATGTCCTTTTATATCTTCCTGCTGCTTTAGTTTTTTGTGTAGATTATAGTCATCATGCCGGCAATGATGTAATTCAATTTCTTGGCATTTACGAGTAAATGGTGCTTTCTTTTCGGCACATATCGCTATTTGAATCTCTTTTTTCGTATCCCAGTCAGTTATTATACGTAGAGAAAAATCCCTATTCGTAGCGATTTTCATTTTAAAAAAATGGACGTAGGGAAAAAAATTACAGACTTTTTGAAATCAATAAAATAAAGGGACTTTGGAGTAATGTGGGAAAACGGCATACGTTTGGCAACCTTTTATAATTTATTATAGCATATTAATAATATAATTGTTACAGCATCATTACAAATTGTTAAACTTTTTTCAGTCATCGCTTGCCGTCATTTCAGCTTTTATGTTAACGTAAATTTGTGAAAATCTCTTTTAAAAGAATTGAGATATTTTGAAATTAATTTTCCAGTGCAAGAAATAGTTAATTTTTAAAAGGTGGGCACCGCTCATTATTACAACAAAAATGTAAAAGTTGTTATATCTTCCAGTGTACCGAAACTTATTAAAAAAATTATTATTTTACCCGTAAACGATTGTTAGGAAATCACTATTCAAAATTGTTGCGGGTAAAAAATTTATTTTTCTAGCGTCAAAACAAAATCCAAAAGTGAATTTATATCACTTTTTATGTTTTATTTATTTCTTTATTTAGATTTTTGTTATAAGAAAAACCCTGTCGGACTTTTACGAGCTAACTCAAAATTAGGCTGACTTTAAGCTAACTCATTTACAACTAACTTCAGTAATAACTCCAAAATCACTCACAGCTGATGCGGAAATAAACAAACATGAACGTTACAGTTGAAACTTTATATTGTTGAAATATTTATTTTATTATTACTTTTAATCAGCTAACTGAGACAAATTTGTCTAGTTAAATAAGCTGAACATCGTAAAAAAAACTAAAAACACAGAAATAATAAAAATAATATAATTAATAATTCTAAAAACATAATAATAATAAGTTAGAAACCACAAATATATAATAAAATATATTAAAAAAATAAAAAGCAAATTAACAGCTAATTAAAGTAATATACTATAATGGAATCAGAAAACGATAAGCGATACAAATTTAGCAAAAGTTTAACATCAAGTTTTACGTCTTTAAAGTACATTATCCTATTAAATTAAAACTTAACATATTTTATATTACGGATAATATAAACACTTGCCAAAATTGTCCAAATTGAAAAAAATAATATGGGACAAAATTTTACCAACTAACAGGTACATATACATGAGAATTATTTAATATATAATAGGAAAGGAATCTTCAGTATATTTTCTGTAGGAAATCTTTAGTATTTTTGATTCCTGAAATCTTAATAAATTGTAAATATATAAATATACACAGAAAAAATTATTAAATTTCTCCAATCACCAAATTTGTCCTAAATACATAATATCAAGCAAACAATTTGTTGATTTTGCACCTATTACCAAAATGATTATATTGATTACTAAAAATTTTAAAATTTTGAAAAAATATTTTCAATAAATGATATTTTTAATTTTAATTAAAAAAGTGATCAAAAAACTTTGCCATTTTAAACAATGTGTTAATTTATTTAAATAAATATTGACATTTTTCAACAACAATTCTACATTTTTAAATTTTTTTATTTTAAACGAAAAAAGTCAATTAAGATTTTTTGTTATTTAATTAAAATTTTTATTGAAAATTTATTTCAAAACAACTAAAATGTTAATTAAATCAAAACTAGATTTATAATTTTCTTTCAATAAAAAAAATTATTGATTCAATTATCACATAAATTAAATTTAAATACTTTTTAAACCATTTTTTTAGTTGATAAAACACTTTTTTCTGTGTACTTAAATATTTCTGATTTTTTTCTTACAAACACAGAATCTGTCAACCAGCTAAATGGTTCCATTGAGGAGATAACAGGTTTAACCAACATAAAACTTAAGAAAATACAAAGTTAATTCAATTGTTTTTTATTCCACAAAACTAGCAACCAAAGTTCGTCAAAAAAAAACGTTATAATGGAAGCTCTAGCCACACAAAAAGATTTGACAGTTAAGCTATTAGGAAAAGAAAAAAACAGTCGAATATTCGAAAGATTTTCCTTATTTTATATATTGACGATTTGGAAGATATTAACAAGAAAATAAAGGAGGCAAATCAAGTCGTTTATGTAAGTTTTTTGTTAATTAATTATTATTGATTTTACATAAATAATTTTTCAATTGATTAAAGGAAAATTACACAAATTGTTGACTGAAATTTTTTCAGTGGACATAATTATCAACCGAAATATAGATGGAATACATGGAAAGCAATCAATAAAAAGTTTCAAAAGTCTTTATGGAGCTTTAATGGGAAATTTTATATAAAACCATACATATTTATTCAACTTTCTATTAACTTATTAATTTTGGTATCAATTAATAGATGCAGTTCCAGATAATGGAGAAGAAAATCCAGAGAAAGCGATACGAAATGCGCTGAAATTAATAAAAAAAAACATTTTCAAGCTCTATGCGTTAGCGAAAAAAAAAGAAAATTATTTAAATAACAATCCCCAGGAAGAGCCGCCTTCAAATCATTGATAATAATAAATATCGTAATAAATTAAAACAATTCGACTTTGAATATTATTATTTTTAATTTGCTAAAACTAAATGCTCAATATTAATAATAATAATGATATAATTTAAATGTAAATATCAATAATTTTTAATAATAAATAAATAAATATTAAAAAAATACGGCACACAGAAAAAATTATTAAATTTTACCAAAATGATTATATTGATTACTAAAAATTTTAAAATTTTGAAAAAATATTTTCAATAAATGATATTTTTAATTTTAATTAAAAAAGTGATCAACAAACTTTGCCATTTCAATCAATGAGTTAATTTATTTAAATAAATATTGACAATTCCCAACAACAATTCTACATGTTTAAATAATTTTTTTTAAACGAAAAAAGTCAATTAAGAATTTTTTGTTATTTAATTAATATTTTAATTGAAAATTAATTTTAAAACAACTAAAATGTTAATTAAATCAAAATTAAATTTTTAATTTTCTTTCAACAAAAAAGATAATTGATTCAATTATCACATTAATTAAATTTAAAAACTTTATAAACCATTTTTTTAATTGATAAAACACTTTTTTCTGTGCAGTTCTTAGCTAATTCGCAGTCTTCTATTACTTAATTCACCACCAACTAACACAGATTGAGCTAACTTATGGTTAGCTGAAACTTATGCAGATTGAGTGAGTATGAACTCATTCTGATGAACTACAAGCTGCCTTGTAAGAGCCAATCATTAGTAAGTCAGTTTATACCTAAATCATAGTGCCCTCTTTCTTTATGCACTACAAGCTAACTCATAATGAGCTAACTTGTGGTAAGCTGAAACTTAATGATGAAACAGAACTGGGGCTGAACGTTGTTTTCCACACAGTTTGACATAAAATTATGCCAGAGAATGCGGTCGAGAAATAAAATCAATTTTATTCTGAAGACGTTTTTTCACATGCTCTCACATAGAGACAATTATTCTCCCAACAATGCTACCATACTTTCGTTCAATTTCATACATTTTGTAAACAAAGAAAAAAAAGAACAAAAGAAAATGAAAGAAATGAGAGAAAATTGCAGTTACGGTCGACGTTTTAATTATGGGCTTAAAAATTTTTGCCTGAAGTTGCAGACTCAATTCTGTTTCATCATTTATGTTTTTGTGGCTTATTTATTTAGCTTATGATGTTATTAACTTATATGTTTTTTAGATTATGCAGAGTGAGTGAGTACTGACTCATTTCTGGTTAACCATAAGTTAGTTTTAAGTTAACTCAAAATCCGACAGGGAACTGATTTAATAGTTTATATACATAAAAAAGTTTATATTTATATATGTATGTGTGCATGTACAACACAGCTAGCATTTTGTACTCGTATCAGAATCAAATATTTTAGGAATCAGCTTCTCAAGCAAAATAACCGCATATGACCTTATCTTTCGATCATAAATGATAGCCCCTTTGTTAGAAAATGGTACCCTATTTCTATCACCTCTAAAAATCACGTCATCATGCGATACAATTTTCTGATCCCTTCTTCAGCAATTTAATAATTGTTTTTATAATCATTATTAAGTATTTTCCGTCTCAGTTTTTAATAACTAACTATAAAGTTTTTTTTTAATATATTTCAAATATTTCTTATCGTCATGTTATTAATTTTTTCTTTGATAAAAGCATGGATTTTGATGACTTATCTGCATCGTCTTTGATTTTCCACTAAACAAAAGTAATCGGGTTCTCGCAAGGAGAAAATGAACTCATTCAGTTATCTGAGAAGACTCATTTAACTGATTTTTACAAAAAATTATCAAATTATGGGAACAGCTTTTAATAAAATGTATATACATTAATACAAACGGTTATAATTTTATTGATATAACATCATATAAAAGTTGTAAGGATTTTTGTAGAGACAATTTTTTTTAAATATGAATTTGTTCGGGCTGCGTAAGGAAGTTTAAAAAAAAGTGTATAGCATCACTGAATCCAGTACTTGTCGTAATTGGGGTTTTTGTATTAACTTCTTTATAATTTCGTCAGTATATTGCGTTTGTTTCGGTTTTATGCATTTTCCTAGTTAGAAAAGATATCTGATAGAAAAGGAAAATTCTTAACTGCGTGATGAAGACGTTATCTAAAATCTTCAGTAGAGTTTTTAAATTCTGGAAGATTCAGAAATGATTGTTGCACATAAGGAAGGTATTAGTTTTGGTACTCATGTGCTAGCGATAGCAGAGAAAATTTGTGCCAATATTGTTGCTAATCGAATTGAGGAATCCTATTTTCCACAAAACAATATTAAACTTACAAAAGTTCTTAAAATAAAAAGCAAATGTTGTTAAATTTGCCAAAAAAAAAAGTTTAGAAGGATAAATATAAGACTGATAAACCTAAGATTAAGGGGAAAGAGGCGCTGAAAAACAAGTTTGTTAACGATGTCTTAATAAGAGGGTCTATGGAACTATTGATTAATGCACAAGTTACACACCCTATATATATGTCCGATTATTATAAAGGATCAACTCACTGTGCGTCCTTTTGTAAATTGTGTGATTGAGTTACAAAAACCTTAAAAGAAGCATTAAGTAAAACAGGGAGATTAACATTTTGTTGACTGCTTGCCAAGTGTAAATAATAAAATATTAATTAAGTTTCCTTGTGTTACTCGTGCGTTAATCGTTATTTTTCTTTCTTTCGCTTCTTTTCTTTAATGCTTTTAGCAAATTTTATTTAGACATTTCGTCTCTTCCCGCTATTGTATTTAATTTTTTAATTTTTTTCTATTGAAATCAGAAAATAAATGTTAATAATGATATTATTTTTTTGTTCGTCTGTTCATCATGTTGAGCTAAATTTGGGTTTCTTTGTTTTTCCTTAGGATGACAAACAATTAGATTTATATTAAAATTACAAAATATTACACAATACTCGTAAAACAAGTTTTTATTTAACAGTTTCAAGTTTATACGAGTACAAAATAAATATTTAAGTATTTGTTTGTTGGCGGTGGTGGGGGAAAGGAAATTAGTTCTTGATCTTTTGCTGGCATTATTAAAATCCAATTGATTGCACAATCTTAATTCGATTAAGGCCGGCATGAGTGCATCTTAAAAAAATGTTTTATTTTTAGCTAAAGGCAACTATTGTAATAGCAGGGATCTTTGATTTTATCCCAAATATAAGGATTTTAGGAAAGTGATGTTTATATATTAAGTGGAAGTGAAAAGCGATGTTTACATGTAAGATACGCAAAAATTTTAAAGAGTATTTGCAATTAAACTAAGTAAAGAAATATAACCAAACCAGTGCGACGATTTGTATATGTATGATACCCTACACCACCAATATGTTATTCTAAGGATAAATAAAACAAAGAGTAAGTTCTTCAAGCTCAACAGTGTTTTTTAAGCAACGCTGCACACACAGAAAAAAGTTTTTTATCAATTAAAAATAATGTGATAAATGTTTATTTTACAATTATTTTTTTAGTTGAAAGAAAGAAAAAATATAATTTTGATTTAATTATCATTTTAGTTGTTTTGAAATAAATTTTTAATTAAAATATTTATTAAATACACTGTGCAAGAAATTTACACTTTTTTTCGTGACAAGCTGGGCACCTAGCTTTTTAACATAATTCGGGTACGCTGAATCCAGTGGTGCCCGCGGTTTTTTAAGATTGGCTCTGGTTTTCGATATACCGTTATTTCGAAAATGGAGGAGGTTGCACAACATATATTCGCGTAACTCAAAAACGCTTTAGCTTATTGAAAAAACTTAAAAACCGAAATTTCGCAATAAAATTTCCTTTAAGAAAAGTAAAACTTCTTTCTAACATCCGCAGTGATTTTAGAAACAAAATTTTTTTTTTTGGAAAAAAATTAATTTTCTTAACAGAATTTCGAAATTTTTGTTTTTTAAAAATTCATAAAAACTTGGAAAATACAGATATGCCTCTGCAGACGTATAAAAAACGAAATTCTAAACAAAACAAGCCATAAATGATTAAAATCTGTTTGCAACTTTTGATTTTATTCACAAAAGTCGACAAATTTTAATTAATTTAAGAATTTCAAAAAACGCAATATTTTTATGGGATCCCCCCTAAGGGATGATGATAAAGGGAAAGTATAATTTGAGAAAATGTTAAGAACAAAAAACTAATGGAGGTCAGTCATACATTTTATCCCCCTAGGGTCGAATCCTGGGCATTTATGGGACTTTTTCTTCAATATATTTCTAGTCTGCATTGAACATTTTGTATGGAAGCCCCCTTAAGGAATGGTGATAGCGGGTGGGTATGTTAGAAATAAATGATTGAGATGAAAAATAAAGTGGGGTTGTTCATACATTTGACCCATCTAGGGGCATCCTAGGCGCTGCAGGGGCCAAATTTAAGAATTTCATTAAACGGCCATATTTGTATGGGAGCCCCTAAGGGGTGGATATATATGGCAACTATGTTTTAAGAAAATGTTAAGAACAAGAAACATTGGAGGTCGGTCATACATTTTATCCCCCCTAGGAGTGAATCCTAAGCCTTAGAAATATATGATCGGAATTAAAAATAAAGTTGCGCTGGTCATACATTTGGCCCGTCTAGGGGTATCTCAGGCGCTGCAGGTGCAAAATTTAAGGCTAGGGTTCTACGCGTATAAAAAACCAAGTTCCAAACAAAATAAGCTATAAGTGATTAAAGTCTGTCTACAATTTTTGTTTTGTTTAGAAAAGATGAAATTTTTTTATTTTTATTTAGAAATTTATTGTTCTTCCTCCTGCAGATTCCAACAAATATCCCCTAATAGCGTATCAAGTTGTTTGCCGCTATACCAGTGTTCGAGCCTGGCTGTTACTTGGTGAAATCTCTCGCCATGTTCATCAGGCTCGGTTGGTGATTGTTCATTACATTTTTCGGCATGGTAATGCAAAAAATGTATTTTCAATGATATTCTAACGTTTAAGTTTTTAAAAGCGGTTAGCATATTTTTGATTAAAATTCACCAGTTTTCAGACCGATGATTTTCTATTACTGATTTCACACAATTCCAGGCCAATAGCTCGATATCATTCAATGCAACCTCAAATTGATGGTCCTTCATAAGACGACGAATGTCCGGTCCATTAAAAATTCCTGTAAAATTAAAACATTATGATATGAAATATAAATCTAATTTAATAAATACCTTCTTTTACTTTCAGGCCACTTAATCGTGGAAAACTTCGGCGTAATTCGGTAAAAGCAACACCATCTGGGCCCAATGCTTTTATAGAATTTTTTAATCGGTAACTGTGGATTTTCCAAAATACCTACCGCAAAGTAAAAGTGTGGTAATAATGCATGCGCATTTCTTTGGAATAGCATAAATTTGTATATTTGTTCTTTTCTTTTTGTATTGTAAATGGCACAAAAACCGCATTTAAAAAATTTTACGTCAAAATGTCATTGAAAATAAATTTTCTGCATTGGCACATTCTTGATATGTGACAGCGCATAGAGAAAGGGACCTAAGGGTAAAAAAAATCAATTTTCATTTTTTTTGATGTGGACAACATCTGAGCCCGTTTTTAAGGTTGACCAACACGTTCCTGACGTCATGAGATGTGTCGCTTTTAAATGAGACCAATACCAGCATGCTCAGTGATGGTACACCAAAGATACACGTATTTTAATCTTTAAAATGGTTTTAAATGGTTTTTACCCTTATGTCCCTTTCTATTTTGTGCGTCACATATATACATATGTACATAATGTTGAATAAAGAATTTAATAATTAAAAAAAATCCTATGAAATGCTCCATATAATACATAAATTATATTCTTCATATATATTGAAGAAAAAGTCCCATAAATTCCCAGAAGTCGCCCCTAGTGGTATATAATGTATGACCGACCTCATTTAATTTTTTGTCCTTAACATTTTCTCAAGACATACTTGCCCCTTATCGCTACTTCTTAGGGGGGCTCCCATACAAATATTGCGTTTTATGAAATTCTTAAATATGGTAAAATTTGTCGACTTTTGTGAGTAAAATCAAAAGTTGCTAACAGATTTTAATCATTTATGGCTTGTTTTGTTTGCAGCTTCAATAACGACTACTCATATCAGAAAAAAGGTTTTGCTTTTCTTAAATGAAATTTTATTGCGGAATTTCGTTTTTTTTAGTAATTGCACTCATCTAACCTGTTTTTGAGTTACGCAAATATATGTTGTGCAACCTCCTCCATTTTGGAAATAACGGTATATCTCGAAAACCAGAGCCAATCTCAAAAAACCGCGGGAACCACTGGATTCGGCGTACCCGAATTATGTTAAAACGTCATGTGCCCGGCTTGTCTGTTTTTTCAACTAGCATAGTGATATCAAAAATTGTTAATTGATATTTTCGTTTGAAATAAAATAACTTAAACTTGTAGAATTGTTGTTGGGAATTGTCAATATTTAATTAAATAAATTAACACATTGTTTTTTGATCATTTTTTTGATTAAAATTAAAAATATAATATATTGAAAAAAAAAATAGTCACAATTTTTAGTAATCAATATAATCATTTTGGTAACAGGTGCAAAATCAACAACTTGTTTGCTTGTTATTATGAATTTGGTATAAATTTGGTGATTAGAGACAATTTTTAATTTCTTCTTTTCAGTGCTCTGTCCCATAGGCAAAACTAAAGATTAATAAAGTGCTTAGAATATTTATGTATATATTTGTAAAGCTAATAAAGTACCTTAACAGCCTGGCCCCCGATATCGACCGCTATCGTTCGCTTGCATTTCAACGACAAACAGCTGATTTGCGGCCTACTAAAAATTTTCAGCACGACAAGTCGATCGACAATGTAGGCGACCGATAACGTACAAGTTTTCATACAAATTTGCGGCCTACTAAGAAATGTTATGTGACCACAACTGTCATAACCTGTCACTTGTGTTGTAGCTGTCGACTTAGGTATTTTGTTAAAATATTTAAGAAAAAATTCCTTTACACACAAACACAAAACATTTTTTTATTATTATATTTCACTTATAAAATTATTAAGTACCCATGTTCTGTAACTTTGGTGAGAACTTCTCGCATCGAAAAGATGTGAAACAAAATATTCCATCGTTTCTCGAAAAGTGGAAAAACTATCAAAATAGATTACGTCGTTACGTTATAAATGTCATAATATTCCACTCGAAGTCGTAACACATATCGTTGACGGTCAAAATTTACTAAAATTGAAAAATTTTCAATGACCGCTGCGAAAATTATTTGACAATATATAAATGAGTTACATTTAACACGTAAAACCTGTCGACCGACAAGTCGATAGTTAGTGGGCCGCTTAAGAGAACGACAATGAGTGACTGGTTGGCGCTCGCTTAAGTTGTCGATCAACATCGGGGGACGGGCTGTAAATATACTTGTAAATAGAATTTATTATTTTGACTTTTTATTTACAGTGGATGGCACCAAAGTCATACAATTTTTGTGCTAGACTGTAAAATAAAAAAACGACTTTTACCTGGTTTACTAAAAAAATTGCCAAAAATTCATTTCTTAATATATTCTTTTCAAACTTTGTAGTTTTGTTTACCCCTAAACGCACAAAAAGGGGAAATTACTGTTGGTAAACAATATTACTGAGAAAAATTTTTGCACTGTCGTAAATTTTGAGATTTTTGTATTGGAACTCCCCAAAATTGCTAAAGTTTGGTAGAGTATAATTAACTATTTCTACATAGTACCTAAATTTTTATTTAGATTTTAGTACTTTTTGTTTTGGAAGAATCTGCAAAGAAGTCCAAGAATTTTCTGCCGGATATATAAAAATTGCGTTCATTTATTGAGTCATATTTCCCAAGTTACAAAAAAAATTAGAAGGAGGTAAGTTTATGGTACAGCCAAAATTGGAAAATATTAAGTTTGAAATCTATTTTTTCGCCTTTAATAAAAAAAAATGAACTCAATTTTTATGTGCTATTATTTTTTTTTTTTTAAAGGAAACATGGACAAATATGAAAAAAAATTTAAAGTAATCTATATATCGTTAGTCTAATTCGCAAATGTGTTAAGTCCCTTTTTTCAAATTTTACAGGAGACACAAAAAACATTGTATCTTTTTCAGTTTTTAAAATTTGTAAACTTTTTCAACGCAATTATTTTTACAAAATAGCTCTCTTTAAATGACCTAGATCAAAAATCCATTTCACAAAATCTTGGGAGGAAAATTCGCACTTTTTGGACTTAGCATTTTTGCTTTGTAAACTTACTCGTTTTATTGTGGACTTTGCACATTTTCCTACAATCAGTTTTAATTTTAAAAATAATTTTAATTTAATTTTCTATATTAATTTTCTTTAAAAAAAAGCAGAAACTTAAGACTAGCTCAGTTCATTTCTATTAAAAAGATACAAAAATATATCTATATACATTTTTAAGCTCATTTTAATTCTTATTGAAAAACGTAAGCCTCTAGTACACGGAATGTAAAAAGCCACATGCGCATGTCGTTCTGACGTAATTTTGACGTCAATGCAAAGCCACAATAAGCATTGCGTGTTGTGTGATGACGTCAAAATTACGTCAGAACCACATGCGCATGTGGCTTTTTACATGCCGTGTACTAGAGGCCTTAAAATAGAAAAAATTTAAAGGTGAGGCCAAATCATCGTAAAATTTGTGGTGTTCATTGGGTAAGGTTGATTTGAGAAATTGTCAGTCTTCATACCTTCTGGCACTAATTTTTCTTCTTTCTTGATAAAGTTGCTGCAAATTTTCAAAGTCTATAGGATCAATTTGATCATCAATTTTATGCGGTAATATTTTCCATACATCACAAAAACGAATTTTAAAATATATTTCTTTGCTTGGGGTGTACTTTATAGCTCTAATATCTTTAAATTTACTATCACCTCTATTACGCCCAGGTCTGATACTCCTAAGAAATTGAACGTTATCAAATGTTTTGAAAAATTTATGATCTAAATACATAACATCATAGGGTCTATGGTTTTTTCGAGCATCTTTACAAACATCTATGAATTCTAAAGGTTCGTTAATTACTCTTTTTTTCATAGCTCTTTCTTTTGTGTTGCCGCCATTTGCGTATGGCCAATTTTAAGAATTTTTTGCTCAATATCAATGCCATGTTTGATAGCCACATTGAGCAGGGCATTGCAAAGTATATTTTTTTAAGTATTTTTTTTTTTTTTTTAGATCTCCACTTTTCACGGCTTTAGAAAAAATAGAACAGAAAACACCAAATTCAATTGAACGAATTAATATTCGTGGAGTTAGCACGTGCTTTAAGTATTTTTCGTAGTGTTGTGGACTTAGCGTTTTTGCAAACCACAAAATTACAACAACTTTAAACTACATAATGACACTTTTTGTTGTCGTAAAATATGTATTTTGTATAGTATTACCGTTTAACATTAAAATCTCAATTTTGAAAAGAAGTGGACTTAGCGTCTTTGCGAATTATACTAACGATATATATTTTTTTTTGGGTCGTCCCTAATATTTTACAAAGTTTGACGATACTAAATAAATATATATATGTACATATATAAAAAAATTAATGGTTTTTAATTTTTGATTAAGATACCAGTTTACATTCTCAGAAAACAAATTTATTACACAGGAGTGCGATAAAAAAAGTTTCTTATATAATTTCATATAAAATAAGTAGATGGTCTATAAGTTAATTTAAATAGACCACGTCGCATATATCACATAACGGTTAATTTGTGTTTTTCGATTTATACTTCTCTTTTAACCGACATCGAGCGTCAAAGACTGGTTCAATTAAAAATAATTATATCTTGTTTTAAAGAACGCTAAATTGTGCGTCGAGAAGTGGCTAATTGGATAGAAAATACCTGAGTTATAGTGGATCAGAGCTTATATTCTATGAAAATTGTATTGTTGGTCACTAATTATTGTCACTTCGGAAGATGTTTTGCACACCAGCAAATAGCAAAAT
Source organism: Pollenia amentaria (assembly GCA_943735925.1). Taxonomy (NCBI): domain Eukaryota; kingdom Metazoa; phylum Arthropoda; class Insecta; order Diptera; family Polleniidae; genus Pollenia; species Pollenia amentaria. Next base: position 187,773,806 of record OX031008.1, read on the forward strand.
CCATAGTTTTATAATTATATTGTAAAGAGCATTTGATTACAAAAATTTTAAGCCATATTGGTCTGAAATCGGATAAAACCTTAAAATTCTATAATAATAAAACAAAAGCAATAGCAGTTAAATTAAATTTTACTTAAATGTATGCACCGAATGGAACGAAATTTACAACAGATCACTTATTAATTTTTAGTGCATTCAACCATAAATGTAGCTAAAACGCAGTTTTTTAAGAAAAGGTTATATGGGAGGTAGGCATGTCCTTGCATCCAATGCAATAATATTTGCAACAACACAACATGTGAAATGTAACAGACAGATACGAGTTCTTGCTACATTCTGATATAAATTGTGGCTAAAAATCAAATTTTTTTAAATCAGGATGTATGGGAGGTAGGCATATCCTTGCAGCGATTTTTCTCAAACTACAAATTTTTCTTAACTTAACCATTAAGTATCAGTATACTTAATTTTGTCGTTCTGCGATAAGATTTCTGGTTTTGCCGATTCACTATATGGGGACAGAGCACTGTGCGCTGTACTTACGAAATGGCTATCGATTAAACGAACGGTCTTACTGCACTCAATTCTTCACATATATGTTCAGTAAGCTCTGACAAATTATTATAAATTGATTTACGCTTGAAAAACGCTATAAAATTATCCGAATTTACTTTGAAAATCAGCCACCGATTAGGATTTCTTATAGACGACTTCGGGGTTTTTATGGAGCACATAGCGATGCGGATCACTTTTGGTAGGGATATACGAATACGCATTATATCGTCGATACTTCAGGTTTGCGGATATATCGGTATAGGCGATACTTTACTGGCGATACGGGGATACTTTTTTTTATAGTGTTTTTGAACAATTAATTTAATTTTCAATGCTTATTTTTTGCACTACAGCAATAGCACATTCAAAAACAGGTCATAAAGTCAAACACAATAATAACTAGTTTCTTTTAATTCTTAAGATTGAGGTCCACACCACGCGTTTAATGTGTTTATTACTTTTTTGACCTTTTTTTAAGACGCATGCTAAAGTAGAAAGTAATCCTTCTTTATGCTTTCGATACGAATGGGCATTCTACGAGTTTGCTGTCTAACCTGTCAGTTCAATTTTACACCACTACTTTTTGCACATATGCATACGCATTGTGGTGTGGATCTGTATCTTTTGCCGTTTTGCTTTCCACCATAATAGTTAAATGTTCTCTCATTTATACGTTTAACAATTTTAATTTGCTTATTTTTAATGGTTTTTGTGCGAATAAAAATCATTTTGCCACAAATTTTGGGTTACTTCGAATAGACTACAAAGTTCATCAGCAAAGCCACTGATACATTGTCTGACGTTATATCGCTAGATAACAGTATTTGAACATTATAAGAAAATACAATAAATGAATAAACTGAGATGCAGAATAGTTAAGTAGTGCTATTCACTAACTTTTTTTACGATAATGGTATCGTTAAAATAAATAAAACCAAAATGTATCGAATTTACTATTCACTAAAATTGTTAACGGTATTCGATGTCGATTAAAGTCAGCCATTACTTTAACCAGTTTTTTTCGTTATGTTAGCGACAATAATTTACCTTGTGTTTATTTAATCGATAAAGTGTATTTTATGTTTAAAGTGGCTGAGGCCCGACTTCTTACATACATACATATATGAACAAAAACAAAAATCTAAGTTCAAAATGTACAACAAAAAAAAAACAAATTATGACCAAAAACAAAATTCTTAATATTAAGCATAATTTAATCTTTTTTTTCTCTTTTGTGATTTTCCTTTATTTTAATATTTTGTAGACAGAGATGTTACAAAACCACAGCTGTTTAAAATCGTAAAAAAAAATATTAATCACACTATCGTTACTGCAAGCGAATATATATGTCGACAAAAATTTCGATTGTCGGTTCGTTAAAAATTAGTGAATCGCACTACAGAGTTCTAATAATTGGCGGCTTACATTGTCGCCAATTTCAATGAATAAAAGATTTGATTATGGTCTCAAAAATTGGGCTCGAAAATTACAAAGACAATAGATTGAAAAAATCGTTTGATTGAGCTACTTAACATACCTCTGCATTCCCAAAGTGTTGAGGACATGGTCAGCTCTAAACTTAGTTGAAGTTCTTATAAGTCTAAAAGAACTAAGCTTTGGAGCGAAATAAGATGTCTTCAGCTAACTAAGAAATCTAGAGATACCTTAGATCTTCTAATTTTTCTAAAAGGGCACATCTGCTTGTTTACTGGCGCAATGAAATTTTATAACCAAAAGTTAAGAGCATTGCGCAGAAATAGTAAAGTTTTTAAAAAAGTTCTGTCGCATTAGTGAGGCTTTTTTTAACTGCATGTCTGCTTCAAAGGGATTTGCGAAATCGTCTATTTCTGCAAATGTCGAGAATACTTTGTTTTTTAAACAAAAATCTTATTAATATTAATTTGAAATGTTAATAACCTCTAACGCTTTACGCTTTGTTTTCGTTAAAAAAATAATATAATTTTTGTGAATTTTACCATGACTTCAAATTCAATTCGTTGTTTTTTAAATCTTATTACACAGAAAAAATTATTAAATATCTCCAATCACCAAATATATACCAAATTCATAATATCAAGCAAACAATTTGTTGATTTGGCACCTGTTACCAAAATGCTTATATTGATTACTAAAAATTGTAAAATTTTGAATAATTTTTTTTCAATAAACTATATTTTTAATATTAATTAAAAAATTGATTAAAAAACTTTGCCATTTCAAATAGTGTGTTAATTTATTTAAATAAATATTGACAATTCCCAACAACAATTCTACATGTTTAAATTATTTAATTTTTAACGAAAAAAGTCAATTAAGATTTTTTGTTTAATTTTATTTAATTAAAATTTTAATGGAAAATTTATTTCAAAATAACTTAAATTTATTGTTGTGGGAAAGCTAGTTTCTATGCGCATTTCGCTGGTTGCTTAGGCCAGCTCGTCAGGAAACTTTTTCCAAATACTTTAGAAAAGCTTAAAATATTATACAAGTAAGACCATAAAGTGAATAAGAATTTTGAAACACTCAGGTCTTACATGTAACAATAGCAAAGTTTCAACAACGATACAACAATAAACCGTCAATTTTTCTTTCTTACATTCCCCTTCCAGCGAAATGCGCATAGAAACTACCTTTCCCACAACAATAAATTCCAAAAATATTTTTTAATTTTTTTTGCCACGCCTCTGGATACCACCCCCTTTACTTTTTGTACAGTGCGTCGCCATTTGTAGTCCGATCAGAACACATTGCATATCGTTTCATGGCTTGTCTATGGCTACATTTTGCCTTTGGTGAAATTTGAATCCGAAAACAAATTTTTAGCGCCACAGATGCCATCGTGGATCCTTACCCCCTAATGCCCATTTCTGCACGTGGCAAGAAAGCCCTTCTAAAACTTTATACATACAGCTTTAAATATACTGTATTTTATCACGCAGAGAAAAAATGTGGTACAACAAAAATATTATGTTCAAAGTTGCGTCATATCATGATTTTAAATATCTGTAAAACCGTGTAATTATTATTGTTACTCTTTACCCTGAAGGTGAGATCCAGTGGATTTGGAAACATTTTTTAAATAAATAAAAAAATTAAAAAAACTGACCTTGAGCTTAACTAATTTTTTCACATTAAAATTACAACAAAAGGTCGAACAACACACATATTGAATATATTAAAAATATGTCTCGGTTTTAGATTTAATCTACATATTATTATAACTAACATGATAATAATATGATTACTTCTTAACTAACCCAGTAAAAAATGTGCTCCAAAAGGAGCAGGTTTTATGTATGAATTCATACCTCAATGGGATGTCTAATTTTTGTATGTGGTGTTCCCGGTTTGGAGGACTATTTTCTGCTTAAAATAAGGTCTTTTTTAACCTAATTTTTGAGTTATGACTCTATTGCAGCAAAGGCTCTCGATATATACATACATTTAGTCAATTCACAAGGTATCCTAACATGTCATATTGTCAAAATGTCCTAATATTTCACAATGGTTTAAAAATATTGTTGTTGGTTTGTTAACAAAAAGTGTCTTAAATAAATAGAACGTTGCTTGCTGTGTTTATTGTGCTGTCGTAATTAATCAGAAAAGTCCAGCGCTGAGCGGCTGAGCCGTACAACAATATTTTTATAATGAAATTTCAAAGAGCAAATATGCTAAGTCCAAAAAAGCCTATATGTCCGCAAATGATTTTTTTTAAAATCCTACGACTACTGGTAATTTAAGAGGATGGACTAAAGAAAAAAAACTGCATTTACAGATTTGTAAAAAGTCTACTAAAAAAAAATTACACAGTTTTTTGTATCTCCTGAATAATTTGAAAAAATCTGCTTAGCACTTTTCCGACTAAGGTAACGATATGTTATATTAAACCAGGTCGAACCCAATACAAAACAAAAAAAATGTACCAGCAACGCCTTAGAATGAAGTTTCTAAGACTGTTAAAATTGTTTGCTGCCCCCAAAAATACCGCACTTTTTGTTATTATATATGTACGAGTACATTACCGTTATCGGCATGTGTTCTTAGCAACTGCAGTTCTTTAACAATAATTTAAATTAAAAATAAAAAACTGAATTTTTTTTTTTTGATATATATGTAAGTTGGAATCTCATATCAATAAAATTTTACCAATCTCGCGCTGAAACTTTTGAAACTCAGTGAATTTATCGAAAATACCCCATTTATTGAACAATTTAAGGAAAATAATAAAATTTTTTCCAAAATTATCATCATAGCAGATATTATTAAACTAGGTACTTATTTACCTGAAGTTGATGGTTCCATTATATTTTTTTTTACTTATAGAAGACTTAATGCAAAATACCAGCACTCGAAATATCTCAATTTTTACCACGGCACGCAAGAATTTTAAATATCATTTGACTTTGACCGCTCACAGCCAATAGAATAAGTTACGCAAAGTACCAATTTTAGCTGTTGCTAATGTAGACTTTTGTTTACTTTTACCCAATACCAAACATGACCGTGAACGATAAAGTTCAACTTTTGAATTAATCCTCACTTTTAGTCAATTTCAACCCTTTGTTTAGATATTTATTTTCTAGAAAATTAACGAGCTTAAAAACAAAATCGTTTCTGACACTCAGAACAGCCGATGAAAATATTTCTACCATTGTGAATCTGGCTTAAATTCTATTTTTACATATAGTGCTAATTTTGCAACTAATTGCACAAATACTAAAATTTGTATCTTAAAAACAATATTAAGATTTGTGTTTTAAAGCTTTTAAAATTTACATTTAAAACCTTAAAACTCCGTAAAATTATTTTGTTGTTTTTCTTTAAAAAAAGGAACATTCCCAAGATAATGGGATATTAAAAAATGTTGCTCCACTTTTCCGGAAAGTGGAAATGTTCGAAAAACCTTCCTAAACAAATGGCAACATTTGAATAATAAAAATGTAGTGAGCAGCCATTATATATCCTTATCATTCATTCATTTTATAGCCAACTTATAGCTCAAAGGTATTAATCACAATCATTAACACCAACATATAAAGCAGATTTCCTATTCACTTTAAAAAACCCTTAAAACTTTTCTTTTTTCCATCCCACACATGACAAAAAATATAAATTAAAACTTTACTGTTTCTGTTGACATAAAGATACTAAAATTTAGGAATTAAAAAAATCTAAATTAGCCTCAAGCTTTTCAAAAAGATTTTGTAAAAAGTTAACATTTTACTATAAAACCCAAAATAGAAAACTTTTTTCAATAAAACATTGTCTTTTATCTTTCGACGTTTTTAAGACACCTAATAAAACTAATGATTTCAGATTTGAGCTCCAGAACACATCCTACCACTACCCCACCCCCACTTACTAAAATAAAAAAAGAGAATCGTAATTGCCTTTGACCGTATTTATGCTTAATTACGGACCTTTTTTTTTGGTGATTATGTCCATTGTGTGTGAGTGTCATAATTTGTGCCCTGTAGAAAGTCTTCATTTCAATGGGAATAGATCCAGATGTCTTTCTTTCTTTAATACACTCTCACTTGTATTTTGTAACACTCGTATTGTGGTAATTGAAACTTTACAATATAAACTGTAATAAGTTTAAGAAAATTTTTTTATCACAGACACATTCCATTCTTTTTCGGTATTTTTTTTTTTATCTTCTTCTTTATAGTTTGTTTAGGTTTATTTTCATTTGTTTTTGAACTTTTTTCCTCTTTCCTTTTGCTTTGTGTTCTACAAAATTTAATTATAATGTAATTTTATTGAAGTTTTAAAGCAAATAATCCTTTGCTAAATGTTTTGTTGTTCTTTCTGCTGTTATAATTTTTATGAGAAAGGATGTTTGGGAGCGGTATTTGTAAGTGTTCGTGTGTGGCTGTGTTTTGGGATATTGGTGTGAAGAAAGGGTTTGTGTGCATATGGATACTTGGCAGCCATGAAGATAAAGAGTCATATTGAATATTTACTTTAATGTCCAGCAAAGTTCACAAAGTCAAATAAAAGTTTTTATGTAACACAAAATGAAAAAAAAAATAAGATCCATCAGGCCCAAATATAATGTGCATGAGCTGGACTGTTAGAAAACTTTTCGTTATGTTTTATGAAACTGGCATTTGCTTTAGTAAAGTGCGAAACTAATCGCACATTCCGTAGGAAATCATATGTTTTGTTGTGGTTTTATACCCTTCACTGGATGAAATAGGGTATATATAAGTTTGTCATTCTGTTTGTAACTTCCAAAATATTGATCTCAGACCCTATAAAGTATATACATATTCTTCATCCTTATGATTAAAAAAGATCAAATCCGATTCGGTTTACCATCTGTCCGTGTGTCTGTTGAAATGTGGTTTCCGAATTCAGCAAGGTCCATAAATGGCTGAGATATGAGCCAAAAACCACAACTACTTATAATTTTTTCCATAAATTCCTTGTTGTTGTTGGTTTTTTATATTTTTTCTTCTGTATATCTGGAGAACGGCAAGAGCCACAACTTTCAAATTTGGTACAAGTATCTTGGTTATCAATGCACTAACTCTGGAAGCAATGCCAATGGGAGGGATTAGAGTAGTAGTCGTGGCACTTCCCCAACAATGACATTATATATTTCTGTATATCTGGAGAACGAAAAGTGCTACAGTTTCCAAATAAGGTACAAACATCTCGGTTATCAATACGGATCATCCCACGATATGTGGGCGGGATTGGAGAAGTGGACGTGGCAGTTCTCATACAAAGGCATTATACATTTTTTAATATCTCGAAAACGGCAAGTCAAAGTTTCCAAATTAGGTAAAAGCATCTTGGTTATCAATACTTAACATTCGGTTAAATGTGGGTGCGATTGGATAAGTAGGCGTGGCACAAAATAGCTTTCTTAATATATAAAGAACGGTAAGAGAAAAATTGTTTAAACAGATAGCTGGGTTATCAATTTAAAACTTCTCTTAAATAATGGGCGGAATTGGAAATTTGGGCGTGGTACTTACGTGCAAAGAAATTATATATTTTTGTATATCTAGAGAACGGAAAGAGCCAATGTTTCCAAATTAGGTACAACATCTTGGTTAACAATACACAACATCCGAAAAAATGTGGGCTGGATTGGTGATACATAAATCTGTAAAATTAAAATGTAAAATTCGTATGCGCTCGTTTTGTGCTTGCATAAAATTTGTACTTACGAGTTGAAAAATAAAACTCGTAAGCACAAATTTTAAAACGAGTTGTTATCTGCTTACGAGTTGAGCACACAAATCTTATGACTCGTAAAAAATTTGTGCTCGCGAGTTTAAAAATAAAACTCGCGAACACAAATTTTAAAATGAGAGAGTTGACTCGAATTGTGCTCGTGAGTTGAATTTTTTCCTACCCTGATAGTTACTCAATTTCGACGCTGAATGTTAAATTTTATATTTCTAGGTCTAATACCAACGGAAATTCAAAAAGTAACAGTTACCAAAAAGTATTCTCACCTACTTAGGACGTTGCATATTTAATTTTAAGTTTCTAGGTCCAATATTAACGAAAATCCAAAAAAGTTTCAGTTGTAGAATAAAAAAGTACCAAACGCTCCCCCTTACAGATTATTATTCGCATAGAATCATGCAAGTTTAATTAAATGTTTCTAGTCCCAAGTTTTTATCTTATAGGCTCCCATTCACTCAGGACCCTGCACATATAATTTGATCTTTCTAAATTAAATTTTATAGAATATTCTAAAACTACCATATGATGTAACACAGAAGTTTAAAAAAGAAATTTAATCTTCCGTATTTCCCCTTTTTGATATTTTTTTCTCCCCATTGAAGTATCAAAAATTTAAATATTGTAGTTGGAGCCCATAATTGAATACGTATATGTCAATACATGGAGAAAAATGTTTTAAAAAAAAGTACCAAAATAGGTACGATTTTCATTCCTTAAACGTTAAAATTTCGATAAAGTACCAAATTTATATGTGTGAAGAATTAATATTTGTTACGAATTTGGTATAATTTGTATTTCTATGTTTATGGCTTAACAGACAGATGGGGTGACAAAGAGGTCCCAAAAGGGCCGAATTTCAAAAAAAGTACCAGACACCTGTCCACTTATTTTTCTAGTAAACAACGATAAAAATTAAATTTTTTTTATATCTATTAGTTTTGGAGATATGAGGCTACCAGTTTATATGAGGATTACCAATTTTTACCCCCTTAGAATAAAATAAAATATGAATTGTGCACTTCCGTAAGTAAATACCTTTCTAATGGTGAATTTTTTTCAAGTCGGTTGACAAACAGAGGAGGAAAGTGTTCTTAACTGTTTGGCATTTGCCGATTTATATATAGATTATATATATTGCCGATATTCAAACGAAAACTTCGTTCGCATAACTTACCTTAAAAATTTTAAAATTGGATTTTGTTTTAAATAAAAGTTAAGCGAATGAAAGTTTCGTTCGAAATCGAGGGACAGGCAGTAAATTAGAAATTAAAAGGAACAATAAAAATTAAGAATGGAATTACATGGAATATGTTTGTACCTATGTAAATATTAGGGAGATCGATTATTCGACTTTTTTCAATAACCGGTTTTCGAATATTACGAATAGTTGCTATTTTAAAAAACCCGGTTTTCGGTTAAGCAATTTTTAAATAACCGGTTAACCGGTGTTAATTCGAATACTTAAAAACACAAAAATGAAATAAGTTTTTAAAATAAAACGTTAATTTGAATAAAAACAAAACAATTTGCAAAGGTAAGGAACCAACAAAATACATAAATATGACTTAGATCAGACCTAACAAATATTTTACGATAAAATCCAAGAAAAGTGGGACCAGTAAATCAAACTTTAGCTAAATTTTCAAAAAAATTTTATTGATTTACTAAACTTTATTTGTAAGAAGATATTTGTATAATGTAATATAGAAACGGTTAAATGATATTTGATCTAGACAAACGTTTTGCAAAAGAAAATAAATTGTAGGAATTTTATAAAGTTATTATTTGAAATATTCTCTCAAATTTATTTTAAATGAGTTTTAATTTGTTGGTGGGAAAGCTATCTATATAAATCAACCATATTTTTTAAAAGTTGCAAACAAAACCTCTTAGCCAGGATTATCTATTTAAAATTATTTTGTTTCAGCATTATAGAAACGAATAGTGAACTGAATATTCTTTTTGTGTAAAATATTTGTCAATTCGTCGACTACAATTTAAAACATGGTTTGGTTTCTTCAATTTTGTTTTTTAGTTCTTGGTGTTTTAATAAATAAAACTGGTAGAAATTTTTCCCATATCGTTGATTCTGCCGTAATGTTGTAGTTTTCAGCATGAAGAGATGCTAGAACTACTTAAGAGTTTTTAGTGCATTATCGGGCATTTCGTCCTCGGCAACACAACGGGCTAATATTTCACCCAATGATTAATTTTTGCAGCGTGTTTTAGTAAAGTATTATTTGTCGTATTCTTAGAACTACTTCGAATGGAGTTTCATTTCATTACTAATAAAAGGTGATTAATAAGTCGTGACATGGAAGAACCATTGTAACTTATCATTTTAGGGCACTTCAAGCACCTAACTTTGTCTTTTTAATCGCATTCGAAAAATATCAAGAGATAACATTTATATAAAAATATATTTAATATTTAGAATACTCTTGCACAAATTACTATTTACTTTTTAACTGCACACGTATTTGTAGTATTTTGAATAGTTTTTGGTTTTTTTTCTACAAGAACACACGCTTTTATAAGCGATTTGTCTTTACAGTGTTCATAATGTTTTTTGACCTTTGTTACATTTTGTTTTGACATTCTTCATAAAAAGTATAAGCTTGGCCAATATTCAATTAGAAAATACTTAAATTACAGGTACATCTACAACAAGAGTAAGGAAAATGCATATAAATTACACATTACTAAAATAACCGGTTTATTCGATATTCGAAAAATGGGCATTTTGAAATAACCGACTTGGGCAAAGCTAAAATAACCGGTTACGACCGGTCGAATAATAACCGTTCGATCTCCCTAGTAAATATGTATTGACATAGGTATATTAAGTTTTTAAATTTGGAAATAATTTCAGTTTAATACGTTCGATACATCGATATATCAATATTTTTAATTAATAAATATCGATACTCTTAAAAAATATCGATACGATATATATCAATATATTTTTTCAATTTGCCCATTCCTACTGTAACACACTTCCTCCCGCGATAATGTAGTCAATCATTGATTTTTCTATCCCTGATGGTTCCACTCTTGTGTTACGATGAATGTTCTTATTTGGAAACATCGTATTAGTGATGACCATGTTGTTAATTACCCGTTCCACTGTTATTTTTTGGTTTTCGCCATATCTGCCAATCACTTTTTTATAACCTTTGCAGTTATATTTTTTAATGTTTTTTGGAGCACATCATAAAATTCATCTTTTGTCTTGTTATTATCAACTTCGTTTGACGCATATGCTGATATTGGTGTTATGAATTCGTTTCCTTCTTTTATTTTAAACATACAATCCTCTCTTTCTCATGCTACGCCCGCCCTTGCTCTGTACGTATGGGGTAAACATCCATTTGCTTTTGTTTCAACCCCCGGGCCCATAATCTTTGTTCATGTTATCGCCAGATATTTATCTTTTGTTTTCTGACTCTAACACCAACTAACTATTAATTTTCCTTTTAAACTTCTAACGTTCCATATTCGATAAGCATTAATCATATTCCGAGCCAAGTCTGTGATCTATTTTTACAGCCATTCTGATCCCTTTGTCATTGTTTTGGTTTAAAGAGTTAAGGAGTGGATGATTGGTCCACAGCCTCTTATCCTGGATTGGGTGTTTGCCCCCATTTGCTTAGGCTTTCCAAGGTAATCCGAAAATACTTACAGTAAAGTATGCGGTTGTTGTTGCATTGGGTATTTAGAGTTTACCATTCCTGAGCAGGTATCTCTCCTCCTTTTTCATCCTGGCTTGGGACCGGCATGGGCGGAAATTGTCTATTATATTAATTTATAACGATTATTTTGGTCTTTTTGCTATTAAAGTGTTTATAATTTTAACAATTTCTTTGGACAATTAAATAATTTTGCTTTACTTTATTTATCTACACCATAGCTGTTTAGTTAAATCTAATGATTGTTTAATGTTTAATAATCATACTGGTAGAAATCAATAATTTAACAAATTCAAATGAAATTTGTTATGCATAAAAGCTAAACGAGGACTAGGTGTAAGACATTAATTCATACTTTTTTTTAGAATACAGCAAAATATAGGGAAAAAAGGTTCAGTAAGAGATAACAAAAATGAGTGAAAAAAGACAAAAAAACCCCAAAATGTGGCTAGAGAAAGTTTTTTTTAACAATAGCAACGACATCAACATCTACAAAATAAAGAAGAAATTACGTAACTTAATAAAAAAAAAAAATACAAAATACCTACTGATTGGAAAAAAATCTCTTTGCTCACCCCCTTTAGGGCAGTTTATAACCAAAATAGACAGCCAGAGATACACACCCTTTTACAGCATCATCGTAACACCCAACATATCACTCATAGATTTGTAGCAGGGATGGCAAAGATTATAAATTAATGTTGTAAATATTTTACTCTAAAATTTAAAATTTTTTATGAATTTATCAAAATGCTTATATCGGGAAAAACCACAAAAAAAGCTTAAGCGACATCATTTTCAATTTTCGTTTTGGTTTAATAAATGAATTTATCATCTCCTAAAATCTCTTCGTCACAGAAGGCACCGTTACGATTTTATAGCAAAAACAATTTTAGTTTAAGCGTCAATTTTCATACAAAATTTTTATGAAATATAATAAAAAAAACCTTCTCCTGTAAAATTTTGTTTTTGTCGCTCGAGCTTTTTTTGCGGTTATGGCTCGATATATTAAAAATGTTTTGAATTAAACTATATTTCAAAATATAAATTCACGGTTCAATAATCGAGAAACTCTAATCTATTGAGAAGATATACGTTAGAAATTATACGATTAAAAGCACCCTAAGCACCTATGTACACCGGAGGCCTGATTAAGACGGTTTTCGTCCGGCATTGGCACGAAGCACAGTGTGACTTTAGGATGTCAAAAGAAAAAAAAAAATTTTCTCCGATTTTAATAATTTTATGCTATGTAATAGTAAAATGTACAACTATTACGAATATGTACTCAAAACAAATAAAAAAAAAACAATAAACATGATTAAAGTTATCAAACTTGTGTACTTGTGACAAGTGTAGTAAATAAACAGATTTATTTCATTTTTTGTTGACCTTTGCGGTGGCATTACTTTTGTTTGGCAAAATATTTTTACAAAAGTCTTTTTTCTTTAATTAAGTTGGAACCTTTTCTATAAAGACTGGTAAGTTTCTAAAGCTTTAACGTTATTGTTTCAATTTTTAATCAATGAAAATATGCAATCACTAAAAATTTAGTGATTTCCAAAAATTTTTGTTTTTCGATAGAGAAAAACTTGCATGATTCTGAAGAATTCTGTTAAGTAATTATATGGAGATTGAAGGTTTATATATCTAGTTTCAGATTCAACAATAAGTTTTTGCTTCTTTTTGCTCCTTTCTGCGATATTTTGAAAAACATCTAGAATTGAAAGTAATTTGGATTTGTTGCACAGATTACTCATACCGTCAGACCCCTTTATATGCAGCTTGCGGAAAGCGACTAAGACAAAGCGACGAACATTACCAAAAGAAGTTATTGGCTTATTAACCGTACCGGAATATGGAAATGATATTGACTCGGAGTAATTATTTGTATTTCCAGATTGCTTTTTTTTAATATGAAATTTAAATTTGTTTTCAAAAATATATATTAATCATCTCAAAACAACTACTAATTGAAGGCATATGTGTGTATCTAAAAATTTAGTAAAATTAAAATTATTTTTATTTCCGCCATAATAAGTACTATTAAATTAGAAATTTTGGTATTTTGAAAGTGCACGTTATTTGGGGGGTGGCCAAAAAAGTGGGCGGACCACGCCCACCTGAACACTCACTAAAACTCAGTTTTTTTTCTCCGCTTTCTAACCAAGGTGAGGTAAGATGGGTATCTGAACCGCACTAACAGGGGATACTTGGAACAAGACCGGAAGTAGTAGATAAATTCAATCAATAACGAAAATAAAATTGAGCTTTCTTATTTTGACAAGGAATGACGGTTAAAGAGTATGTCAATAAACAGAATTCCAGCATTTGCAGAGGGGATAATCCTCTTAAGCCATTACATAAACACCATGACATTAAAAAAAATTACTGTTCAGTGCGCTTTATAGGCTGGCATAATCATAAATGCATTTCTCTTTACAAGCAAATTAGAGCCAAAGGTCAGTAGTATATAGATTAGCTGACGAGCTTTTGCGAGCCTAAGTTAGAAGGTATTGTTATTGATTTCATTGTGATTTCAAACGTTTATTGAAACATGCAACACTACACGTGATAACTGCAATAAATTTACTTTTTCTTTACCTTTCTCCAACCCTATTTCTAATTTTTCTTAATGAACTGCTATGTCAAGCCTCCAACTCTATCTACTCTTTTGGCAGATAAGAGTTTTGCCATTCGTATTCATTTCATTATTGATCAAGCAAGTTCGATGTTGCTGCTATGAAGCAAAACGTGAAGAATACGCTTGGTTGAGACCTTTAAATAATTTCGAAATGGGGTTGTGCGAATACGGTGTATTTTAATGCCCGAGATACCCAATGTTGCTTGCTATCGCATAAACGCGCGACAAATCAATGTACCTCATCTATATACATATACACACAGAAAAAAAATATCAATGTTAAATTAACATGGCGCAATGTTAATTGGACATTATAGTAAATTTCTGCAAAAGTCATTTATTAAAATTATCATTGTTTCATATTAATTTGAAATGAAAGATGTTAAAATAATATTGTTCAATATTGAATCGATAAAAGCCTGTGTTTCTTGTTTTGTATAGAAACAACAGCAACACTTCAAGAAGAAAAACATACATTTTTTTATTTTCGAGTTTAAAATAATATATAAAAAGAAGACAAATTCCCGTATTCTTTTTTGTTCAAATTATTTACTTAACTAAATACATAAAATGTTCAAAGTAGAATGGTGACGAAACCCATATTGCGTCATTCTGCTGGTGTCTTTTAGTTGTGAGTGCTTCTGTAAACAAAGGGTAATGCAAAAAACTGAAACATGTGTTACAGTAAAATAAATAATAATATTCTCTCTCTCTCTCCCTCCCTCTGCATGCCGAGAAAAAGCATGTTTAAATATCGTCACCTCCAGCGAAACTATTATTAGACAAAACTTTAAACATATTATGTTTAAATTTAACCATATTATTGTCACCCACAACCATATTATTGTTTAATTAGTCCTCCATCAAGAAGTCACAATCATGTTATGGTAAAATATGACAATAGTTTGTTTTTTAATTAAGAATTGTATTTTCCTCTTCTCCAAGAGCAACATGCTGTGGTAGAAAATTAACCATGCTATTATATAAACATATTTTAGCTATTATTGACCAAAACATGTTCGGAGGCAACCATAATATGGTTGTGCCTTCTTGATGGAGGACACATTTAACCATAATATGGTTGTCGGTGATAATAATATCGTTAAATTATACATAATATGTTTACAATTTTTTAAAAACAGTTTTGTTGGAGGTGACCATATTTAAACATAGTTTTTCTCTGGGTGTGGTTCCGCAGGTAAGTGTTTAGAAAAATTCCTAAATAAGTACATAAATTGTCTCTGTACCTTCTTCTCACTGTAATTTCATACTTAAGCCAATTTGATTTCATGTAGAATCAAATTGAAATTCATTTCGTTTCAACTAAAAAAATGTTCATTCAACGTAAATCGTAACACTACGATGTAATGTAATTTTGATCTAATTTGATGGAGTGTTAAATTAACATGAATTATAGTTATTTTAAAAGAAAAAAATTAATTCGCGAGATATTGTTAAATCATGTTAAATTAACATGAAGTAACTTTAAAGCAAAAGTACTACCAAAAAATGTAAAATCGACCTTGTGTTCGACGATTTTACATTGATATTTTTCTGTGTGTATGCGAGGTGTAATTATTGAGGAATCAAAATATCTTGATGTTCTTGGCATGAAAATACAATGTGATGCCCGATGGGCAAAATGTATATTTAAGGTGTCGAAAGAAGTTTTCAAGTGCCGTTGTTTTGTAAAACGATTAAAGAGATACGTTACTTCATCTGATCTCCTTACAATTTTTACGACCTATATCCAACTGCGAATGGAATTCCTCTCCGATAAGTGGGCCGGCCTTCAAAGTCTTTTTTGGGCTTCTCGACTGCCTGCAGGAGATGGCGTATATTTCTATTGGTAAAAGTACGGTATCCAATTCTATTCAGTCCCTTGAGTTCCGAGGCAATGTGGGTTGTATTTGCCTGTTATATTGTTACTACAATGGGATGTGTTCTGATAAAATTATGGATCTGGTTCCCGAAAGTAGAAGTTTGTTCGTAATATAAGTTTTTCCTCAAGAGCCTATCCTTTTGTGGTAGATTGGCCGGAGCATCGTACAACGCAGGGGAAATTTGTTTTTTTGGCCGGACTATTTGTATGTTGAATAACCTTCCTGCTGAAGTCTTCCCTTTCCCTTTCAACATGAATAAGTTCCAGTCAAATGTTCACAAGCACTACGCCCTCTATCCTCTTTCCCATAATCTGTTTTCCTAGTTCCAATAGAATGACATGCATTAGTTGGGGTCATCCCCTGAGTGTTGGTCCTAACAAAAAAATATATTTACTGGGAGAAACATTTTGCGAACGAATAATTTCACGAAATGTACCTGTTAAGTCGCCAGCTTCTGTGATTTTACGCCATTAGACAATTTTCCAGTTTTATTTAGTTCCAGATCTGTAAAGATAAACACGATCAAGCACTTCGCCACGTTATTGCAGAAAGACATTCTGGCTGAGAGTAAAGGGTGGTAAAAAAATGGACCTCAATGTTATGACATATTCGCGTTGGCCACGGAGGCGGCATGCCTAAAATCATATTTTAATAATAACACATTAAAATTGAATGGATATCAAAAACGTTCAAGTTAACGTTGTCCGACACTTAATATAAAGCACCAGATATTTTGTATTAAATTATGTCTGTTCAAACGTCCCTTAAATTCAGCAAAATAGCAACTTTCTTAAACTGGTCATATTCTATATTATACCTCGGAACATACAATATACGTTGCCAATTATGTCACCGTCCATGTCCTCAGGATAAAGTACGAAGAGCTCTCAAGACGTGTGTGTATTGGTGTACCTCTTGTTACTTCTGTGGAATTTGCATGCAAGAGATGTGAACGAAATTTTTTAGAGGAGATCCAAAATATGATTTTAGCAGTTCATAATACTCCATCTAAAAAACTGCTTAGAGTCAAAAATAATGCCAATTAAGTGGTTTATAATAAAATCAACAATGATAAGTCGGAAGTCAGGATAGTTTTATTGGGACTAATGGCGAATTCGGTTATCCAGCCTATTCAGTACATCTAGACATAATACATAAGGCATCACGGTAAAACGTCCATTGTAGTCGCTTTACAGTCTTATTTGTTTAATATATTTAGCTTTACTAAAGTCGTTGGAAAAAGGTGAAATGCGCATAGAAAATACCTCTCCCTCAACAATAAATTTCATTGTATTTATCAAAAATAAAAATTTTGAATTTAGCACGTCACAAAGAAATCTTATTAGTAACGAAAAGAAGTTATCCCTAATTGTACAAAATTAGCTATTGGTGTACCACTGCTCCTCTGTGGAGTACAAAAAAAAAAAAACTTTGCCAACCCTGATTTTCTGACTAAGAGGCAAAAAGGTCTATTTTCATACAACTGGGGAGTTATTTAAAACCAGTTAAATGAAACAAAAACTTTATGTATAAAAAAAATCAAAAAGAATGTTCGTATTAAGAATACAAAGTGTTTGCCAAAGAATGGCCCATGGATTTAAAAAACCATTTATTGCTACTTATGACTTGGTAAATATTTAATTAAACGCCACTTTTTGTTTTTTGGATTTTAATCTCACCTTTTTGCCAAGATTACTTTTTTTGGCTTAATTTCGTTCTCTTTGTTCAATTTTTTTTTTTTTTTTTGTAGAAAAAGGACTGGTTGGTTAACAAAAATCTATTCATTAAAAATGGTCAAAAAATCTTTTGGCAAGTAATAACGAAAATGTTTTAAATGTGTTCTTGTTAATCCTGTGAAAATGATGGTTAATCAGACGAATGTACCTTTTATTATTTTTAGGTAACATTTTTCCTGTTGCAGAAGAATACGATAAATTTTATTTTGATTTGATAAAAGTGCGAAACTTTAATGAAGAGGTGTTTGTCAAGATTTCTATAAATTTAATTAATAGCAAGTGAATATCTAAATTTAAATAAATGGATCTTTAATGAATTTAATTATGTCAAGTTAAGAGTATCATCAAACATTTTCTATCAAATGCAGATATAGGTGTGTGCATAAGGTGAACTTTTTGTGGCACTCGTAGTTGTAATTGTGCCTGGTTCAAATATTAATCACGCGTTGGAATGATCGTGATTTTAAAGTAAAAGTTGCGTGCGTGAATAAGATTAATTACGTGATTAATTTAAAATTACTTTGTATATATAGATTTCAAAAATTAATAAAATTTTTTAACAATTGTAAAATTCATTCAAGATATTTGAAAGGAATTGCGTAAAATTTATTTTTAGAGTTTTTTTTTCAATAATATAAATTTTTTTACATGCAATTTATTAATTAATATTATTTATTAAAATATAGCACAATTTCCAAAATTATGTCAATAATTATAAACACTAGGCTGGCAGGGGCGGAGCAAACACTAAGGGATGAGCAGGCAGTCTTCCGTCCACATTACAACTGTTCGGATCAGACAAATACCTTGCGCGTCATATTAGAATAATCAGTTGAATGGCGGTCACCTCTTTGTCTAGTTTTCATCGACTTTAAGATTGCTTTCGACTCAATAAGGCCCAGTACAATTTGGAAAGCACTTAGA
This sequence comes from Pollenia amentaria, assembly GCA_943735925.1. Classification (NCBI taxonomy): domain Eukaryota; kingdom Metazoa; phylum Arthropoda; class Insecta; order Diptera; family Polleniidae; genus Pollenia; species Pollenia amentaria. The sequence continues at coordinate 187,792,446 of OX031008.1, forward strand.
GCTATAGGAGTGCCTACAAAAATAATAAATATGGTAAAGATAATGTACAACAATACTAGGCTCCACGTCAGATGCAATGAAAGAACTATTGAGTCCTTTACGACAAACGCTGGTGTGAAACAAGGGCGTCCTCTTTCGCCGCTACTTTTTCCGTTGTACTAGATGAAATAATGGAAAAACTAACCACAAAAAGAAGAGGAATTGTATGTATAGACCTTGTATGTATAGACACCTCGAAGATGTAGACTTCGCGGATGACATACACATTAGGGTCGGTCACTGATGTATGAGAAAAATAAATCTTCTCGAATCATATTATAATAGCAATATTTTGTTGTCTTAAGCTAAAATAAATAAAAAATGCTAAAAAAAAAGTTTGAAAAAGTCACATCTTGAGCCCGCGCCGGAGCTCCTAAGAATTAAGTATTTTAAAAAAGCAATTTTTTAAATTTTAATATCTTATTTACTATAAATTATTTATTATTAATTAAAACTGAACACATTTTTAATTACACATAAACAAAATAAAACTTTGGTTCCTACACAATATAAAACAATAAAAACACGAAATTTAATTAGTAATTTTTGGGTCGCAAAAGCTTGTACACTGTTAAATCTGTGCACTTCAAAAAATTAGATTGTCACTTCGTGACACTCAGCTGCCGCATTTATTTCTTCAGTAGTGATGTTTCGCAGAATTGGTGGATCGAAAAACTTTTGATTCCAATTTATATTTTCAATGTAGTTACTTACGTCAAAATTTATGTTGCCAATGGGACCAGCATGCGAATATGGTCCCTTGGTAACAACATATAGCTTGTTAAATAGATGTTTTAATGGCAATTTGTTTAAATGTCAATAATACATTGCAGTGGGCGCTGAAGTATTTTTGCCAATACTCTTATTACTCCGTTAAATTTCCCAGTGTTAGAGACTGTTCTATCACAACCAATTGCCATCAAATTTTCTTTATTCATTTTTTGAGACGAAGGAAGGGCAATAATTGACTTTTCAATATTTTTAGAAGTACTTCGAACTGGTGTTGCATAGCCAACATAAACTGAACCTGGCTCCTTAACAGATACATGTTCCTCAATCAGTATTTGTCTATATTTCCTAGCTCCCTTTTAAATAATATTAAGCGTCTTATCTTTTCGGCCGTTCATTACGTTCATCACGTACTTTTTTTCTTTCCCGTCTTATTTTTGGTTTTTAAATTGGTTCACTACTAGGAGAGATATCTTGCAATACAGACGAAGCAATAGCAGCCGCTGCGCTATCGGAAACACTGTAACGGTTACACGTTTTTGACAATATATGCAAACTATAATTTTTTTCTTTCTGCCTTTAACGTGGAAGGTAAATTAAAAGAGTCGTCACAAGAAGCACTGGAATTACTTACTTGCTGTTTTAAGTTAATTTTGTCGTGACTTTTATTTACGTTTTTTTCTGTATTTGGTGCTTGGGATGTTCTTTTTTGCAATTTAGTTGGGAGATCTTGAACTACTCCCCCAATTCTTGCCCTCGCATCTCACTCAAAAACTCGTATTCTTCTTTGGGTACATTATATTGCCTTGGACATCAAAAAAAGCTCAATTTGTTTACATCTACAGGAACAAATATGAAACAAAACTCTGCTACGTCGAAGAACATTTTCTTTCTAATAAACTTTTTTTTTTTTTTTTTTTTTTTAGTATTTGTTTATTGAATCTTCATATATTAAATATGAACTAACTATAATTAATCAAATCTTATCCTAATATTTGCTTTATGTCCTGCCAGTGCCAAACAAAAAAGATTTCGTCATCACGGTATCTGTTCACATATGTAGGTTTTTATTGCTCATCTGATTGGGCGAGTGCTGCAGTGTCTCTTCTTCTTAAGCGAGTGTGGCCGCCATAATTTAAAATATTTCTAGCTAATGGATTTGGGTGCAGTTCCAGCCTTTTTAAATATTTTACTGCATATTTCGTTATCATAGTTTTTACCAATGGCACATTGAGATCCTTGTGGATATTTGAGTTTTTGACATACCAGGGAGCGGCTGTGATTATTCGAAGAAGTTTATTTTGGCGCCTTTGAACTTTTTCGATGTTAGAAGCCGAGGCAGTGCCCCATAACTGAATACCGTAGCACCAAATTGGCTTTAAGATAGAGTTGTAAAGTAGAAGTTTGCAATCGAGACTAAGAACATAATTTCTTCCAATGAGCCAATTAATTTGAATTGCTTTTAGTTTCATTTGAGTTAATTTTGCTTCTATGTGCCATTTCCACGTTAAACGCCGATCTAGATGTATACCGAGATATTTTACATGCGAGTGTTGGGGTATTATTTGATTATTGATTTTAATATGGGGGCATGTTTCCCGACGCAATGTGAATGTTATATGTGCGCATTTTTGCGCATTGATCTTTATCTTCTAATAAACGGACATTTTTTCAACGACTTTATGTAATTTATATGATAACCGTTTATTACTTGTATGACTATTGTATTTGACACTGTAGGAAGAGACGATTTTCTCCAAACGCATTCTATCCTTTGAGCTACAAGTTTTGCAATATCTAAAAACGATAGTTCTTTGGCAGTATTCCTTGTTATTTTTAGTTGCTCCCTATTCCAATCAAAGTATTTCGTAACATATTCGTAAGTTGTAAAACATTATCGTTAATATATTCTACATCTCGTGCAGAATAAATATTGCCTTCTGGTTTCCACAATAACGGTTAGAAGTTAATACAGTTCAAATAAAAAATAAACACACAAGTTCACTGTACGCGTAGTAAACCCAAGCTGATCTTTTTATTGGGTATTATTTTATATGTATTCTATCAAAAATATTTCCTGGAAGAATATATACTTTTCAATGAATGAATTGCTTGTGTCTGAATCCTCGAGAACTTAAGAATCGTTAGGATACAGTTATATGCTTTTTTGCAATACAATGCAAATAAATCAACAAAATTAAGATCAAAGTGCGGGCTCTTACACTAAAAATAAATTAATAATATTTTACAGGGGTCTAATGCAGACAAATATACAACATATTTACGCTATTAGAAGTCATTATCTACGATAAAAAAAATTTTTTTGAACCACCCTAATACACATGTCTCATTTCACACAACTTTAATGACATGCAAAATAAAGTCAATGACCTAGTTGAACCAGCAAGCTGCGCAGGCTTGGAATTTAATATTGCAAAAAAGTGCAATTCAAATAAACAACACTTCCAATATCCAAATCAAGATACAGAATCAGGCAATTGAATATGTGAAATCTTTTTTTATCTGGGATCCATGATGTCGGTCGATAGAGGTGTCGACGACGATGTATTAAATAGGCTAAAATAATCTTTCTCTATGACGTGCTAAATTCCCAATTTTTATTACTGATAAAAACACTGAAATTTGTTGTTACTGGAAAGCTAGTTTCTATGCGCATTTCAATGGTTGCGTAGGCCAGATCATCAGGAAATCTTTAGAAAAGCTAAAAATATTATACAACTAAAACTGTAAAGCGAATAAGAATTATAAACACTCAAGTTTTGGTTGTAACAATATCAGAGCTTAAACAAAACATCAACAATATTTAATGCTTGTGTGAAATCTACTCTTCTCTACTAAAGCGAAAGCTTGCTGATGTCAAACAACATAGCGCAGAGGCTCCAGGTTTTTATAAACAAATGTATGCGAATCTTTTGGCCTAACACAACAACAAATTATGGAGAATATCTAAAGAGGAGTGAATATCCATCCAAATAGCCAAAAAAAAGTAGAGTTGGATATGTCATACAATGCGCAGACCAGGGATCAGTGTTATAAGAACAGCTCTATAAAGGAATCCTTAAAGCAGCAGCGGACGCCCTATAAATACTTGGCAAAGAACGGTATTAAGTGAACTTCTCACCTTTAAAATCCCGTAAATCCCCAAAAATGTTTTTTTAATTTTTTTAGGAATATTTTCCGTCCCACAGAGTTACCAATTTAGCACTTTAGGCGCTAGTTTTAGCGCCTTTTTACTGTCAAAAAGGCGCTTAAGGGCTTTTCTATAAACATTTTTTTTAAATTATACCAATAGATACCCAACATTTTTGAACTCTTATTTGCATACATTAAAATGATTAACATTGAACCAAAAAAAAAAAAATTTGTTACGATTTTTCAAATACTTTTGAAATGCGTACTATATTACTACATACATATCGTCTGGTGGGGTTTTAGTAAGCCGCTTGGAATTAATCAATTCTATATAATAAGTGTGTTCTCTTTTTACATCCCTAATACATTTTGTATATATCTCGAATATATATTCATATGTATCAAGTTATATCGAGACCAATCATTGCATCATATCCACAATTTAAGTGTACGGCACTTTTTGTGCTATGAAGCAAATGTGTGAAGCAAGAATATATATATGTTATTGTTATGATGCACGTTCTACTGAACGAATTAAGATCAAAATATTTTATTTTGTTTTTTTCATTTGGAAGACAAATTGGTTTTACCTAAATTTGTTAAGTGTTTCTTTATATTCTTATTATTTTTCGATATTATTTTACTTTATATTTCATCTTATTTATCATATTATTATTTCTTAACTTTGCCTGAAAAAAAAAAATGGTAATGAATTAATAACGCTGATCGGAAATTGTAATTGACCTTATTCCTAATGATTTTGTAAATGATCACAATCTCACAAATCGTTCTGATTAGGGTGGCGACGCTCTGATCTTAAAATTTTGCCAGGCTAGGCCAGTAGAGTGTCGTGAATTCGCCATCTTAACCATCCACAAGCTATTATCCAAAAAAATTTTTATGTGTTCAAAAAAAAAAAATTACTAAATGAAAATAAACTAGTTGCATAACAAAAAAACAGTGAAACCAAAAAGAAATTTTAAATTAAAAATGGTAAAAAGGTATGTAAATAAAACTATTCTTCGCAAAAAAGGACAACACCAACATTCCCAAATGTTCCCAATTCCCTGCGATAGCTCGATTCCTGACCATCGCGACCTATCACTTCCTTGGCTGGCATCTGGTGAATTGCTGCCTGGCCTGCCCACCCACTTCCTTGGCAAATCCTTTGCCCATACATGGATTTGCCCCTTGTCTGTTTTTCTTTCCCCACAAGTTTACATTTAGCTCACTTACCTGTTGTTATTTTTACTCCATGTCTAAATTTTCTTCCTCAGGATATTTCCTTACAAAGCGCGTTCACCCCCATAGTAAGTTAAAAAAAAACCTGTCCTATCGGTCCGGTCAAACAAACCTCCGCAAAACAAAATTATCGGTCTTCGTGATTCCCAAGGCCCAACTTAGAGCCCAAAAACCCTAGTCCGAGCTCGGTCTGGTGAACTAAAATTACGTGTAGGATTACCAATAATTTCCCAGGTCGTTTTGGACAAAGTCCCGTCTATCAATTGGTCGCTGGTGTGCTAATCGCAAGTGTGTAGGAGTGTGGTATATGAGTGGGGGTGAGTGTGCTTGTACGGATGAATGCTGTTGATGGTGTCTGGTGTATGTGGAGTGTAGGCATGACAGATGATGCTGGAATCTGGATGATGAATGGGTGTATGCTGTATGTGTGTATGATGTATGTGGGTATGGTGTATGTGCCAATGATGTATGTATCTTTTCCTTTTGTTTACACAAATATTATTAAGCTGTTCCTTTTTTAATTTTTATTTTAATAATTCATTTATTTGTTAATTATTATTGGCACTAAAATAACTCCCAAAAAAACACAAAAGAAAATCTTTCCCAAAAAAACTCAAATCAATCCCAGCTTCATTCAAGAATTAAAAATTATCAACAAATTGTAATTCATTTCGTGTTGTAAATTGCTTTCTTCATATAAGTTAAATTAAGGAAAATTAAATTGGTTGAACGTAAGCCTGATTAAAATACAAAAATTTAAATAAAATATCATAAACAGTTCAGTAAAATAATCACAATGCTAATTAAAACTGAAAATGTATAAAATAATTGAAGAATTATTTAAACAACCGTTTAAATTTGAACCGAAACTTAAACGTTAGGTTACATTAAAAAAACTTACTTCTTTTAGATCTAATTAAACAATACTGTGTAAACCGAGGAGGAAATTATTTCGGGAGGTTGGTGCTCAATAAGGTCTATGAATTTGTGTTATAAAGTTAAGTTTTTGACCCATTAAAAGCCAACAGTTTTTAAAGTTAAAAATCATTAATTTCGTTTATTTAGTATAAGTGAAAGGAGCATAATGAGCTTTAATAAATATGAGAAAATAAAAATAAAGTGTATTTTGAAGGTTTTTGAGGCTGTACCCAAGCAGGTACAATGGCTCAATGCATGTTTTCAAATATAGTTATTTTTTGTATGAAAATTTTGAAAAGCACTCCTTTTCTCCGCACATAGGTCCGCCACATAGTTTACAAGTACATCATATTCGGTTGTGTGATTGAAGATATCGTAAAGGGTTTTCAATTCTTTTCGGAAAATGGTTGCCAGCATTAAGTGCTACACTAGGAACAACCGATCGTTTAGAAATTAATTGTTGCGATGGTTTCGTAGGAATTGCCGGACGATGGCCCGATGAAACTTCAGTTAGTCCATTTTTGAGTTGTTGGCTTCCTTGTACAACTTCAGTGAGTTGACGACGATTAAACTCATCACTGATGTGAAAAGCGGTCACCACCACTTATTTCCACGAAATTTTGTGTTGTAAATATTTAGTGCTTGAGTTCAACGCCACCCATTTCTGAATTGAATCTGCAATCAATTTCATCGGCTGATCTGATGGTTAGAGCGTTGCTATCAGTCCATTTCACAAAAATACATAAGTGAATGAACCATTCTTTTTATGACCATTTGGCAGAATTTTTACTTGGTGTTGAGTGCTGGATTCTCCTACGCAGCCTTTGAAGGGCGTATTCGCTATAGCTGTTGAAAAAAACATCTTTATAACCCAGAATATCTGGCGGCATGATGTTAGCGATAAGATCCTCAGCATCACCGTTCTCCTCATCTGTATTGATATTTGCATCTGGTGGAATATACGCACATTTGAAGCCCTTCCACAAAATCCAAAGCTCTGTCTAGATTATTAAATCTTCTGCATTAAAATATTGATGGGTTGATGCTTTCAAACGCCATGTTATGCTATAAACTTTTGGCAGAGTCAAACAATCACTGACCTACCCGAAATGAGAAAATATGGAAACGACTAGGCAAAACAAAGCAAAATTCAAAGTACTTTTATTTGCTGTCGCTGCTTTTTTAATTTGTTTTTATTAAGCAGAGTACACTTAAGATCAAATCAAAACAACCATTGAAAAAACTCATTTCTTACTGGATTTATGGCAATTCAAATATAAGACTTTTTCTGTACCTGTGCAAGTACAATGTCCAGTAATGGGTTAATTTAACATCAGAATGTTTGGTAAAGACAGAACTGTCTGATGGATATCCAAGAACATTGAAAACAAAACGCATGTGGTGTTGAATCATGTGTAGACATCATTCGGTTGTTTAGTGATATTACACTCTGTACTATTTCAAAAAAAAAAACGTAAATTTGTCATATGAGTAGCGTTCATGCACATCTCTGGTTCATTCGAAATTATAAACTTATTGTATATTCTTATTTACTTGATCTGGTAGGGGGTATAATAAAAATTTGCAGAAATGCTTGCATAACCAAAAGAGCATATTACGTTATACCATCTAAAGGAATATTAAAAACAAATTCCTTTTTTTAACATCATGTCCTTATAAAAATTACACATCATACTTCATTTTCTCTCTAGTAGCTTTTAATAAAATAAGATTAAATATCAAAATCGTACAGTTTAGTTCACCATTAAATAACATCAGATTAAAATAATAAGATAGACTTAAACATTTTCAAACAACTATTTTCATAATAAAATCCTTTATTATCTGCTTTAAGTTTTTTTCTTATTAGTTTTTTTTTTTTTGCCAATTATAAATAATTTTCATTTTCATTATTATTTTTATGTTTCCACTAAAACACACAAAAGAATTACCAAATTATGAGAGAGAAAAAAATAAATAACTTTATGACTTACAGTCGCATTTGCGTTACTATCACATTACCCAACCCACCCCCTTCTCCTGCAGAACTTGCAAATACTCGCACTACCAAAAAGATAATGTTGTTATGTTTTTATGGATTTTATTTTGTGCATTATGGCTCTGGCGCTAAATTTAATCGCTTTTTTTTAATTTCTGCTTATGACTAAATCTCTCAAAAGGAAGCCAAAGATACGGAGGACGGGTAAATAAACGGAGAATAAAATTAACAATAACAAACATACATTTTGTTCGAGTAATGGCAACCAGTGATGCCAACTTAGCCCTTTTTAAGTACCTTAAAAGGTAAGAGCTGTCTTAAGAATTTAAAGATCGAGGTTCATTATTATAAAAGTGCAGATAGTTACAATCCGTTTTAAAAATGTCTAGTTTGGCTATAAGTATTAGGACTTAAAGTGCCACAAAATTCGTTAATAAATAAAATGTCTTTGAAAATATTTGATTCATATAAAATGTAGTCTCAAACGAAATTATCATTGTTGTTAAAGCTACGAAATATCAAGCGAGTTATGCTTTAAAATTAATTCTAAGGGAGCATTGAAAAAGTCACAATATCCCATAGGTAGTGATTAATAGAATGAAGACGTAAGTCTATCAGTGCGAGGTTTGGAATTTTGATTCCCGCAAGAGACTCTGGTCTGTTTCACTGAGTGTTCCTCATACAGGGACAAAAATCCCGGGATCGAGCACATTTTTTGGGCAAAAATTGCGGGATTTCCCTGAAATTTCGAACTAGTAAAAGAAGAGAAGTAAAAATTTGCACAATTAGATTAAATTTTTTAATTTTTTTAAAAAACCAGAGTTATATTATAAAAAAAAAAAATATTTTTCCCAGTTGCTGCAAAAAGTTTAATTTTTTCACATGCAGCCCAGCTGCATATCCATTTTTTTTGGATTAGATTCTAAAAATGCAGTAAATACTATTTTTGCAAGATATGATGACAAAAGTAAAATATAAAAATTTATGGGAATTTAGTGAAGAAAACGCTAATTCGTTTGAAAGAAAATTAATTTCTTAACAAAAGGAATTACAAGTTTTTGAATTGGTCCAAAAACTGAAAGTTTCCAGGGATGATATTCTTATCCTTTACTAAGCTTTGATTTTCAAAGAAACATTTTATGAAAATAATTTAACTATTTCGGTTTTGTGTCAATGCTGTTGGTTTGCAATTAAAAAACTGGAAATTATGATTTATTTTTTTTAGTAACGTTTAATGCATCGATAAACCTATTTAATAGATCTTATTAATTGTTATTTGTTCAAATAAATTTAGTTAAATTATATTCCGCACCGTTTTATATTAGGCCAGAAATCCCTGGAAATTGAAAAATTAACACCGCTTTCCCGGGAAGTGAAAAAGTCCGGAAAGAGTTTAACTACAATGGGCCGAAGGTCTAAGTACCTATTGCTCAGTTAATTAAGTTAGAATATAACTTGTAATTGTAGTTGTTACTCTTATTAAAATAATATTAAGATGGCCACGATTTTATTAAAAATATATTACTAAAAAAGAGTGACACATTTATGGCCATTTTCTCAATGTATCGCCAAACTGCCTGCTACTTGACGTCGACATAAATTTATTAGACCGATAAACTGATCGTTAACGATTAAGGTTTGCTCAATATACCGACAAAATACATTGTTTGCAGTTGGCAGCACCTCTCAAAACACATGTAAAAAGTTGGGAGTCAGCTGATTGCAAATAAATAATTGGCACATGAGTGCCGGTTTGCTTTGCGACAGAATAGAATCAAATGAGACATTGAGAAAATCAAATTTCTTTAATGTGCAGTTTTTCATTGCGAAAAAAGATAATAGGCTAATGAGAAAACAATTATTAATGTAACACTTTTGTTCTTATTCCATATTTAATGATCTCATACTCAATAATATTTTTTTTATAAATTATTTAGTTGGACATTTATGGTGTTTTACCTTAAAATATTTACTTTAGTCCTTTTTGCCATTTATTATAAAGAAAGGGATAATGATGTACCAAACCTTAATTTTTTTTTTAATTTAGCCCTTTTTAGACCATTTTTCAAATGTCTCCATACGTTTCGTGTCCCAAGAGTTGGCATCACTGATGGCAACCATGCTGTTGCCATCGTTAGATATGAAACTTTATAAACTCTAACTACGAATCACGTTCGTATTAGACCCAACATCACTGCCATATAAATCAACTAGGAGTCTTTCTCACACATACAAACATCTATAAATTTATTATCAGATACTACAAATGGCTACATACATAAATATACATACAAACGTATCCTTTCTCATATCAACTTGTTAAGTTTATATGTGACTGGAATTTGTTGAATGTTAGTGTCAAGAGCCATTAAAATAATTTTGTATGAAAACTCATCAGAGAAGCAAAAATTAAAATTAGAAATTTCGCCAATGGGAAAAAATTTTCCATTTTGTCTTTGTGGTATGAACTTTTTAAAATCCACGTCTGTCTTTAAAATAAAATGTTGGATGGTAAAAAAAAAATTATTAATGAACTGCAAAACAATTGTGTAATAATTGGTATTGCGCAATAAAAGTGCCTGTCCGTTTATTTTATAAGAAGGTTGCACAATATATTGGATAAAATCAAAAGTCTCTACTTTATGTTGCGAAAAAAGAAATATTAAGCAATGTGTTGTCAACATTGTATAATACTCGCAAGTGTGTTTCGGATTTGTTTACTTTCACATATGATTTACAAGAGGGTATTGACTCTGTATTTTTATTTTTTCCTTTTTGGGAAAAATCACTTAATATGCATATCTACACGTTGTAAAAATATCGTGCTATTTTGTCTACGTTTTGGTAATGAAACAGTGGTTTTAAAAAATCTTTTTCATATGCCTTTAATGTAAAATTACAAATTATTTTGCTTCTACTGAAAATATTGAAATTTTGAGTTAAGAAAAATTGTGCACTATTCATTTTTTTATATTGCGCAACTTATTGTATATATATTTAGGTACACAGAAAAAAGTGTTTTATCAATTAAACAAATGGTTTAAAAAGTATTTTAATTTAATTAATGTGATAATTGAATCAATAATTTTTTTAGCTGAAAATATTTAAAAATTTAGTTTTGATTTAATTAACATTTTAGTTGTTTTGAAATAAATTTTCAATTAAAATTTTAAATTAATAACAAAAAATCTTAATTGACTTTTTCGTTTAAAATAAACTAATATAAACATGTAGAATTGTTGTTGGGAATTGTCAATATTTATTTAAATAAATTAACACATTGTTTAAAATTTCAAAGTTTTTTGATCACTTTTTTAATTTAAATTAAAAATATCATTTATTGAAAATATTTTTTCAAAATTTTAAAATTTTTAGTAATCAATATAATCATTTTGGTAATAGGTGCAAAATCAGCAACTAGTTTGCTTGATATTAGGTCTGTCTGCGTACACATATTTTGCATAATTTTGTACAAAATGTCGCAAAATCTTGCAAAATGTTGTCTGCGTACTCCAAATCTCTTACAGCGAGAGAGCCAAAAAGAGAATTTTTAGACAGTTGGAAATTAGAGAACTTGCAAAATGTTACTGGAGAAATTTCCTCTGGTAAGATTTTGCAACTAGTTTGAACAGCTGTTTTTATATACTGTTTGAATGAAAGAATTTACGTGTGCCAAGATAGCGTCGACGAAATAGCGTCGATTTTGGGAATTTAAAAACCGGGAAACCAAAATACCCAAATAATGGGGATTTACAGTATATGAACAAAAAGTTAGCGTCGAATTTAGGAATTTAAAAAGCGGAAGTAAAAATATATATATATTTTTAATAAAAATAATAAAAGTATTTATTTTTAATAAAAATACTAAAATATTTATACCGTGCAAAAGCCTGTGGTTCATTGCATAAATCAGTAAAGATTTTTACTGACCATTTTGGATGAACCCAGATTTCTCGGAAATTGTCCAAACGATTTTTTGCACGCATCGCTCATTTTGTCCAGAAAACTATTTACTTTCAGAAAATATATAGTTTATACCCTGCAAAAGCCTGTGGTAAATATTTTATATATTTTTATTAAAAATATAAATATATTTGGGCTTAAATCTAGTTTACCGACGCAGCTCCAAATAAAAAAGAAAGTACCCAGGGTGATAGAAAATGGAAAAATAAGAAGAAAAAATAAAAAAAGGAAGTTGACGCAAACGTTTAGTTTTCGAGTTATGGGCGTTTAAAGTTTTTATATATATATTTGATTTTGCAGTACATTTCCAAATGTATATGGCTAATATTGGTATCATTGCCAAGCGTTTCTCTAGATCTTTCTGGACATACAGAATTTATTTTAATATTTTTAGTTTATTTAGAAGTGGGACGAGTTTGCAAAAATACAAAAGTTTTTTAGGAAACATAAAAACAAATTTATTAATTTTTTCTAATTCTTTAATGTATGTATATACTACATACTAATTTATTTAAGAATTTTAATTAAAATACAAGTAAAACCTTCTTTATGTTTATGTTATACTAATGAGGAGAGAATCCTTGCCCATGGGCAAAGGCCGTCTATGCAGAGAAGCTTTAGTTAGCGAAGCCAGTGCTCGTTATACCATGGAGGAGAAAATCATTGCGCCCGGCCGAAGGCCGGCTATGCTGAGCATCTTTAGTTAGCGAAGCCGGTATTAGTTATACCATAGGGGAGAAAATATTTGCGCCCGGTCGAAGGCCGGCTATGCAAGGAAGCTTTAGTAAGCGAAACCGGTGTTTGTTATACCATAGAGAAGAACATCCTTGCGTCCGGCCAAAGGCTGGCTATGCAAAGAATTTTTTTTTGCGATGCTAGTGTTTGTTATTTTATAAAATTTGTATTACACTTTTATTTAAATAAACTACATTCTTTCCTAGTGCACTTCCGTAACATTTCGACGTAAAATGAAAAAAACTGTAATGTGATCTAAAGAGCTTAAAATTTAGAAATAAATTATGTATATCCAGAAAAATCTGTTCAAGAGCTTTAAAATGATACCAATATTGGCCATATACGTATAGAATTGTAGTGGAAAATCACATATTTATATGAAAGCTTTCAACGTCCATAACTCGAAAACTAAGCGTTTGCGCCAACTTTTTAATATATTTTTTCTTCTTATTTTTCCATTTTCCATCACCCTGGGTACTTTTTTTTTTTTTTTACTTGGAGCTGCGTCGGTAAACTAGATTTGTTCCTATATTTGTACTTCCCTATTTTAAATTCAAAAATTCGACGCTAACTTTTTGTTTATCCTACAAATACCCATTATTTGGGTATTTTGGTTTCCCGGTTTTTAAATTCCCAAATTGGACGCTATTCTTCAACGCTATCTTGGCTCACGTTTGTTATTTCAATTGTTTACACACCGATCAGCTGTTTTCTTGCAAGATTTCACTGGATACTGTCTGCGTACTTTTTGAGATATTTTCAGCCGAAAGAGTAAAATTTGTCTTACTCTCCCAAAAAAATTTACTGAGTATTTGCTACTGGAAAAGTACCCAGACAGACCTATTATGAATTTAGAACAAAGTTGGTGATAGGAGAAATTTAATAATTTTTTCTGTGTATGTAATGGAAACGATTTTTTTTTTTTTTATCAATTTGTTGGAAAAAAAAATTGATTCATTGCATTTCTTTTAGATAGTTGCTTAAGTACTTTTATCTCAGTTTCGGCACTTTTTAGCTCACCATATTTTGCCACTATTATGTTTCTTCAGTAACATTTTTTCTTCCCTTAGAAATTTTTATGGTTTTGGCTTTTTGCAACATTTTACCATTTAATTCTGAAAAAAGGCACAGTACCAAAATTGTTCATCCCTGAGTTTCTTTGGCGTACACTCTTAAATAATCGCACTAAGTTACACATACAACAATAACAATGATTATTGATGTATATTCATAAAAAATATGATTGTTGGAAAGTGTTCTGTGTGAGTTATAATATATTTTTTCTTTGTTTTTCTGTTAATAAAAAAGTTATAGAATTTTTTTTTTTTGTTTTTTTCTTAACATCAAACGAGGTCAAAAACAAAGTGTCACATACATACATAATAAATTGTTTTTATTAAATTTAAAAAAACCCGAATAGATATACATAAAACAAAAATAAAATATATTTTTTTTGATTATAAATCATAAAAAATGAAGATGTATAATTGAATAAATCGCAAAGCAGGCATTTATATAATCTAATGTTTTAACGAGATACACTGGAGAAATTAATAAAGCGAAAAGATAAAACGATTGTAAGAGGATTGATTTTACTCAGCATAAAAATTTCCAACATTTTGTTTTATCCTTTCGGACTGAATTTTATGTTAATTAGGTTGAAAGGCAAGATTTTTTGGAGGAGCGCAGAGCAAAAAAATGTTGTAATTTTCTGATCATAAATCTATACATTTGAAGAGACAAATTTAAGAAAATGTTGCAGAAAAAATCTTTAGAAAATGCAAACAAAAAAAAACTCAACTATCAGAGCCATATTGCGCTGTATTCATACATAATCTTAAGCGCCTTTTAATTTTCTGAAGTAGGGATGGGCAATATTTTGATATATCGATATTTAAAAAAGACTTCTTTTATCATAACGAATATTTAAACATTACATTCTTACTGGAGCCATCTGTAAAGCGGTAGCAATAATAGAATTATGCACAACATTTTTATACTAATAAGACATAAAATTTAAAGTTCAAAGATAACTTATTACTAAAGCTTCAAATATTTAACAACTTAACTGAACTTAATAACAATACAGATGTGAAAAAATTTACATGGATACCTGGCCTAATGCCTTTTCCTTGGTGGCTCTGGATGACAAGCAATGCTATTACTAATCTTCACCAAGCGTCAGGGTAACCAGCACACCCAGGTTGCTGGTCTTATACTGAATTATGCAGATTCAGTGCATAATCCAGCAATATAATAGACTCTTTGGAAATATGCTTGCAGAATCATTTGAGTAGAAACAGCACTTAGGGAGGCTCCGTCATTCAAGCCGAACTCCTCCTGCAAAAGTGGTACACATCAGTTACACATGGGTTTGGCTACTAAACACAACCACCAAGTGATCCCCGGAAATATATTTTAAACGGAAAAGTAAAACTCCCTGCAAATACAATCTGCCTGAAGAAAGGAAACCCAACTCATTGAAGACTACTGACCCCCGTATTACCAGATAGGATTTCTGACTTGTCGCGATTGTAAAATTATACTGAGATCTGTAAATTTTGGGTTTTTGCTGAATCCCACATATTGACTAAGTGTGTAACACCAAAACGATGACTCCTATAAACGCCAGGGGGTCTTAATATACATTAGTTTTAATAGTTTCATTAGCTTTTTAATCATTTACAGTATATATCGCTCAAAATATTATCGATGTTTTATTTTCACTACATGCCAATAGGCAGGGTTGTATTTCTTCTATCAGCTGAAAAGAGTTGCTACGCTAGTTATGAATTGCGAATATGATTTATAGTTATATCTATTATCTATTAATTATTTTTGAGCTTCTGTTTTATAAGTTCCGACTCTAGTTATGAATATGCGCCATAGAATTGAATTTTAATTAAAAAAAACAATGTAAGAGATTATAAATATTTATAATTCATATAAATAAAATGTTCGTTTAAAAAGCACTGTGTTCTCAACTTTTGCAGGCGTGTACGATTTGGCAAATCTGTTTTAACAAGATCTACGCCATTTTCTTCTAGTGTTGGTTTAACATGTCAATGCGGCAGTAAACAAGCGGATTTGTATCCCTCTAAATATAATGAGATCAAAGTTATCTCGTGACTTCGTCTTTAGCTGATCCACAGCTAATGGATTTTTGGATTCCGAACTATTCTCCTTCTCCGTTTATTCGTTTCTCAGACTTTCTAAAGCTATGTTCACATTATGTGTATATGTCATGAGGAATGTCACTTTTCTACACACATGTAATTAGGTGTGTTCATTTACTTTACTATCACAAACTTGCAAAGAGAGAGTATATAGGAATTTAAATAAATTGCTCTCAAAAACAATTAAAAGTAAATGAACACTTTGCCAGCCAAAATTTGCAAGTTAAATTAGTGACGAATATACAGGAATATTTGAGTACCCATTAATTATACTAAAGGCTGAGTTAGGCGAACGTTGCTGTACCCGTAACGTACTGTACCGTACCGCTAGCACGTTGGTGCACTTATAGAACATCTAAAAACGTGTCATATGTTTTCACATACATAAACAAAAAAGCAATAGTATACACAAAACAACACACACAGTGATGGGAAATCAAAAGGTTTAAATGGTGACCGCTGTGCAGAAAAAGTAACAAGTGATTAAAATGGTATTAAAACAGTATTTAGTGTATGTTAAAAACATTACTAATTTAAGATTTATATTATAGATTTGCAGTAAACAAATATTTATTTTAGCATTCACATACACATTTACATGTATTATTTTGTAAATGTGCATAGACAAAACAATATTTTGTAACCATTTAAAGGCTTTTATATATTTCTCATTACTATTATATGTGCATATGCAATTGTTTATTTTGTACATCTAAGTATATGTATATTTATACACATATGGAAAGATTTTGTATTGTAAGTAGTTTTGTCGAAAGTCCATAGATATACTGGAAAAAAGTACCAAAAAAAGAGCGAAAATACCCGCATTCAATTTAATATACAAGCAGGCCATTACTGCTTTACAACTATCACGTAACGACGGCATGCAATTCTATTTTATACAGAATGAAACGTTACAACTACGGTACATTACATTTCGGTAAGCTTTTGCATTGCTTTTCATATACCAAAAAGCGAACAGCTGATTGATACAGTACAGATACGGTACAGCAACGTTCGCCTAACTGAGCCTTAAGACTTGGGAAAATGTTATACATTACGGTAAAAATAATGTGATTTTATTAATTTATATTTGTTTATGTTGAATAAAATGAATCATGAATTGGATTTTTTTTATTTAGGAGGTGAAAGAAGAATTCGGGTTTTCTTCAATAATAAAAGATACAAAAAAAACCCTTTGTTAACAATTAAAGTATTTATTAGGCAAAACAAAATATTTAATTTAACAATCTATGTATAACCTATATAGGTATATAAAATTTCAACGTTTCGGACTGACTGGCAGATTCATCTTCGCACAGCCTTAACGCCGTGAGTTATTAGGTTGAAATTTGAGCCGGATACTGTTCTCTCGCTAAGTCGATCCACTAAAAATCGAAGAAATTATTCAACAAATTTAGTGCATTGCGACTCGCAAGAAACTGCTTTCATGGGTAAATGCTATTTAAGATGGAATTTTTGGAAATTCGAATGTTTAGGGGATAAATAGCGTAAAAACGAGTAAATTCGATAACCTCATAACTCCTAAACTAACCGTGAATTCATCCATTCGTTCCGAACAATATTTTTGTACGAAGAATAATTTTTTTACTGAGAGTGTTCTTCAGAACGATTCACCTATTTCGGAAAATTTGCCCGGAAAAACAAAGCTACCATATGGTTTACAGATGTTAACAATTATACAAACTGGCAGCACAACTAGCAAACTACTTATACTGAATTGTTTTCTAAAAGTGTGTTAAGATTGTTTTCTAAAAGTTTGTTAAGACCAAAAAAGGAAAGTGATTTTGTTATTTTTAATTATATTTATTTTTTATTTTATTATTCAGCAAATAGAACTATATGATGTGGCAGCTTAATTCAACTTTTATGTACAAATAGAAAAAAGTGCATCGCAGTTCATTTTGTTCTGAACAAGATTTAAAATTAAACCATTAATTTTTTAATTAAAGCCAATAAACATAGAATTAAAAAATGTTTTACTTAAATGTCTTTAAATGTCTTTGTTTTGCTTTTTCGTTCTACAAGTGGTACCTTTTTAATTTGCTATAATAGATATTAGAAACATAAAATTATATGTAGGTGCAGGGTCCTGAGTGAATGAGAACCTATAACGTTGGTAATGTTTTTAAAACTTAGAAACATAAACTTTGACATTTAAAAATTACCACGAAAGAATGGTAACGAGGTAGCGGGTTAAATTATTGTTAATTATAAAATAATTTTAGATATTCTCATTATCTACTTTATGGCCGTTTTATTTGGTGTTTGTTTCATAAAGTAAACAATAAGAATATCTCAGATTATTTTATAATTATTAAGAATCTTTTATATTGTAAATAATTTAATTTGCAAACAAATGTGTTAAGTATCGGGTATCTAGGTAACCATTATACTTGCAGTACTAATAAAAACACCTGATCGGCTAAAAGCAAAACAAACTACAAAAGGGATTTTTTTAGCAAGTTCGTTATTTTATTGAGCAATAAAAATAATAATGTTGCTTATGAAAAAGAAATAATTCCCAATATCTATTTGTTAAAATAGTTGAGCTAAATACATTCAATTTATAAAGTATCACTATCCAGTGTGACACAACGAATGCTGACGAGGGCCGTAGCGGGCCAGAAAATGCATTACATTCTGCTGGTGTCTAATAATTGTAAATTTTTCTGTACATAAATATACTTCATTGCCATCCAACGGAAAGCTAAGGTAAAATGTAACAAGAAAATACAATATAATAGTCTGGTAGGGTATAAAGTCATTCTTAAAAAAATTTAAGGAATAGAGCTATTACAAAAAGCTTTATAAAATACATAGCTGAAATTTAACTCATAGAATAAATTCGAAAAATAAAAAATGTTGAATATTTTTAATAATTTTAAAAATCAACATTAACTAATACATTTTTTAAAATTTCTTTTGGAAAAGTTTTTTTGTAAACAAAAACATGAAACAGCTGTTTCAAAAATTCTTGCAAGTAAAAATTTTACTAGTAAAAATTTGCAAGAATTTTTATGTCTCTCAATTTTTTTCTCTCCTTTGACGCTCTCAACTTGCAAATTTTTTGGGTAAATGAACACTTTCCAGTAACAATTGTTACGAATTCGTAAAAATGTTAAATAAATGAACACAGCTATTGTCAAAATATGAGTAATACATAAGGTTTATAATTTTCATGTTCAAATGTTGGTATGAAAAGTCCATTTGACATAACCTGTCAAGAAAAACAATCTTAAAAAAACTGAGTGGTTATATGTAAAAAAAATAATAATTATTTTTGTATTTTTTATTTTTTTATTTTATTTATTTACTATTATTATTTATATTTGATAAAATTTTAAGTAATTTATGCCGCCACAAACAATTTTATGTCAGATGCTTTGCCACTTGAAAATAGCACTCGTTCTAAATCAAAAGTGTCATATGTACTTTACACAGAGAAATAACACATGATATTGTTTGGAGGTGTTCAGACGATATGCACAAATATAACATGTGAACAAGTGACAATCCACATGACAAATACACATAATGTGAACATAGCTTAATAATGTTTGAAGATTGTTTCGCTTGTATTCCGTTTATACTACAATGAAATCTAGTAGATTTGATTTGAAATTCTCCTCAAAATCTAGTGCGTTAACATTGTACTTTTTTGTCATTAAAGAGATTATTTTTTTTTTTTTTTGTATAACAAAAATAGCTGAGCTGAGTTTTTTGTGTAGCAATTATTTACATATAAATAAAAAGGCAATTAAAAATTTCTATTACCTTTTATTTATAATAAACTTTATTTATTTCATCAATATTTTTTGTCCTTTCCATTTTTTATTATTTTCTCAAAGTTTTTAAATATTTTTAGCAGTTTCACCAGGCCGCCATTATTGTTTTAGTTTTTTTTTTTTTTTATTTATTAAAAGCTAATTTTTTTTTTGTGCAGGGAAGTATTTTTTAGTGCAATATGTGACGCGCAAAATTGAAAGGGACCTAAGGGTTTTGTTCAGGAGAGCCATTTTAAAGATTTAAATACCTGTATCTTTGGTGTACCATCACTGAGCGTGTTGGTATTGGTCTCATTTGAAAGCGACACATCTCATGACGCCAGGAACGTGTTGGTCAACCTTGAAAACGCGAGTAGGTCGTCCCTACCTCTTGTTTTGTGTAGTTGGTATTTACTGTTCCCTTTACCTTACTGGTCCCTTTCTCTATGCGCTGTCACATATGGAAAATATGGTTTTTCCATATAGCTCTAAAAAATACATTAATAAGTACTTCTTGATTTTGAGTAGACTTCATCAAAATCTAGTCACGAAGTAGATTTTGTTTTGTATTGGGAATCTAGTCAAAACCCACTAGTTGTGCCCGAAATCTCGTATGTACTATACTTCGTTGTAGTGTCAATAGCATATTATAGATTTTGTAGCATCTTCGAAGTAACCCAAATTTTCAGGAAAGTTATTTTAATTCTAACAAGTATTTTTTAACCGATGTGTCGGTATCGTTTACTTCCCTAATATTAACCACTAATAATTTCCTTTTATATTAATGAAATACACAATTTTCAACAAAAAAATATGTTTTTTATTAAGATCATAAACACATTATAGAAAATTATTTCATAACAAGACCATATTTAAATTTACCACAAAAAAGACATTTTTAACATTTATTGATATTAATTTGCAAAATATTTTATTAAAAAAACCTTTTATATCCTATTAAAATATTTTATTCTAGAGTTAAAATAAAAAGGGTGTTTTTTTAAGCCTGAAAGAACTTACAAAAGGATTAGCTGCCAAACGAATTGTCATACTGTATATACTTGTATACATTTATGAACAGTAATCAGTAAACTCTAGTTATTGATTCGCGACACTTATAGACGACTTCATGACTTTTGTGGAACACATTGCGATGAGGCTCATTTGGGCTTAACGCATTAGTTAATAAATAAATTGCTGCATATGCAGTGAGACCAGTCCACAACAGACCCAACTGCCTCCATTTAATCGAGAACCGTACCAAACGCTGCATTTTGTTTGCACCCTGGTGGCGTCATCAGATCTTATTTCTTCTAAAATTTTACATCCAGAATGTTCTTTGGCAAGAATAGACGCATTGCCCATATGCCCTGAATCATTTTCATATGATATTATCTTTCAAATAAAAAAATATTACTTTTGGTGTTATTTTTAACTGTCTCGAGTTCAAAAGAGTTAAAAAAACACCCTTTGGCTATTTCTCTTTGAATATGGCTTTTATAAAATATTAATTCAACTTTTCCTTGGTATCTTAAAAAAAAACATTCATACCATTTTCCATGTCTACATTCATTTATATAAAATATCCATAACAATTTATGGCTTGTTTCTAAAAATGTTCGGTTATCCCATAATTTATGCATATTTTATTGTAAACAACAACAGCAACATCAATAAATGTTAACAATTTAAAATGCTCCAATTTAACAGCAGACGCAGTAGAACCAGCAGCGACATTAATGTTTTATATGTTTGAAAACTGGTTTGCCGAGAGATTTTCAATACATTAGAGTTACTATGTTTTCAGTTGTAGTCGTTTTCTGGGATTTGTTAATAGTAGTATTCCATGTATGCTTTGATCAAAAACCATAAAATCCACGTGCTTCTCTTCTTTTTTTTCTCTTTTTGGTCTCTAAGCAAAAATGTTTCTAGTCTTTGCTATTTAATAAACATTTGGTGTTTTTATGGAGTGTAACATGGCCGCTAGCAAAAGCAAAATATTGTGGATGAAAAGGACTGAGAAAAGTTAAATTGGTGATGAGTAAGTTACTCCATTAAATCAAATGAAGATTTGAAAATATGTAACTAGACATATCTTCTAAAAATTTACTTACATTGCAATTTTGTCATCCCATGGTGCTACTAACACAGTATAGTACAATGGAGAATGGCGCAAAAGGGCAATAGCTTTTCATTTTATAAACGGTTTGGTTTAACTTTTTTAAATATATTTGGGCTGTTCACAAAAGGTGGATTATCAGGTTATATGTTCATAGCAACAAAATATATTTCAAAAAAATTTAAACAAATTTATTTTGTTTATGCAAGGCGAATTCATTACAGATGATCCTAAAAGTCCTGCTGATAACTTTTTTTCTTTAGCTTTATAATTGTTGAATGTCAAAATTTAGTTTATTATCTTTGTTTCTGTTTTCATTTGTTTCGGTTTTTGACATTGTACAATGATTTTACAAAAACAAATTGCTTGTGGTTTTTGTACGAGTTGTACTTGTTGTACTACCGAGATTACCTGGAATGAATTTGCCTTGTGTTTATGTGAATATAATTGAATAACCATATAACCTGATAGCCAGCCTACTGTGAACAACCCAATTGAATAAGGTTGTACCTTCTTCTTAGTCTTTATTAAGTTTCATTCATATTTATTTGCTATTTAGTGCTTAAAAACTTAAGAGCGAATATTCTCTTATAAATTTTTCTTTTGTATCCACACCACTATAGTGAAGATGGTGTTATGCGTTTGTGCTGATGCTTGTAAGACCTTAAAATATTGGTTCTAGACCCACCTTTAAGTATACCGATCAACTCAGAATAACTTTTTAAGTCGATCGAATGATTTCCATCCTTCCGGCTAGCTAGACAGCTTCCTTGGTCCCCATTTAAAAAAAAATAACGTTGATCCAGTCAACCCTTAGGACACAGATATGTCACGAGACGTAAGATTTTTTGTCTCTTTCTTAGAAAGTTCCCCTTTTTCATTTCTCTTTGCACCATCTTTTATGCCGAAATACAATGAACACAAATTTATTTAGTTAAGATTTATTGCAAAACTGTTGAAAAATTTACTTTTGAGTTTACCGCAACACTAGTAAATAATAAAGGGTCCGCCATCTAACGTTTTTTTTTCTTTTAACTAGTGCTTATTTCGTGAATGGAAACACTTAGCTCATGTCTGATTTGACAGATAATTAGTTTTATCCTTTCGCTGAACGAATATGGTTGTGTATACGCTTGAACAACGCTGGGAAATATTGCGACATTACTTTGAAAATCATGGTAATGTTGCAGAATGTGTGCGAAAATTGCGTACGGATTTTGGAAGAAGAGAAGCACCGTCAGCTCCGTATGTTCGTTATCTTGTGAAAAAAGTGAAAGAAACTGGCATCCTCATCGATAAGCCACAGCGTGAAAAGCCAAAAACAGTGCGTACACCCGAGAATATTGCTGCTGTGGCAGAAAGTAAATTCACCGTCGTTCTCAACAATTGAACATTTCGGAGACATCATTGAGACGAATTTTGCATAAAGACCTTGGTATGAAGCCATTGGAATGAAATTATTTTCCATTATTAACCGGAAGG
Organism: Pollenia amentaria; assembly: GCA_943735925.1. Taxonomy (NCBI): domain Eukaryota; kingdom Metazoa; phylum Arthropoda; class Insecta; order Diptera; family Polleniidae; genus Pollenia; species Pollenia amentaria. The sequence continues at coordinate 187,815,789 of OX031008.1, forward strand.
ATTGTTCTTTCAAATAACAAAAGAAATTTGAGAAAATATTCAGTAGTTTTTTTTATAGCATTTTCAAAAAAAAAAGTTTTTTGGCGGACCCTTTATTTAAGTAAGTAAATAACATTATAAAACAAAACAATATTACTAAATACATTTCTTTCAACAATATAAAACGCTTATTGAACTAATGCTTTTGTTAAACGTGGTTTGTGTTTTGCTATTTTTGTTTTGATCACGTAATTTGTGTTGATTGTACCGGCCTGTTTTTACACATTGCCACTTCACTACAAAAAAACGCTTTTTGTCTCTTTCTTCGAAAGCTGCCCGCGCAACTGATTTTAGCCTTTTTCACACGTCACTTTTTACATATCTGTGTGTAATCTGTGCCCTAGGATAAAAGTTTATTTAAACAGAATTCCAGGTAAATATTTTTAATTGATCTATTGCGATGCACCAAAGGTAGAAGTACATAGCAGGCGTTAATTCGCGGATGTATCGTGCGTTTAAAAATTTTAGGGCATGAAATATGACAAGTTGTACAACCGCATTATAAAAGCCTTTTCTGTCAGCTAATTTTTATTTGTTTACTTATTTGTATATTATATATTACACTTACACTTCTCTTTTAGAAATCCAAGCTTCGGTTTTTTGTTTGTTTTTGTAGTCCTGGCTTTCTTTTATTATACACTTGTTTATGTTTATTTAACCTCTTCAATAAATTTTTTTCCTCCATGATTCACAAATTTGTTTAAATTATTATTTTTTCTGTTGCCAGCTGATTACTTGTCAAAAATACGCAACGTGTTAAGAAATTCAGAGTTAACCAACTTGTTTTATTAAAGAAAATACTAGTTTAAATTTTTTGACAGAATTCTACAGAGCGCTCGCCCACTTACGCGTGTTGTGTACTACTTCCCCAATCGTACATTTTAAAAAGTAAGCGCACAAATAAGCCCGCTTTCAGACTAGGCAAGTTACTTGCGCAAGTCTGTTGCGCAACTCTTGATTTGTAGATGTCAGGTGTAAGGTCACGGTAAGGGAAAACAAATTGAGTACAGACTTTGTTGTCTGAGTCTGAGAGGGGCTAACTCTAACTGCGTTACCGTTAGACATCTTAAAAAGTGTCACAAACACTGATTCGTATTCACTTACTTATCCATTCAATCATTTTATCTTTTTGCTTCAATGTTTTTGCTATTTTATTTCATTATGATGATACGACTAGAGATTATGATAACAACTTCGAAACACAACCATTCTAGTTAATATTCATACAAGAGAACAAATCTAAGTATTTGTAAATTATATGTTTGTATAAGTATATGTATATGTGCTGCAGTGTTGCCACAACTTAATAAAGAGAAAATGCTAGATTTTTGTGAAAAATTGCTAAAATATAAATATACAAGAATTAGTATTTTTTTTATCTTTTACAATCAAATATAAAAGAAGTAAAGGTACTCGGCTAAGGATGAAACGATACCAGCAACTACTAGTATTTACTCGATACTTTTCATTTGATACCGAGTACTTTTGACATCGAAATATACTCGTATCGATCAAAAATTCTTGTTTAATATTGTGCAGTGTTGTCATAACTTAGTGACCAAAATGGCAAAATTTACGAAAAAAATGACTATAAAATATCAATTTTTTTTTTAATAAAAACACATTAAAATTCAATAACAAAACAAAAATATCTCACTAAGGGTGAGTTTTTAACATGGAGATCAGAGATTAAGTCATCCTTAATCTGTGTTTTTATTTTTCAAGATGAGGGTTAATTACTTTTATTTACCAGTTTAAGCGGCCAATGTTGGTGGTTTAAACTTAATCAACAAATGTCAACACAAATCCAGCTGTTAAAATACAAAGAAAGAATGAATAATAGAAAAATGAATTATTCTAGTAATGATGAAGACTTTAGTGATTCTGAAACATATGAAAACCAAAATAAAACAATTATAAGAAGTTAATTTCTTTTTATAATAATTAAAAGTGGCGGAATTTCTTCATTTCGCCATTTTAAAATATGTTTTTGCCTTTTTTTTATTCAGTAAGGCAATGGTGCCAGGTTTAAGTTACCACTTAAAAACTTCAAGCACAATTAGTCCTCAATTAAATTTATTCTCAGCATTATAGTTTTGTGCTAAGATTAAACTCGATATAAAAACCCCACTCTAAAAGTTCTTGACAATGAAATTGTAAATTAAAATAAATTTGTAACTTAAAAAAAATGAAAATTGAATATTTTTTTTAGCATTTAAAAAACTAAATCGTCAATTAATTCGATGTCCTTATTTGTCACCTCATAGGAATCACTTGTGCCTATTGGTTTTAAATATTTTCAGGGTTAATCATAATCATGATAACATTAACCCAACCTTTTGAGTTCAAATTTCAAAAAAAAAAAAAAAAAAAAAAAATAATAGTATAATTAAATTATCGAACTTAAGGTGTTTTAAATAAAAATCTTTAAATGGTTACTATAACCAATATTTCGGCTATTCTTTGAGTGCCTTCTATAGGGTCTTTTTCTTTCCTTTGCAAAATTCACAAATTTCGAACAAATTTAACAATATAACAATTAAAATGACAACATTTAAAATTTTTTGTAATTCAATACAAAAAAATATTTTTCAATACAAACTTGATCTATTTCAATATAAATAAATTTTTAACTTTCCTTTCTATATTTTTAAATTATATATCTACAATTTTGTGCTACATTTTCAGTGTACGACTTAAAATTAATTCTCGACATTGTTGGTACTTTTATAATTTGTAATATTTCTAACATAAATCTACGTTTATAATTATTTTCTGTGTTTAATACTATTGTATTCTCCAAATCTGGATAATGGTTTAGAATAGCACAATGAGTTGATAAAGCTGTTTTTTGTGATAAAATATTTCTATATTTTTGGTCTGACTTATGTCCTGCTATCCTAGTTTTAAGCTTATTTTTTGTTGTACCTACATATACTTTATTACACTGTCCACTACCATTACCCTTACAAGGTATTTTATAAACCATATTTGACATTTCCATCCTCTTTACTTTGTCTTTCATTTTAGTAAATAGTTTACCTACTGTGTTAAATGATTTACGAGCTATTTTGTATATTTTGCTATCATATATATTTGATTTTTGCAATATTTCTGAAAATGTTGGTATATATGTTACCGATTTGTAAATTCTCTGTTCTTTAATAATATATCAGTTATTTACTCCACAATTATTATATTGTATTAATAAATCCCTTATTAATTGTTTAGGATAATTATTTATACTATAAACAATAATCAAGGTCGAATAAAATATTTATTATATACAAAAAAAAAAAAAAAATAAATAAATACTTGTATAAATAGATAAAAAAAAATATTTTTTAATACAAATTTAGATATTTTTAATTAGGCTTAAGTTCATTGAATTTAATTTTCATTAAATTATTTTTACAACATGAAATCAATTAACATTTTTTTGTATATATGTTCATTCTTGACTGCGCTGAGATTTGAACCCAGGCTTTCACGGACAGGTTGCCCAGACTAGTTTCGATTGTAACCACACAGTCTCGTCGGTGGGGTTTGCCGTTTTACTCAGTTGGCTATTGAAGCCGGATGACGTCAATAGTCAAAAATCAATCTACTAATGTGAAATACCCTTTGGTTTAAGGATTGATGTGTGACTATTGACGTCATCTGACTTTTATTATACAAACAAATTTTAATGGATTTTATGTTGTAAAATTTCTGTCTTCATAAAAATAATTTAATGAAAATTAAATTCAATGAACTTAAGCCTAATTAAAAATATCTAAATTTGGATTAAAAACCATTTAACATTTCAATAAATTAACCACAATACTAATAGATAAAAAATATTTTATTTCTTTGGTAAAAATATTTACCTAATTGATAAAATCGAATTAACGGTTGCTTAATGTGACTTATTTCTGAAATCACTTTTAACGATGTTTACTTGGCTAAATATCCTCTCTACTTCAGAATTTGACCATGGAAGTGAGAGCAACTGTAAAGTTAATTCCGAAATTTGTAAAAATTTCTTATTGCCACCTGAACACAATTTCACTGTTGGTGGAAACTGATCGTTTATAGCGATTTTCAACATTTGTAAAATTTGTGATTTAATGTTCGTTTTAATTGTTTAAAATTTTAATTTTACTTTTAGCAACTATTTTCAAAGAAAAAGAAAACGGAAAAAATGTTTATGACTAAACAAACTGGAAAATGGCTAAAGGCTAAACTCATTTTTGTATGGCTCAACAAGGTGAAAAATGGCTAAATCTAGTTACTAAATGGCTAAATTGGCAACGCTGACATTATGAGACTAGGCCTGACGCTATTTTTAACATAATTTAGAATTTGTGCTTGTTCAAAAAAATATAAGACTAACTGTTATTTTTGCATGAAAGTATATATATAAAAAACTGTTATTTTTGTTCAAAAAAATAACAATTAAAAATTAACTCTTATTCTTGTTCGAAAAACAAATCAAAATTTTTAAAAGCATAATATTTTATCATAGACTAGTTTATAATGATCAATATGGCTTACTTGAATTATGTTTCCGTACTTCTATATGCTTCTTTTGTTTTTAAATTTGATAGTAACTGTTAGTTTCGGTCCCTGTTAAAAACATGTATATATACGATTATGAGTATACAATGTACAACATGTACTTAGAACCACGTACCTTTGAATTTACTTTGGTTTTCACTGGCTCTATATCATATCAAAGTATTGACCGATACAAGTAAGTATCGACGATTTTTGTTCGAGTAGGTATCGATACTTAACTACCGATTCAGTGCAAGTATCGATACCCAAGTGGTATCGTTTTTTTTATATTCGGCTGTGCTAATATTTAATACCCACCACCGAGATTTCAAATAGTTCAGGAGGGGTCTTTATATGGTATCTATAAATTATAAGCCAATATACATATATAAAACCTGACATAACAGTATTATAATTCGTTGCCTAATTGAAATAAAATATCCTGATTGGTTTCAGACATTATACGATATAAAAGCTTAAGCAAAATTCTAACAATAAAACAGTGAGTTTATCCTTTTTTACATTCCCCACTACAATTAGTTGGAATTCTCCCAACATTAGTTGTAGTACAACAATTGCAAAATTATTAATTTATTCCCTAAAATCACAACAAAAATGTTTTAAGGCTATTTAGGTTTTTTATATATAATTTTTAGGTAAAAACAAGTAAGCTTGATTAAAAAGTATTATCAAAGTATTAAAATTTTACAACATAATTTTGTCAATTCTTGGTAAATAATATTTCAGCTAGTGGCACAAAAGAGTAATTATTCAATGCTTACCCAAACAGATTGCTAAAAAATATCCTCAAAAAAATGTTGGCCAGAAAAGGGTTAAATTTTGTCATTATTTGATAGCAACTGAAAGTATATCCTAACCGAAATACACTTTTTGGAGACAAACAACTGGTTTTTAGTGATGCCTTGTTAAATGTGCATTGGTAGCAATTATATATTATTTTTTTAAGTATACCCTCTTAAAAATGTTGGTCATGAACGGGTTAATTTAATATATGCCTTTTGTGGCTATAAAATTGGTTCTTAATGATGTCTAAATAAATGTTATAAAATAGTAATGTAGTACCGTAAAGGGTTAATTTTGACTAAAATCTAAAGCGGTGGTCAACACCTTTTGAACGACTTATAGGGAATGAAAATCGGACAAAAAAAAAATGGTTAAGTTATTTAAATTTTCATAAAAATCGGATTGAAAAGCATCAAACAACTGACATACACATCTCGAGTGTGGTAAGATTTTTAAAATGTTGTAATGCAGATTTAAAGAATCCCTAAATATCTATTTTAGTTGGTCATTCATTGGACAAAAAAAATTTACGGAATTTTTTATTCATGAAAAATACCATTTTAGGACCATTTTTGACGGGGTTTAGCTCACGGGAGACTAGAGCCAAAATATTTCGGGAGTCTTCATAAAACATGTGAAAGTTAGTTTTGAGGGGGGGTACACCAACAACTGTTTTTTGGAGTCGGGCTAATGTATGTATATACATACATATATGTACTTCATGGGGTCTTAGATAAATATAAAAAAAGTATCACACGGAATGACAAACTTCATTCACCACTAGTGGTAGATATAAATGCATCAGTTATTTGTTAAACATTAAAACTAAAACAAAAAAGATGCAAAAACTGATATTTAAAACAAAACCAAAAAAGTTTTTGAATTACATTTTAAAAGATGATTTTAGTTAATAACAAAATAGTGCAGCTTCAAAGCTTCGTTCACAGTAGCAGCAACATTTTCATTTGGTGTTAATAATAAACCAACATTATTTTTCGCAACAACTTACATTTTACCGACAACAATATTACGTCTCTATTACTATTTGATAAAATAATTTGTTAACATTTTCATTCAAAACTAAATAATATTGTTCAAAACGTCACTTATAATGAGTTTAAAAAATGAATCTAGCATTAAATATGCTAAATTGGCAACAGTGATGTGCAGTAACATTTCTAAGAGAAATTTGAATGTTGCGGTATCATCTACCAGCAGTAGTTACAGTTCATTGTTGAGTGTATGTGTATGTGTGTGTATTTGATAAGTGATTTGGTAGCAATTTGCATTGATTTGCAATTTGACATTTTACTCCATGGCATCCAACATGTTTGTAAAACTTTATATTGATGACGATGTTGATTTTCGTGAAAGATTGGTTTTATTAGATTTCGTATTTATGTGTGTGTGTGGGGGGGGGGGGTATTGTTTATAGCTTTTGAAACTGAAGCAAATGGATGAAAAATAAAACACACAAAAACCCCGGATAGTTTATTTTTGTTCATGATAATAATGACGAACATTAAAACAACAGATGTTGAGGTCTTAAGTGTCTTTTGTTAAGAGCCTGACAAAACTTTATTTTTTATATAATTTTTTTTTAAATTGGTGTCATGTAGCACATTTGTTCTTTTATTAAATTAATTTTTTTTTATCGTCAGACATTATATACAATTTAAGTATATTTTTACTATGTCGTCAAACAATGGACTATTTAATTGATTTTAGCTTAGAAAAAAAAATCTGTAAAACGTTTTATATTGTGGCCAATATGAAATGCTTAAAATGTATAACATTAACAAGTTATAAGGCCTTACTCGCCCTTACCGAATCGATGATACTTACTACCATTAGTCGAAATAAAATTATGGAAAATCCTAAAACGCAAAAGAAAACATCAGCTTAAAATATTTTTAAAGAAATATTAATAAACAAAATGTTAAAATTTTTTAAACAAACGCATATTAAGTACGCAACTATTTTTTGCCGGCAAGTTCGTCGTTATAATAAAGTATATTTTAAAGGTGTCGAATTACTTTTGTTCAAAATAATAAGAGTTCGAGGAGAAGAGCAACTTCACAGATACCCTCAGCTTAAAAATTTACTGAAAAAATTATCTTAAGAAACTTGATGCAACTCCACTAGCTGACTACTTATGATGGCGTGCAAGTAAAAATCTTTAAAGAACGTCTAATGTAAACCACATTTTCCAAATACACCACACGACCCAAAGACTCTGTTTATTTAAAAAAAAAAAAAAGATTTACATTGTTTATGAACCATTGTTTGTATATATATATTCTGTAATTCGCTAAAGCTAAAGCTCTATCGCTAAAAATCTATAAAGTTGATTTAGCGATTTTTGGCTACGAATGAAATTCTGTAACGTGCATTGCCAAATTTGGCAATAATATAAAAATTTAATTTGCTGCAATTTAAGCTTTTAATGACATTGCTAAAATGTTTAAATATTGTACTCTATAATGCTAAATAATTAGTTGTGGCACGCTAAAATACAACATTTTTAGCAACGAAAATTTAAAGGTGCCAAAAAGTTAGTACAATACAAGTGTTTTTTAATTTAATGATTTTTAAAAAAAAACTTAATTTTAATAGTATAATGAAAGAAATAACTAAAAGGATGAGTTAAAAAAAAATACTGAATAGAAAAATAATAAGGCGTTTTATCATTTCCCTTTGAATATCGAATAAATCCGTGGAGTTGCGCAAATACTTCCTGTTCACAGTGAGTTTATTCTACCATTTAAATGGCGTCGATAAAAGCCACTCATATTTTTCTTAAATGTTTTTAAACAATAAATTAATATTAATATTGCTGCATATAACACAATACATAAAATATTCCCATAAACTATGTTTTTGTTAACATAAAATAAGCAAGCAATTTGTTGAGATGTCATCTGTTGAATATCACATAATTTCCGCATTTGGTTTTGTAATTAAAAAATACTACACATAAATTATGCACCTAAGTATTATTCAAATACATATTTGGCAAATTCTTAATACATTTTGAGTAGAGCTTTTAAAATTTTTATTTAAAACATATTATAAAAAGTTATTAAACAAAAGTAAAATTATTAAGGAAAATTAACTATAAAATAAGGTAGCACTATAATTAATTGTCAAACATGAATACTATATGTTTGTCTCTTTTTAACAGCAGCTCACAAAAGCAGAAAGAAAGAAATAGTCTAAAGATAGCCGTTTAGCTGTGGCGAAAATAGCAAATTTTAGCTTAGGAATTAAAGTTATAGAATACAGATTTAGCGACATCGCTAAAATATTTTCCTAATTTTTTTTTAGCATTTTTGCGATCGAGATTTAGCTTTAGCTATGCGAATTACTGAACACGGCGGCTGGTCCTTATTCGACTTTAAACTGTTTTTTTAATATTCATCTTTCGATAAACGAGCAATTAGCTTGTGACTCGTAAAAAATTGTCATATATAACTATGTGATTTGCGCGTTACTTCATATGTGAAAGCAGCAATAGGACTACCCTTCCTCCAAGCCCTAAGCGTTGTGCTAAAGCCAAACACCAATACTTATATTCAAAGCGAATTGGTTTACGCTTGATAAACATTGTGCACGAGTGCCGGCCGTGGTATGCAATCAGCTGTTCATTAATCGAAAGGTGGTGAGTGAATATGCCGAATTGCAAAAAATGTTTCTTTAATAAAGTATCCAATGGTGCCACTTTTGCAAATTTGTTTTTCGGATCCAACGCTGAGTTGTCTCACACGTTAAAGAATTGTTAATTACATTCCTTTATTAGTTCACATCCCAATGATTCTCGATTTTACCACTTACTAGGTCTGTCTGGGTACTTTTCCAGTAGCAAATACTCAGTAAATTTTTTTGGGAGAGTAAGACAAATTTTACTCTTTCGGCTGAAAATATCTCAAAAAGTACGCAGACAGTATCCAGTGAAATCTTGCAAGAAAACAGCTGATCGGTGCGTAAACAATTGAAATAACAAACGTGAGCCAAGATAGCGTTGAAGAATAGCGTCCAATTTGGGAATTTAAAAACCGGGAAACCAAAATACCCAAATAATGGGTATTTGTAGGATAAACAAAAAGTTAGCGTCGAATTTAGGAATTTAAAATAGGGAAGTACAAATATAGGAACAAATCTAGTTTACCGACGCAGCTCCAAATAAAAAAAAGTACCCAGGGTGATGGAAAATGAAAAAATAAGAAGAAAAAATAAAATAAAAAACTTGGGCCAAAAGTTTTCATATAAATATGTGATTTTCCACTACAATTCTAAACGTATATGGCCAATATTGGTATCATTTTAAAGGTCTTGAACAGATTTTTCTGGATGTACATAATTTATTTCTAAATTTTAAACTCTTTAGATCACATTACAGTTATTTTCATTTTACGTCGAAATGTTACGGAAGTGCACTAGGAAAGAATGTAGTTTATTTAAATAAAAGTGTAATACAAATTTTATAAAATAACAAGCACTAGCATCGCAAAAAAAAATTCTTAGCATAGCCAGCCTTTGGCCGGACGCAAGGATGTTTTTCTCTATGGTATAACAAACACCGGTTTCGCTTACTAAAGCTTCCTTGCATAGCCGGCCTTCGGCCGGGCGCAAATATTTTCTCCCCTTTGGTATAACTAATACCGGCTTCACTTACTAAAGATTCTCTGCATAGACGGCCTTTGCCCATGGCCAAGGATTCTCTCCTCATTAGTATAACATAAACATAAAGAAGGTTTTTCTTGTATTTTAATTAAAATTCTTAAATAAATAAGTATGTAGTACCTATATACATACATTAAAATAAAAAAATTTGTTTTTATGCTTACTAAAAAACTTTTGTATTTTTGCAAACTCGTCCCACTTCTTAATAAACTAAAAATATTAAAATAAATTCTGTATGTCCAGAAAGATCTAGTTAAACGCATTGCAATGATACCAATATTAGCCATATACATTTGGAAATGTACTGCAAAATCACATATTTATATAAAAACTTTAAACGCCCATAACTCGAAAACTAAGCGGTTGCGCCAACTTTCTTATTTTTCCATTTTCTATCACCCTAGGTACTTTTTTTGTTTATTTGGAGCTGCGTCGGTAAACTAGATTTAAGCCCAAATATTTTTATATTTTTAATAAAAATACAAAAAATATTTACCACAGGCTTTTGCAGGGTATAAACTATACATTTTCTGAAAGTAAAGTTTTCTGGACAAAATGAGCGATGCGTGCAAAAAATCGTTCGGCCAATTTCCGAGAAATCTGGGTTCATCCAAAATGGTCAGTAAAAATCTTTACTGATTTATGAAATGAAACACAGGCTCTTGCACGGTATAAACTATATATTTTTTGCACGCATCGCTCATTTTGTCCAGAAAACTATTTACTTTCAGAAAATATATAGTTTATACCGTGCAAAAGCCTGTGTTCCATGGCATAAATCAGTAAAGATTTTTACTGACCATTTTGGATAAACCCAGATTTCTCGGAAACTGTCTGAACGATTTTTTGCAAGCATCGCTCGTTTTGTCCCGAAAACTATTTACTTTCAGAAAATATACAGTTTATACCGTGCAAAAGCCTGTGGTAAATATTTTTAGTATTTTTATTAAAAATATAAATATATTTTTACTTCCCCTTTTGAAATTCCTAAATTCGACGCTAACTTTTTGTTCATATACTGTAAATCCCCATTATTTGGGTATTTTGGTTTCCCGGTTCTTAAATTCCCAAATTCGACGCTATTTCGTCGACGCTATCTTGGCACACGTAAATTCTTTCATTCAAACAGTATATAAAAACAGCTGTTCAAACTAGTTGCAAAATCTTACCAGAGGAAATTTCTCCAGTAACATTTTGCAAGTTCTCTAACTTCCAACTGTCAAAAAATTCTCTTTTTGGCTCTCTCGCTGTAAGAGATTTGGAGTACGCAGGCAACATTTTGCAAGATTTTGCGACATTTTGTACAAAATTATGCAAAATATGTGTACGCAGACAGACCTACTATGTATTTGCGGCAAAGTGTGGTAACCTGCGATATACAACACGCAACAAAAATTTTTTTATTTCAGTAGTTGATGTTATGAATGATTTACAATTGGTGGTCGCAACGTAATGGTTGATTGAAGTGACCAACGAGTTCAAAAACATCTCCTAATGCTGTAATGGATTCATGACACCAATTTGTTCACACAACGTTTTGTATGAATACTCGTTGCTGTCAGTGCAAACACATTCGATTTCGAATTGTCTGGCAATCTCATTAAGCAGCTCCAGCTCATCGCGCAACAATTGAACATTATCGTTCAATTCTTCAATGTCAATAAGATTATCTACGTGATCGGGTCGCGTTTTGTTGATATCCAATGCGTCTGCTTGTTGGATAAAGTTCTCTCTCCATCACTCCTCATATAACAGCTACTGAAAAGAGCTGGAAACTCGATATCAGTTAGAATTTTCTAATATGCTTATAGGGAAGCGAACTGAAACCAAAGTAGTCCCGTGGTAGTTCTTCACTTTATATCAATGGGAACTATCACTTTTGTTGGAATTTTCTTCCTATTCGAGTCCTTATATGTTACAGCCAAAATAAAAGTACACAAAATCTGGCTTTAAGATTTTATATAAAAATGGTTCTTTATTATACAAATAATTTTCACAGAATGACAGATTTTTCATACACACAAAAAATATAAAACAAAAACTATATTGATTAAAATAAATATTTCTAAAAACAATAAACAAAGTATTTTATATTGCAAAGTACAATTTCAAAATAAATCAACATTTCCCCTCAATACAAAATACTAAAATTAAAAATATTATTTTAATCCCATTAATTCAGTAAATTTGCAATGTTTAACTTTTCCTAAATTCTTAGTTAGAATATCGGCTATCATTTCATTAGTTGGCACATACTTTAAAATTATCTCATTTTCTTTATATATATTCCTAACATAATGATATTTAATATCAATATGTTTACTTCGCGCATGATATACTGGATTCTTTATGAGTTGCTGCGCGCTTAAATTATCACCATGTATAACAATTGGATCTTGAGCATTCTCTATTCCAAGTTCGAGGCATAATTTCTTCAAATAAACGGCTTCCTTAGCTGCGGCACAATATGCAATATACTCAGCTTCAGTACTGCTGAGAGCTACTGTTGCTTGTTTCTTGGACTCCCATGAGAATATGCACCCAGCATAGAAAAATACATATCCTGTATATGACTTACGTTCTATCTGGTCACCACCCCAGTCTGCATCTACGAAGCTTTCGATCGGCTTACCAGTTTTGTGGTAATGTAACTTTAAATCTTGAGTTTTCGCTAAATAACGAAGAATGTGTTTTGCCGCTGCTTCATGTTCAGTATGAGGATTCTTATTTCTTTGGGAAAGCTTACTAACTGAGTGTAGTATATCTGCTCTTGTTGTAAGGGCCAAATACATTAATGTCCCCATTAATGATTGATAATTGGTTTCATTTACCTTACCGCAGTCATCACTAGAACATTTTAACTGAAAACCTTCATTTAAAGGAGTGGACATTGGCTTAGAATCGTTCATCCTGTATTCGTTTAAAGTCTCTTTAATATAGTTCTTTTGACATATGGTAATCGAACCAGTTTCGCCATCCCTTTCGATTTCCATTCCTAAAAAGTAACTAAGGGGACCTTTATCAACGATTTTTAACTTACTTGATACTTGTTTCTTGATTTCATTTAATTCTCCTTTATCTGAAGACGCTACAATAATGTCATCAACATAAACTGCTATATAATTACGTTTCTGATTGTGATGTTTTGTATATAAACACGGCTCACTTGGACAAGCGACAAATCCAATTTCCATTAAAACATTGTCTAGCTTGAAATTCCATTCACGTCCGGACTGTTTAAGTCCATATATAGATTTGTTTAATTTTAGTACTGAGTTAGGAGAACTTTCGGTTTTAAAACATTCCGGTATTTTCATAAAAACGTCATCATGGAGTCCACCGTTAAGGTACGCAGTTGTGACATCCATTTGATGCACATAAAGTTCATATTCTACTGCTATTGCGAATAACAATCTGAGATTTGCATAACGAATTACTGGCGAAAAAGTTTCTTCATAATTTACACCAAACTTTTGACTACATCCCTTTGCTACAAGCCTAGCCTTAAACCTCTCTATCTTATCATTTATATCTTTTTTCAAAGAAAAAATCCACTTGCATCCAATAGCCTTTTTGTTCACTGGCAGTTTAACGACGGACCAAGTATTATTTTCAGTTAAAGAATTATACTCCTCTTCCATGGCTTCTATCCATTTAGGCGCATAACGTCCGTTTACTGCTTCTTCGACAGTTTGAGGAATGATTATATCCTTTTCCGTCATCATATTTAAAGATGTTTTGTACTCTATTTTAGGTCTCCCACGTTTACCTGTTCTGATTATCTTAGGTCTACCCCTACGAGTTTTATAATCTGTTGATCTATCAATTTCTTCAATTTCAGAATCATCCTGGGAATTTTGATCAACGTTTGCATCTATTGCTCGCGAAGTTGATGCAGTTTCGTCTAAATTTTCAACAGTTTCTGCCACTTTTGTATTTATTTCAACTAAAATATTTTCACAATTGTTGTGGTCTTCTTTTCTTAGAAATTCCTTTTCGATAAACATTACGTCTCTTTTTACAACTACTTCCTTATTTGCAACATCATATAACCGATAGGCTTTCGATTCCTCAGAATATCCTACCATTATATAATCCTTGCCCTTTGGACGAAATTTTTTCCTTACTGTTTTATCTAGAGCTATTGCCGTTGAACCAAAAACCTTAAAATGTGCCACTGTAGGCTTTTTGCCACACCAAATCTCTTCTGGGGTCTTATCCTGAAGTATTTTTAATGCTCTATTACGAATATAAACTGCAGTAGATATTGCTTCCGCCCAAAAATACTCTTCTAAATTTGCATTTATAATCATACTTCTAGCCATTTCAATCAAAGTTCGATTGGCTCTCTCAGCGACGCCATTTTGCTGAGGTGTATGAGGTACAGTTAGTTGTCTTTTTATTCCATTTTCCTTTAAAAAGTTATTAAACTCGTTACTCGTATATTCTCCACCATTGTCAGTACGCAGTACCTTTATCTTCTTATCTATTTCATTTTCTACCATGGCCTTGAACTTTTTAAACGTTTGAAATACTTCACTTTTTTCCTTCAAAAAATATACGTACATTTTTCTTGACATATCATCTATAAATGTCATGAAGTACCTCGAACCACCAATAGATTTAACATTCATTGGCCCACATACATCGCTATGTACAATGTCTAATAAATTTTCTGATCGAGTTTCAGATTTAGGAAATGGTTTAGAACAAATTTTGCTTTTAACGCAAGTTTTACAAACTATATCTGGGTGAATATTTTCTATCTTAATACCATATACCAATTTTTTCTCTGATATATCTTTTAATGTTTGAAAGTTTACATGGCCATATCTTTGATGCCATATTTCCATAGATTCCTTCTCGGAATTTGAATAAAAATTCGAATTTTCCCCAACTTCCACAATAAATAGATCATTTTCCCTCTTTCCTTTCAAAATTACTGTACCATCTTCTTCAATAAAGAGAACTTTCTCTGAATAAAAAACAACTTTTATTCCATTCTGTGCAGCAGATACCACAGAAATAAAATTTCCTTGCATACCAGGAACATACATACAGTTCTTCAGATTTAAGGTATAAGGACCACTTTTAAAGGATACCTGACCTCTACCTTTTGACTCTATGGTATGATCACCAACTAATCTTATAGTTTCATTAAATTCTTTAAACGATGTGAATAACCTACGGTCACAACACATATGCGATGTTGCACCACTATCAATGCACCAATTATTTTTGTTCAAAGGATTTGTTCCAAATGCATAGCTAGCCAAAGCTTTTTGATCGGACTTACCGGGGGGTTTTTTTCGATCTCGACATTGCGAAGCAAAATGTCCTTGACGACCACAATTAAAACATTTACCATTCTTCTTTTTAAAATTTGATTCTTGAATTTGTTTCTTCTTTGATGCAGAAAAAGCCTGTTGATCTAAACGTTTACCTTCCAACGAATGTCTTTCACCCTCCTCTAGAACTTTTACTTTCAGCATGCTCAAAGTTGGCAAAATATCACGCGTTTCCACAGCTACAACAAACGATTCGAACGATTTTGGAAGACTTGTCAGAAGAATAATTACAACTAATTCTTCAACAATTGTCACATTTATTTCAGCTAGCCTTTCAACTATTCCAAAAAATTTATCTAGAAAATGTTGCACATTATCATCTTCTTCCATTTTAAGTTGCATTAATTGTTTAAAAAGTGTTACTTTCCTTGCGGGACCACTGGGAAGAAAAATTTCTTTCAACTTACTCCATGCTTGAAATGATGTTTTGCAATTCTTGATGTGATTTATCTGCGATGGTTTGATACACAGCACAATAGTTGCCAACGCCTTTTCATCCCTTAATGTCCATTGTTCCAACTCATTAGCAACTTGCGGCTTCATACACTCGCCACTTGCAATCTTCCACAATTCGGAATGAACCAATAAACTCTTCATCTGCAGACACCAGGATTCATAATTGTTTGAATCCAATTTTTCAATTTGAAATCCGGAACTCATCTTTGGAAATCCGTATTAGCTTGCTCACACGATTTATTTCACTATAACCAAGACTCATAGGCCCATAACCTGTTGGAATTTTCTTCCTATTCGAGTCCTTATATGTTACAGCCAAAATAAAAGTACACAAAATCTGGCTTTAAGATTTTATATAAAAATGGTTCTTTATTATACAAATAATTTTCACAGAATGACAGATTTTTCATACACACAAAAAATATAAAACAAAAACTATATTGATTAAAATAAATATTTCTAAAAACAATAAACAAAGTATTTTATATTGCAAAGTACAATTTCAAAATAAATCAACAACTTTAACGTGGGGTTGTCATTGGAGGGAGTCAGTTGACACCTAACAGCCTCCATTTGACAAGTCACACTTCTATTCTCAATGAACGTGTTTAGTGTTAGTTACTACAATGGAATATAATTTCAACACAATGTTGTATAATTTCAATAAAACAAGTCCTAGCACTAAATTTAAAAACCAAATGATAGAAAGTTCCAAAAAAATGTGGCGCACCACCGGTGAATACTGTACTGTAATTCATTACTTTTTCTACCTTTTTTTTGACAGATATGATAAAGTGAAAGAAGACATATACGAAGGCGGATCAATAAGTCCATGACTTTTCGAACTTCCCTTGTAGTTATATGAAATGAAACACTGCTCCCATCAAGTACCACCTATTAATAGACTAATACACTTAGTCCAACATTTCTTCAATTTGTGTATCCCTTCCAAAAAATAGGATTTTTCGAGGTCCACAAAATAGGTATTTGTTTGACCAATAATTTCATCGTTGGAGCTAAATCTCTTTGCACCGAGCCATTTCTTTAGGTTCGGAAATAGTCACTGTGGGCTACGGATAATATGGCGGATGAGGTCCCAATTCGTAGCCTAATTCATGTAATTTTGCCATTGACACTGCACAAAAAAGAACTTTTTTCTTGGCCATATGGGGTCTTTTTTTTTAAATCCTCGTTAAATCGGTCCAATAAGTTAGCAAAATATTCGCGGCTTATTATTTTTTATTTTCAAAAAAGCTGTTGCCGTCACCTTATTGGCCGACAAACTTACCTTAGCCTTCTTCGGAGCTGGTTCACCCGGAGAAACCCATTGTTAAGACTGCTGCTTGGGGTCCGAAGTGTTGTAATGGACGCATGTTTCATCACAGTTACCAAACGTTATAAAAACTCATTCGAATTGCGGTTAAACAACTCCAAGCAATCCTTTGAAGTTGTTACACGATTACGTTTATGGTCGATTGAAAGCAAACGCGGCACCCATCTTGCAGACAGATTTCTTAAACCCAGCTGATCATTTAAAATCAAAACCACACTGCCATATTAAATGCCTATGGCATCAACAATCTTACGCACTTTTCTCTTCGATCGGCCAACACCGTATCATGAATTTTTTCGACATTTTCGGGTGTAGTGACTTCAATTGGCCGTCCAGAACATTCAGCGTCATTTGTACTTGTGCGACCACAACGAAAGTCAGTTTACCACTTTTTTTTACCATTGAAATTGGTAGCGCAGAGTCCCCATAGTTTTTATCAAGCTTTTCCTTGGTTTGATTGACGGTTTTTTTTTCGCAAAAAATAATGTTTAATGAGAACTCGAAATTCACTTTTTTCCATTTTTAAAAAAGTCAACGAGGTTGTATGTTTTGAACAGCTGTTAAACGCAAAGTAAATGACGGAACTTGCTCAAAACTTGACAGTAGTCTAATAAGAGGTGGTACTTGATGGGAGCAGTGTTGCATTTCAGACAACTACGAGGGAAGTTCGAAAAGTCACGGACTTATTGATCCGCCGTCGTACCTCATACCAATGCCTGTTGGGTATTTATGATGAACCCATGTCCTATCGCAGGTCTGAGTTGAGGTAAATTTTTTTCTTTCAACTTCTTTGGTCTTCATGGTATATTTTTTCTAATTTCATTAAATCGTACGAGCCGATCTGTGGGAAGGCAGTAACGGGTGAGTACCCCGGAAGGCTAGTTGGTAGTGAGTTAGTCTATTAGCGCCGGAAGGCAAGCGTAGAGCTTCGCGGGATTAAAAAAAAAAAACTTATATGCACTAAATTAAAATCTTCTTATTCAAAGTAAACTGTAAAATATTTAAAAATTCTTTTTATTTTTTACCGAGAAATTTCGGAGTCGGAGCCGTCAGTTTTTTTCTAACTCAGACTCCGCTAAAAACACCGCAACTCCGACTCCACAACTCTAACTTCATATCCCTGGTTCAGAGGCAACCATAATATGTTTGTGACTTCTTAGTATAGGACGAATTAATTTACAAATTGGTTACCGGTGGTAATAACATGTCTTAATAAAACATATTATGTTAAAAAATGTTTGTTAAAAATGGTTTTGTTGTTTGTTTTTTCTCTACGTTCATAGTTAAAATGCATTGGTTGTTGTAAAAACGTTGTCTACCAACAATGTTCATCAAAAAATAAAATCATTTATGTGGAGGTCAGCTTAATTTTTTTTTAAATGTGAGCATGAAGATATTATTTCACTGCAGTAGGTCTACTCATTGACTCAAATTTTTTCAACTGAATTCGTACAGGTATTTAAAAAAATTTTAATTTTAAATTCTTTTATTTTCCTCATCCACTTTCACCTAAAATACGCCCATTTAGCATTTTTTCTTGCCATTACTTTTAATTTGTGTAACTTTGCACGTGATATGTCAAAATAAGTTATAGACCATATCAACTGGCTTATTTTGGGTAATCATGATACTAACAAAAACTGTCATATTATGTCAAGTCATTTAGCGCATTAAAATGAAAATAATGACTAAAGACATGACATGATTTTGACCCACCAAATACTAGTTTTACATGAAATATTTAAATTCGATTTTTGTGGGAGGAGGGATGAAAACACAAATATTCATTTGCAGTTTGATTATGTTTATCCTCTAATGCAAAAACATCCTGCTTAAAGTTTGTATATAGTAGATACATATTTGCCAGGGATCGTAACGGTTATAAGTGATACCAAAAAAGTTATTTTATAACAGTTATTTTATGAATTAAAAAAAACTCCATCATTGACAGTTATTTTCCAACGTAAAAAGAAAAGGTCGAAACAAACTCTTTAAAATAGAGTTCCATTTTGCCTTCATAAAATAAAACTCATTTGAGGAGTTTTATTTCGCCATCATAAAATAAAACTTGTTGTAGGAGTTTTATTTTTTCCGTCTACTAGCCAATTTACACTCTAGTACTTTCGAGATTTCGAGCCAAATCTAGTTGTTTTTGGCTAGATTTCCCGTACAAAACAAAATCTACTCCGTAACTAGATTTTGACGAAATCTATTCGAAATCTAGTAGTACTTATTGATGCAACTATGTTTTTCCCCATATAGCACTAAAAACTACTTCCCTGCACAAGAAAAAAATGACATTTTAACAAAAAAAAAAACCAAAAACAATAATAGCTGCTTGTTAAAATTGTTAAAAAAAATTCAAAAATTTTGTAAAATAGTAAAAAAAATGCAAATGACAAATAATATTGATAAAATAAATGAAGTTGATTATAAAGAAAATGTAATGCAAATTTTTAAATGCCTATTTCTTCATATGTAAGTATGTGTTACACCAAAAACTTTCAGTCGGCGGTTTTTGTTGTGAAAACCAAATCTCGCTAATGTCAAACAAGTATAATGTAAACGAACTAGATTTGGAGGAAGATTTCAAATGAAATCTACTAGATTTCGATGTAATGTAAATGCCCTATAAAGTAAAACTCATTTTAGTAGTTTTATTTTTTTCCGTCTAAAGTAAAACTCATTTGAGGAGTTTTATGTTTTCTGTCAGAAAATAAAACTCTTTTGAGTTTTATTTTTTCCCTCAGAAACAAATTTGCATATAAAAACCATTTATTTTGCAGTAAGTTCATTGCAAAAATCTGTTTATTAATATTTTTTGTAAAGGCATTTTGATATTTGCAAAATACCTATTGTTTTTTTGTGTGACCTCAGTACTACAACAATGCAGATAAAAAATAACCAATGCAATGATCGACCGTCGACAAGCAAGGAAGCTTTACGATCTTCACCGGATGTTTTCCCCTCTTCGCCGGATGTTTGTGATGCATCGCAGTCTCAAAAATCGCTTTTGGGTCAGTATTTGAACTCCCTTGATGTAGATAGACAACAAGAAGAGGAAGAAAATGACAATGAGGATGAAAAAAAGCGTTCTATGAAATCGATAACTTTTTTCCAAGGCAGTTATCGATAGATAAACCTCTTTTTGATTACTGGGAGGCAAAAAAAAATATACTTGTATAAATTGGCAAAAACTGTGCAATGTGTTCCTGCAGCCCAAGTTAGCGTGGAAAGATCAATCTATGCTCTTAAATTGGCATTGAGCGACCTGGGATCAAATCTTTCACCAGAAAATTTGGAAAAAATTTTGTTTGTAAAATTAAACAAATAAAAAATAGAGTCTGTTAAAAAAGAAGAAAATAAACAAATGAATTTTAATAAGCACAAAAAATAAATCTTTTCAAAAGTGTCTTATTTTATGAAGGCGAAATTAGTTTTATTTTAGACGGAAAATATAAAACTCCTAAAATGAGATTTATTTTAGACGGAAAAAATAAAACTCCTAAAATGAGTTTTATTTTAGACGGAAATAATAAAACTGTTAATTTGAATTTTTAATAAATAAATAAATAAAATGAGTTTTATTTTAGACGGAAAAAATAAAACTCCTAAAATGAATTTTATTTTAGACGGAAAAAATAAAACTCTTTTTTTTAAGATCACCACAGATTCTGAAAGAGCTCGACAGTACGAATCTATTGATATATGACACTATAGTTGACACTCCGTTGGCTCTAACATGAAGAGTTTTTATGTTTACATTTTTCGGATAACTGTTATTTACGGTCCCTGATATTTGCATTTTCCAGCTCTCACTTAAATCCTTTTTCAATGTATTTCAGCATCCTCTATATCGTGTTTGATTATGTATCTTCGACAATGATGGTTATGGGCGATGCACTGGGTTTAATGCTAACGTTTATTGCGTTATGATTCTATGGATTACAAGGTTTCCTTTAGTTGCAGTACGGCTTAGTGTATTTTTTTTTAAATAATTTGCAAAAAAAATAGTATTATTGTTAAGGATTTCAATGAAAAATATTAACAACAATTGTTTGTTAAACTAGGTCATCGTAGTATTTTTATTTCGTTATTGTTGTTTAGTTAATTCCACTACAATAATCGAAGGATAGTTAAATGAATGTACAGTGTGATCTCAATATTTACAACTGATATACATTTGCATATACATATGTCAAGGATAGAGACAAATGACTAACAGTTACTTAGAATTTTAAGTAAATCACAAAACGTTTTCAAAAAGAAAATCCAATAAAAAATGTAGCTTCCGATGAAGCAGGTTTGTAAGGGAGACACGTAAAAGTTTCGCTTACCAAATCGCTTACGTAAGACATGAATTTTATATGGCGAGTTCCCATTTTGAATCAATACATTTTTGAGGCAGAAAGCGCTTTATTCAGTGCATATAAAAATTGGTGAATGTAACGATCAGCTTTGCACACTAAACTTTTTGTTACCGTTATTCTTTTATATGCTCCCTTCCAAATTTTATTAAATTTCTTTGAATTTAAGATATATTTTTTCTAATTTATTAAGAATTCGTTCACTTACCTTACTGCATTTCTGTATGTCTTATTGCGTATCGCTTAAATGGGTGCTTACTTGTTAAAATGCACTATTAGTGCTTTGGAAAATAAGAACATTTTTTATTGGGTAGATTAAGTAATCCCAAATAATGCCACATCTTTTTATTTTGTTTTACAAACTATATTTTCCCGTAGGTCTTATGCAATAGCATAGTATTTTAAAAGGGAATTGTTAGTATATATAAAATGTGATCCATCTCGAGGTTCCCTACTTTTTTAAAGAAAAAAACACAGAAAATTAAAATTTAATGGGGAACGTTTTTTACACTGCGGAACAGCCATTTTGCGGCCTGGAACTTTGTGTAATTTTTTTACTAATTTGAGGTCGCTGATTCCAAATCTAACCTTCATTTTTCTCTATCAGCTCCAGTTTTAGAGATATACCGTTATGTCCAAAATTAAGGCACTTTCAGCACATATATTGAAATAACATGAAAATAGTGCATCATATTCCCTTAAGAAAAAAAACCGAAATTCGCTAACAATATTATCTTTAAGACGTACTAACATTGTTTTAAATTTGGCCAGTAATTAAAGAGATATCGTTGAAGTTTTTAAAAAAACAAATAATTTGGAATCAGCGACCTCAAATTAGTAAAAAAAATTACACAAAGTTCCCGGCCGCACAAAAAAAGTTCAATTTTGTTCCGCAGTGTTATCATTTGAAAGAACATTCTTTGGCATTTATTTTTTGAAGATTATGTCTATCAAATGTTGGCCGTTACTATGCAGATGGTCAATCCGTTGAGTCCAATTTTCGATGACTCGTTCGAGAATTTCGACTGATAACTGGCGAATGACACGCGTAATGTTTTCCTCCAAGGCCTGAATAGAAAAAGTATAACGGTGTGATATCACACGATCTTGGTGGCCAATCGACCAGCCCAAAACGTGAAATTATGTGCTCACCGAAATGTTCTCTCAATAAATCCATTGATTGATGCGATGTGTGGGAAGTGGCGCCGTCTCGCTGAAACCAAATGTCGCCGAGATCACGAGCTTCAATTTAAGGCATCAAATCGTCGGTTATCATGACACGATAACGGTCGCCATTGACGGTTACGTTTGCACTGGCATCATTTTTAAAGAAATATGGACCGATGATTCCACCGGCCCACAAACCACACCAAACCGTTGTTTTTTCTGGACGAAGTGGCAGTTCTTGAATCTCTTCAGGTTGCTCTTCGTCCCAAATGCGACAACTTTGTTTGTTTACATACCCATTGAGCCAGAAATAGGCCTCATCGCTGAACAAAATTTGCCTCGAAAACGTCGGATCTTCTTGGAACTTTTCAAGAGCCCATAGAGCGAAGCGATGCCGCTTGGGAAGGTCGAGCTCCTTCAGTTATAAAATGCCAAACAATACTAAACAAAAATAACATGACATCATGACACGACTCACACATGATCTGTCAAAAAAAGGCTATTGAAAACGGTATCTCGAAATGGATCACCCGATATATATATATATATAGCCCTGGGGGCTTGTATAAATCAAATTATAAATTTTCACTAGCCCTAGAGGCTAGTATAAATTTTGACATAAGCGTAGACATTTTTGATAATTTTAAATCACCATAGAACTTTGCTAACGTTTCACACACACCCAGAGTAATAAAAAAATGCGTGTTTGATTTTAATTTAAAACAAATAATCTATTTTTACCCAACCAACTAACAATTTGTATATAGATACGGAACAAATCGGTCATATACACATCTTAGTCGTTTCGACTAATGATTATGGTTTACATATAAAAAAACGTAAGGGTTCTAGGGTTAAGAAAAAGGTTGATTTGAGTCTATAAAAACAATTCCGATTTTCGCATAATTTTTTATATTTAGTTTAACTCTTTCTACCTCTGCAATAAATTTGTTAAACAATACATAAATATAAAACAATTTCTTCAACCAAAGACAAAGCAACGCAGAGAGATTTTTTCATCTTTATGTTGAGTGGGATAAGTACAATATTTTTAATTGTGTACAAAGATCACAAACAGCGAAACGTTTTTTTAAACATTAATAAGATATTTCTATGACGTGCTAAATTCCCAATTTTTATTTTTGACTAATATGCCGAAATTGATTGTTGTGGGATAAGCTAGTTCCTATGCGCATTTCACTGGTTGCTTCGGCCAGATCATCAGGATACAAAGACTATGGAAAAGCTAAAGATATTATACAAGTAAAACTGTAAAGCTAATAAGAATTACAAACACTTAAGTCTTACTTGCAACGATATCAAATCTTAAACAAAACATCAGCTATTAAGAGTGAGTTTATATTTTCTTGCATTTCCCTACAATTGGTTGGATTTTTTCCGACTGGAATTGTAGTTGTAAATGGGTAAAAAGAAAGAAGAAAAAATGAAAAACAAATTGTTTCATTTTATTGTTTTCGTAAAAAGCCAAAATAAAGCAATTGATACTTTGGTTTTTTACGGGCCCCTGCAAATTTATTATCAAAGTTTTTTTCGGGCATACAAAATTTGTTATTCATTAATAATTTTTTTCACATATCCTTTTGCAGACTAATACAGAATTATTTCTATTTTTTTTTTTCAATATCTCCCACTGTGCCTAGTTATTTGCTGTTTGCATTCATTATAAACTTCAAAAATTCAGTTATAATCTGCATAAAGAAGAAAACAATTATTTAACGTTATACGTGTTTAACATTGGTAGGTCCTAATTTGGCCACCCTATAGTTGACCGATAATTGTATTAGAAATTAAAACAATAATCCTACTAGTATTATAAATGTGAAAGTTCGTGTTTGTGAATAGGTGAGTTTGTATGTTTGTGCCGCAATCACGCGAAAACCGCTTCGATGGACGTATAGGGATAAAAGGTAAGGTAAGGTAAGACTGGGAAAAATTAGTATATTTTTTCCATTTGATAAATTTGGTATGCAGGTTGCATATGGTCGAGATTAAACAATAGGGTACTTTTAAAGGGGTAAAAATGGTATATAATTGGTCTTCATACAGATTATATCCTACATTTACATACATTGTACTTTCTTTGGCCCTTATATGGTGAAAATGCGATAATTTTGGTACTTTCTTAACTCTGTTACTCTTTTTCTTTTCGATAAATTTGGTATAGCGATATCATATGGCCTAGATTAAAATATAGAGAACCTTTTACGGGGTAAAAAACGAGAAAAAAAATTTGTAATTTTCCTCTATATGATAAATTGCATACAAACCGGAATATACAGGGGTATCTGCTTTTTACATGGACAGTTGTATGTCGGTTGCTCAAGAGTATCGAATGCTCAAAACTTTTTGGCTAAAAATAATAAATCTTGAAATATTGTTTATATAAATATTTTAATATAAAATAAGTACACATAACACATTTTAAGTGGTATTTTATCAATTAAAAAAATTGTTTGAAAAGTATTTCAATTTAATTAATGTGATTATTGAATCAATTATTTTTTAAGTTGTAAATAACTAAAAATATAATTTTGATTTAATTAACATTTTAATTGTTTTAACAAAAAATTTTTTATTAAAATATTAATTCAAATAACAAGAAATCTTAATTGATTTTTTCTTTTAAAATAAAATAATTTAAACTTGTAGAGTTGTAGTTGGAAATTGTTAAAAACCTGAGCTATATTTAATTAAATCAATTAACACATTGTTTGATATGGCAAAGTTTTTTTAATAATTTTTATAAATAAAATTAAAAATATCATTTATTGAAAAAAAAATTCACAATGGTCAAGTTTTACAATTTTAAGTAATCAATATTATCATTTTGGTTATAGGTGCAAAATCAATAAGTTGTTTGCTTAATTCTATGATTTTGGTGATTAGAAACAGTCAGGCCTGTCACGGAAATCAATTGCGATCGAAAGTGATTTCGTTCGCAGGGCTGAGTTTTTAATTTTTTCTGTGTATAGATGTGGAAAATTAATAAAAGCCCTGTGCCCATGTTCTGTAACTCCCGCGTCGAGAATCTTTTCGATTGAAATGTCAGGAATGAAACAAAAATGCCATAAATTGAAACAAACAGCTGTTTTTCTCACTTAACTGCGTCTGTAACATTTCTGGCGAGTAACAGCTGTCACGTAAGGAAATTACTCGCCAATATACTGAAAAAAGTGTGTCTGTAAAATTTTTGTGAGAAAGTTCCCGCTTTGAACTGTCAAATAAACTCACGCGTAAAAACGGGGTGAGAAAAACTTTTAACACTAAAAAATTAATTAAAAATGCAAAATGCAATGAATATGAACGCGGAAGAGATAAGTATTTTGTTCTTGGCAGATTTTTTCATTGTTTAATTATTTTGCTTTTAACATTTTTGAAAAATATACGAATGTTTTTAAAGCAATTTTGTAATCAACAAACATTAAAGTCGCACTTTACATTTTTTTGTATAGCCGACGGCTGTATTTTCGCCGCCGTCATTGAAAATTTTTCAATTTTAGTTTTTTTTGGTCGCCGTCAACGATATATTTGACTGGCGTTCTCAATATCTGCAATTTCATATTGGCTTCGAGTGGAATATTATGACATTTATAACGTAACGACGTAATAACTTTTGATAGTTTTCGACATGAGTTACAGACACACTTTTTTCTCACTTTTTGAGAAACGATGGAATATTTTGTTTCACATGTTTTCGATGCGAGAAGTTCTCACCAAAGTTACAGAACATGGGTACAGTACATTTTTTATTGGAAAACCCCTTTTCTTTTAGCCTTGCTCAAATTTTCACGTAAACGAAGGCCGGCTAGCTATTGTACTTAATATATGTATGTACATTAGAAATATGTATGTATATGCACATGACTGCTTTAGTAAATTTAACTCATTTTTTAATATTGTTTCATTTTGTAAATGGTATTTTAAATAAAAGTACTTTATTTAGTAATTTTACATATTTTAAAATAATAAATTTTGTTCCTTTCCTTAAAAAATATTTTGTTATTAAATTGTATACTTAATTACGTCTATTATACAAGGAAACATATATTTTATCTTCTAACACTCAGGTGCACTTTTTTAATAAATGAAGCTTTGATGTTATAAAAACAGAACAATACCCCAACAATTTCTGGGCAGGAGTATCAAGAAAAATGAATACCGAATAACGTTATCCTACTTCTTTAAAATGAGAAGAAGATAATCAAACGTACACAATGCAAGATGTTCATTTCTCAGGCTTAAGATAAACTCAGCGACAACATATACAAAAATTTCTTTTTTTTCCATTTTATAGTGATGTATTACAAGCAATTCATAAGCGTTGAAGTGTTAAAATACTGCAGTACCACAGGCATACACAGATACTGACGCATACACAAACGTACTTATACACTTTTACGACAATGGCAAAATGAACGAATTAATATTAAGAATAGAATAAAGGCGAAGAAAACAAAACTGAACTGTTCCTCGTCCTGTGCAGGATCAAAACGAGCAGTTCAGCACAGGATGGGACATGACAAGCATGATAGAGCAGAGTGAACATAAATGCCACAATAATGGTTGGCATCATTTGTCACTAAGAATTATGGATGAGATAAACAATGGAAACAGGAGTACTTCTAGTTGTTTTATTTTTATTTCCAACAATAAAATGAATAAAGTTGCGAAAGGAAGGCACATTATAAATATGTATGTTCTGGTTTTTTAAGGAACATAATATAAGACAAAAACTAATTGCATTTATAAAAAACCAGAATAATTAAGGCGACTTTGACCAATTTTGATAGGGCACCGCAAACGGTGGCAACTTTTTGCAAAAATGCAAAAAATATCTTTTAATAAAATCCAATTTTTTTTGGAGTTTTTGGCCGAAATGTAACTCTTTGCAATAGTTACACGTGAAAATTACTCAAATTCCGAAAATCGCACACATTTAGGGAATTCACATGGTGTACTATTGTGTTGTAATTATCGTATGTGCTTAAACTATACCACAGTTGTAAATATGTTGTTGGTATGCTTCTTGTAAATATATTTTACAACAATACAACATAAGCTTGTCTGTTTTTCATGTGAACTATGTAGTATGCTCGGTGTCAGCCGTTTTTTGCTTACTGGTTTTCTATTTTTTATTGTTCTGCTTTAAAAAATTTTTGTAAATTCTACAACAACAATCATTAATTAGGTAAATAAAAAAACCAAGACACATTTATAAAATGGAAGTAAAAGAAACAATTTCGTTAAGTTTTTGTGCACAAAAAAATGGAAAAATATAAATTAATTGCTATTATAGATAAAGCCAAAATGGGTAAGAAAACATACCACCAATAAATGATTTGTTGTCGAAGAAAATGCGATTATTGACTTTTTAATAAGAAAAGTTTACAATTCAAATAATAATGGACGAATAATTCCAAGTTATTCGTGAAAGGAATTTTATATTTGATCAGTAAAAAAAATAACGACAAAAATTGAATACCATATTCTTCAATACAATTCATTTTGTAATTGAAAAGGCACCAACAACCGAATTTGTAAATATAAAAAATAATTTTGTTAATGAAAATTGTTCTAATTCAACAAACATTTTTAAAAATGAGTTTGCAACATTAAATAAAATATTTTTTAGCAATCAAATAAAAATTTTAAATTCATATTAGCAATATGTTTCGTTGCTCATAAATTTTAAAAATTGTGTTGCAATTTTTAAAGAAGGAAATGCATTAAAAATGTTGATTTAATTTAATTTTTTATTTAAATATAAAACAAAAAAATCTCATCACAAATTCAATCACAAAAAGAAGGTTTTAACACGTGCACAAAACGGATTTTCGACACAATCATCAACTATGATTTAAAAACTAGAATAAATAATACCGCGTTAAAATTTCGATAAAACGTTTTTAATAATAGCTTTACTTACCTGTTAGATAGACTTAGTTGTCAATAACGATAGGACTCTTTTATTCTTTACGAGATTGAAACAGAAAAAAATTTATTTGTTTAATTTTATATTGAAAATTATTGACAGAAAATTATTTTATTTTTTCAACTAAAACAAATCAGGTGTGTTATTTACAGAAAATTATTGCTTATTTTCAACAATGGTTACTAGTAAGTGTTCACGTACTCGAAACACTTGCAAGGAGAGAGTGATAAAAGAGCATAACAATTTGAGAGACAAAATTTTTTTTGAAAATTTCTGATAGTAAAATATTTACCAAGACGAAATCATGTATACGGTGGTTTCGATACTACAACAAGTAACAACACCAAAAACACATCAATTTATTTTTTTGTTGCTTTCGTTGATCGATGTGTCAAAAACACAAGCAACTTTTGACATTTCTCTCTCTAAGTAAGAAAAAAAGTAGCACAGCTGTGCTTTCAACGCCAACTAAAAAAATTCGCCTTGATTTTTACTAGCAAGAATTATTTAACCACCTATTTCATGTTTATGTCTACAAAACAAAAATAATTTTCATAATTTTTAAATTAAAAGTTTTCCAATAACATAAAATATTTATTGTTCTTAAGTTAAGGATCAATATTCTTGCGCAAATTTTTCAAAACAATTAAATTTATTTAGAAATGATCTCGTATGTTTGAGATGAATAGTGTCTACCACTAGTGATGAATGAGGGTATACTTAGTTTGTCATTCCGTCTGAGACTTTTTTATTATACGTCTAAGATCCCATAAAGTATATATATTCTGGTCTCTTGAGTAATTTTAAGTCGATTTAGCCAAGTCCGTCTGTCTGTCCGTCTGACCGTCTGTCAGTCTGTTGAAAACACTCACTTTCAAAAAACGCAAAACAAAAGAACAAACTTGGTCTCAAATTACTTGTGGTTATCCCAAACAGTTTGGGATTGAAATCCAGCAACATCGGTTCAGTAGGATCAGAACTATGAATCAAAATGTGGAACCACCACCATACAAAAATTTATAATTTTGATACAAAAACTAACATAAATAATGGAATAATGCACGGAATGATATAACATTTTGCACAAATTCGCTTTATACGACTGGAACTCATACTTTTAAGTTTTCGTGAAGATCGGTCCATAATTGACCATAGGCCCCATATAACATATAACTCGCGGATAATGGTCTAGTACGCCTAAAACCGTAATCCACTATAGAACCTCAAATGACACTGTAAAATTTTTTGAAGATCGGTCGATAATTTACACTAGGCCCCATATAAACCCTTCTCCCGGAAAACAGTTTGGTACGCCTTAATCTATAATAAATAATGCTATTATAATTAAATTCGGTACGGTACAGTTTTGTAGGACTAGAAATCGCACTGCTAAATTTCGTGAATATCGGTCCATAATTAGACCCCATATATACCCTACTTCCGGTAAATATTTTAGTACGCCTAAAACCGTAATACATAATGCTATCATACTAAAATTTAAAGGACCAGATTACACTATAAATTTTTTGAAGATCGGTCCATAGTTTACACTAGGTCCTATATAAACCCCATATGAGGTACCAAATTTTAGTATGATAGCGTTATTTATTTCGGTTTTAGGCGTACTTCAATATTTTCCGGGAATAAAAAGTTAAAGTTTGCCCAATATTCAATTAGAAAAATAGTTAAATTACGGGTACATTTACAACATAAGGAAGGAAAAGTATATTAATTACACATTATTAAAATAACCAAAATAGCCGGTTTTTTGATATTCAAAAAATGGAGATTTTAAAATAACCGGCTTGGGCAAAAAAACACCGTTTGATTTTCCAAGTTAATATCCTCTTTATGATCAAGTGAGATAGCTGCCCTTATTTTTCTAGTTGGAGTCGAAAAAAAGACTATCCATGGCTTCTTATTTTCTATTATTTCCGCATTAAGTTGGTCCTTTTGTGTGTTTGTTAATATGCAGGGACTGAAAATAACAGTTATTTTGAAATTTTAAAACAAAAAAAGCATATAGAAGTAAATGCCGCCAAACTGATTCAAGTATACCATATTGATCCTTATGAACTTTTCTACGATAATATATTATGATTTTTCACGTTTGGATTTTTATTTTTTCGATCAAAAATAACAGTTATTTTATGATTTTTATTTTTTTGAACAAAAATAACAATTATTTCTTGATTTTTATTTTTTCGAGCGAAAATAAAAGTTATTCTTTAAAGAAATGTACGTGTTATGATTATTGAGTTGTCTTTAAATATTAATTTAAATGTGTGATCATCATTGAGATTTCTTATGCGCATTAAAATAAATATTTAAAGTCAACTAACCCAGCAAAAACTAGACTTAAAATTACTTAACAACTTACTTTTCAATGACTACTTCATACCATCTGCATGACATAGAAGTAGTTAAGTAATGGTTGTCATATAGTCTGATACATAAGCACTTGATTATGAGTTGATTAACGAAATTTATAATTAATTCATAATAAAATGAATGTATGGTTTCATTTATTCAAATCTAATACAAATTGATTTTAAATACATATTTTTTCTTACAATTTGTTTTTTTTTTTATTTGTTATAAATGAATATAAAAAAATTAAATACTTAATTGATTTCAATATGTACTTTAAAATTAAAATTTTGAATAAAAAATACACTAATCAATCAACCAAACGATATTATATCGTCTAGGTGATATAAATTGTAATATATGATATCGATCTTGTATCATAAACGATAGTATTTAAATTGAACATTTCCTTATAATATCGTTTTTCCATGAAAATATCATAACTTTTTTGCAATCAAATCGTTCTCTGGTTTATTGGGTATGAATATGTCCTTGATGCAGGGTAGTAAAATTTTGCATTAGAAAGCAAATTAAATTAAAGTCATAATTTTTTTGACATATTCAGTTTTGTTGATAACAATGTGAAGTGTCTTTTTCTAACGAAACGTGGTAATGACTTATTTAACTCTCTATTTAAAAGGGAATGTGGTAATGACTTATTTAACACCCTATTTGTAAGCGTAAGTGGTAAGTACTTGCCTCCAATGACATTACCGTGTTAAAATAATGCGTTAAAATGCTAGTGTATAAGTGGTGAAGAGTAGTTATATTAGCTTTTTAACTCATTACTTTGCAATGTAAGTTTTTGCTGGGAAATAATTATACCACGTATATTTCTTTAAAGAATAACTTTTATTTTTGCACGAAAAAATAAAAATCAAACAACAATTGTTATGTTTGTTTAAATAAATAAAAATCAAAAAATAACAGTTATTATTGTTTAAAAAAATAAAAATCATAAAATAACTGGTTTTTTTGATCGAAAAAAT
Source organism: Pollenia amentaria (assembly GCA_943735925.1). Lineage (NCBI taxonomy): Eukaryota > Metazoa > Arthropoda > Insecta > Diptera > Polleniidae > Pollenia > Pollenia amentaria. The sequence goes on from OX031008.1 coordinate 187,847,837, forward strand.
GAAAATAAAAAAATAACGGTTATTTTTGTTCAAAAAATCAAAATCAAAAAATAACTGTTATCATCTGACTTTTATGAAAAAAGGAATAACTGCTACTGTCCCTGTTAATATGTTTATTAAAAATTTGTGATTTACTCTTTAAATCAAGAAAACATAATTTGTACAACAAAGAACTCAGTAAAAAAAAATAAAAATATATATGTGTGTTATATAACAATACCTGAACAAACCAAAGAAATGAAGGAAATGATGATGATTTTATGTTCTTTTAAAATAACAGGCCAAATATAAAATTAACAATTTTTTTTAGAGCTGGAGCTATAATGAAATCCAAGGATTCAAAATGAAAAACACGTGAACGTCTTACGGCTTTAGTTATAAACCTAATTTATTTGTTTTAGCTAAGGGGGTATACTTCATTAAAGCATTTTAAGTTATTTTAAATTTTATTAGTCCCTAGCTTAACCCGGTGCGCTTTGCTTTGAAATAAAAATTAGTAACATTTGTTTATTTATTGCTCCCCCTGCGCCTTCCCCCTTTATTTATATTTTTAAAGGTGTGGGATTAGCACTTTCCCTGATTTAAGGGCTCAGAAGATCCTACTACAAAATGTTAAAGAAAATGGGTGCATCGGCTCTTTAGATATGCTATGCTTAATATTGGCATCGTATAGAGGATACCACTTACCCAGCCCCTATCGAAAAAAGTAGCCTATATTATTTTTTGGCCTCACGTGATGTCACTATAAAAATTTCAGCAAAATTGGTTAAGTTTTTTAGGAGTCTATAAGCAAACAGACAAAAATGTTTAATTTTTATATATCTAGAAGAAAAATTTTATATGAAAAGGCTCCTGTATATACCTGTATATTCTTTATTGTTGCCATTTAATTAGATCTTAATAATGCTAAATAACGTTTCCTACTTATTGAATATTTTATGAGTTACTTTAAAACTGAGTTTCATTCTATTTTTATAGGTTTCTCTAAATAAAGAATTTTAAATGGACTTTAATTTTGTTCTCTATCCTCTCTTTAACATTGTTAACGTTTTAATATCCAGTGGAGAACAGTTTCCTTTTTTTCATGGTATAAAACACATAATTCTTTTTTTAAGTTCAATTTAATGTTGCATCAATAAACAATGATGACTTTTCGATTGCGATAAAATCACACAAAGTTATTTAGTGAAGGAAATCGAAAAGAAGTATGGTTACAAATATTAGGGTGGCTTTAGATAAAGAGAATATTTTGGAATTAATGCAGCATCTTAATTTTCATTTAGTTGTAATATTATTACTTAATGTATTAGCACAGAGAGAGCTAAAATGCTAAAATATCCTTGAATTTTTTTCAAATTTTATTTTCATACATCAAGTATTATAAGCTACCTTAATACATATGTCTTCATAAGTCCTACCTATCGCCAAATGAAACGTAATACTAGAGAAAATAAGAAAAACCGTTCACATAAATTCGAATTTTTTTCTGCTGATGTTTTACTTTTTCTTTAAATAGCCAGAGGGTTCAAACAAAACGAAAAACAAAGAAACAGAAACAACCAATTCCTGAAGATGTCCGCATCAAAAGTTCACATAAATAGCAAAACAAACATACATATAACTTATTGTTAGGTTTTGCAGAGTCAGAAAGATACCAATTCACTTCGTAAGGCAGTTTTTTGAGAAAGTCTTGTACTTAAATTAGTGCAAATTATGGCTAATAGAGTTTTGAAAATGGAAAAACTTTATTCCAAAAGTGTTCAACAGTTAAAAGCATATTTTCCATCAAGTCGACTTTAATCTCAACAAATTTATAACCTATTATACCCTTCGCTACACCAGTAGTGCGATTCACTAACTTTTATTACGATAATTTTATCGTTAAAATAGATAGAACGAAAATATTTGCAATTTGCTACTTAGTAACATTTTTAACGATATTCGCTATCGGTCAAAGTCGATTATTTATTTACGCAGTCTATTTTCGTTACTAAAGCGATAATTATTTACGTAGTGTTTATTTAATCGATAAGGTGTGTTTTGTGTTTAAAATGGCTTTTAAATATTTGGTGTAAGATATAAAGTGATATTAAATAAATGATAAAAAAAAACAGCTGGCGGTAAATTCTCGCTCTGTTATAGGGGAAAGGGAACTAACACCTCAAGAGCCCATCCTTTTGTGGTCGATTGGCAGGTAAATCGTACAACGCATTACAGAGAAAATTCTTTTTTTGGCCGGACTGTTCGTGTGTGGAAAAACCTTCCGGCTGAAGTCTTCCCTCTCACTTTCAACATGAATAAGTTCAAGTCGAATGTTTACAAACACCAATCCCGCTATACTCCTTCCCATAACTTTTTTCCCTAGTTACAACACAATGCATTGCATTTGTAGGAGTCATCCCCTGACTATTGGTTCTAACAAAAAAACCCCAAATTTGTGACGTAGCAGTTTTTAAGTGGTAAAGACCGGTTCTAGGTCACTTTGTATGAAAGGGACTTGTCACGTTAAGATGGCGATGTCCCAGGAGGAGGTTAATTGGCATCTTTTTGACACTTTGTAACAGGCCACTGAAATAACCGAAACATTAAATATTGGGTTAAAATAATGCCTGTCGCAGATATTGTTCCCAGTGAACCATAATATGATCCCCTTAATATAAAGTAATAGAACCAGGTAAAATCAGTCTCTACCCATACAAAATCCAGTTACATGACTAGTTGTTTGTCAATTACCTTATGCAGTAACTGCAGTTCGGTTTTCACCCATCATAACTCATAATTCGTTTTATTATAAACCTGTGTTATTATGACCAAAAATAGAAGGAATTTAAGTTCTGAGGATGTAGAAAATTTATTGTTGCTCAAACTTAACATCAAGTTAATTGATAAGATTACTATTTAGTTAAAGGATAATCTTTATCATGTTATAACCAGGGACCGTAACAGTTATTTCTATTTTCATAAAAGTCTGATGATAAAAGTTATTTTTTGATTTTTATTATTTTGAACAAAAATAACAGTTATTTTTTGATTTTTCTTTTTTTGAACAAAAATAATAGTTATTTTATGATTTTTATTTTTTTGAAAAATAATAACAGTTAATTTTTGATTTTTATTTTTTAGATCAAAACTAACAGTTATTTTCTGATTTTTATTTTTTCGAGCAAAAATAAAAATTATTCTTTAAAGATATATACGTGTTATAATTATTTAGTTGACTTTAAATATTTTTTTTAATGGGCATAAGATATCCCAATGATGATCACACATTTAAATAACAACTCAATAATTATAACACGTACATTTCTTTAAAGAATAATATTAATTTTTGCTCGAAAAAATAATAATCAAAAAATAATTGTTATTTTTGTTCAAAAAAATAAAAATCATAAAATAACTGTTATTTTTGATCGAAAAAATAAAAATCACAAAATAACTGTTATTTTTGTTCAAAAAAAATAAAAATCAAACAATAACAGTTATTGTATTTGTGCAAAAAAATAAAAATCAAAAAATAACTGTTATTTTTGTTCAAAATAATAAAAATCAAAACTTTAAAAATCATAATATTTTATCAAAGAAAAGTTCATAAAGATCAATATGTTATACTTGAATCAGTTTGCCAGCATTTACTTCTATATGCTTTTTTTGTTTTAAAATTTCAAAAAAAAAACTGTTATTTTCGGTCCCTGGTTATAACTACTTATTATTAATTAGCTTTATATTTTTTTTTTTACTATAATTTTGTACGTATGAGTTTAAATTTTGTCAATGAAAAAAATTCAATTTTAAGTTTTCGGTTCTTTTTTTTTCATGTACAAAATAATATTGTTCTTCAAAAATAAATATCTTTTTTTCGTGTTTGCTCTTATTTTTTTAAACTGATGAAAAAAAAATTATTTTGTACGCATGATTTTTAAATTTTTAAAAAGAAAAAATTAAATTTTCGGTTCGTAATTTTTTGTACAAAAAAAAAAAAATATTTATCTAAAAACCTTTTTTTTTTGAGAACTTTATTATTTTGAACTTATAGCCAATTTACACTACAACGAAATCTAGTACTTTCGAGATTTCGAGCCAAATCTTGTTGTTTTTGGCTAGATTTCCCGTACAAAACAACATCTACTCCGTAACTAGATTTTGACGAAATCTATTCGAAATCTAATAGTACTTATTGATGCAACTATGTTTTTCCCCATATAGCACTAAAAACTACTTCCCTGCACAAGAAAAAAATTACATTTTAACAAAAAACAAAACAAAACCAATAATAACTGCTTGTTAAGATTGTTAAAAAAAATTCAAAAATTTTGTTAAATAGTAAAAAAAATGCAAATGGCAAATAATATTGATAAAATAAATGAAGTCGATTATAAAGAAAATGTAATGCAAATTTTTAAATGCCTATTTCTTTATATGTAAGTATGTGTTACACAAAAAACTTTGTTGTGAAAACCAAATCTCGCTAATGTCAAACAAGTATAATGTAAACGAACTAGATTTGGAGGAAGATTTCAAATGAAATTTACAAGATTTCGATGTAATGTAAATGCCCTATTAAAGAAACAATATCAAACAAAATATTTTTATCTATTTTTGGTTATTGTACAATTTAAAATATTTTTCGAACACCAATGATAAATATTTTTTAAAAAACATAAAAAAACGTTTTCCGGTCGTTGGTTGAAAATCATCTACCAACGGGCTCGATAGTAATTTAATTTTAGTAATTTTAATAATAGTAATTTTTTCAAAATTACTATTTAATGTCTACTCCAAAATCTTATTCCAAGAAGCGTTATATCAGATACTATGCCGGAATTCGTATCACTGGTGTATTAGCAAATAATCTACGATAAGCAGATAATACTGTCGCGATGGCAAGTAGTTTAGAAGAATTGCAATTGCTATTGGACTACGTTTCAAGGACGTGCGATAAATATGGCTTAAAGTTAAACACATAGAAGATATAAATAATAGTTGGTAAAAATTTGAGAAACATTGGTAACATCGTACTTAAGGCAAACGCATTCAAAAATATAACTATGTAGAAATACAACTTAAGACTGACTGGGTTTATTTTAAGAAAATAAATTCGAATTGAATTCTGTAAAAGCGCTTCTTGAAATGAAAATATTTCTCTGTGGACATGATTTATCATTTAACCTAAGAACACGAACGCTTGGTTATTTCATCTTCTCAATACTGTTTTATGGAGCTGAAGCTTGGACTTTATCAGTAGCATTTATGAATAAAATATAAGTATTCTAAATGAGGTGTTATAGACGGATGATCACATAGCCAACGCAGAAGACCTAATACACATGCAAAAAGAGCGAGATGCCTGACATAATCATATGTTGTAAATTAGAATATATTGGCCATACTAACCTACATCCAAAAATATGGACTTCGAAAATTCAAAATAGAAGAAAGAAGAGATCCAGAAGGAATAATAGATCATGGCTTAAAACCCTACGCCAATGGTTGAACACGAGTAAAATTATGATAGTAACCATTTGAAACGAGCACGGCATATGAAGAAGAAGAAAAAGTGGTCCAATTTTGTCATTACATGTGAAAATTTTTTGAATATTCATCTAAGATACCATGAAGTATATATGGGGAATTCTATGGAAAATCCTAAAAACTCGTTTTTCTGGGGTAACTCTAACAAAGCTATGTGCCTTCAACTTGGCATAGAGACAAAAACGTATATTTGGAGTGGTTGTTTAACAGAATAATTTTAATTTCTTATAATTATATTAAAATAATTACATAATAAGACTGATTTGTTTTAAATAAGCTCAAAATATGTACAAAATTTTTATTAGCTTACTTAATTGGCTATGTTTTTCAATCGTGGTCTGGCCAGACCATAAGGTGCACTTAGTGGCACTAGAACATCGAAGGGTAAAATGATAAAACCTTGTGATAATCGGATTATAATTTAACATAAGTCTCATTTAACCATTTTCTCGGAATTTATCACAAAACGTCTAAAACCGCAACAAAGTATAGAACTATAAAGTCGGTTTTTTTTAATATGTGTTCATAATTTATATTAGATCACATATAAAGCATCATGAAATGTTCAAACTATCGCTGAAGGGTATCAAATATTCGGTACGCTTTTACTTGTTTCAAGTCTCCCTTAAGCCTGGAAAATAGTAAAGTAGTTGTAGTAGTAGCTGAAGCAGACGAATGCTCTTTAGCGCAACAAAGTTAAAAATTTCGAGCTTTGCTCTTCAACTTCTACAGCAACGACTACTACAACTACGTATTATGTTGGCACCACTTTCAAACTGCCGTTTTAAAGGCAGAATTGGTTTGTACGTTCTGTTCTGTTACGAATCAGCTGTTTTGTTTCTGTTCAATTGAAAGTCTGTATGTGTGATTTGTTTTTACTTTTTCGTTCTGATCTGGTGCGGACAAATCTGTTGAAAATAGAATTCAACGTAAAGTTACGGCCAAAGTGTGTATGTATTAGATTGTTGTAATATGAAAAATCTGTAACTTTTTGTTTAAAGTTAGAAAAATTAGTTTAAATAAATGATTTTTTTAAAAATTTACGTATTTTTTTATTTTATACGAAAAGTTTTTTTTTTAATTTCAATGCTTTTCTTTTTAAAAGCAGATGATTCCTTTCACAGAAAAAGCAATTACAAAATATTTGTCCAGAAAGGAACGAAACAGAACGGCAACGGAAAGTAATAACTAATGAGGCCTTAACAGCTTGCAGATCTATTCGTAACGTTGCACTACAGCGACTATTATGTTTCCCACTTTAGTTCGTACACTGCAGAGACCTCTTTAATTTATCTTCTTGTGAGTTTCCTTTGATCTTCGCCAATGATTTTATTCTTTTAGCAACTGGACTTATGCTTCTTGTCGAAATGTTTCTCACTTTATGTTTTTTTAAACCAAATAAAGCTTCAGTGTGTGCTCCAGTATTCTTGTGTGTATTTTATTCTTGAATTTTTTTTGTGTGTGTGCTGTTTACATTCAAATACAAACGCACGTGCGTATGCATGGAAGTGTTGTTCTAATATTAAACTAAGACGCTTTTTACACGACTTGATTTATAGCATTTAAATTAAAGAAAAGTATTTCTTAAAAAAAAAAGAAAAATCTTAGAAAAAAAATGAAATTTTAATAAATCATTTTATTTAGTAGGGTAAAATTTTGGTTTTTTTTTTTTTATTTATTACAAACATCTTCAATATTTTATCTCAATCAATCTTTAAGTTTACTTTAGATATGACCTTGAGACTTTTTTGGAAGAGTCTCAAATTGAAGGATATTTCAAATTTATTCGTAGCGGTCAGGCGCGTATCCAGCCATACCGTTTGTGGGGCGGTGGGAAGTTAACTTTAGTAATATATTTATACAAAAAACATAATTTTGATATAAGCAGTTTATTTTAATATTGTAAACAAATATATATATTAAGTGCATATTCAGTATACACAGAAAAAATTATTAAATTTCTCCAATCACCAAATTTATTCCAAATTCATAATATCAAGCAAACAAGTTGTTGATTCTGCACCTATTACCAAAATGATTATATTTATTACTAAAATTTTTAGAAATTTGGAAAAATATTTTCAATAAATGATATTTTTAAAAGTGATCAAAAATCTTTGCTATTTAAAACAATGTGTTCATTTATTTAAATAAATATTGAAAATTCCCAACAACAATTCTACATGATTACATTATTTTATTATTCAAATTAAATCAAAATTTTTTTAATTGATAAAACACTTTTTTCTGTGTAAGAAGTTCATATTAAGAAACAAATAATTTAAAATATTTGTGTATAAACATAACTCTTTGGAAACGATTTCCCAATTCGTAAGCAGCAGGAAAAATGTTAAATAATATAAATTATTTTTGAATTTTTAAAGAAAAAAAGCAACGACAGGAAAATATGGAAGTGTCAAATAACAAACAGTATTTTGATCGTTGTAAAATTTCTGTCTTCATAAAAATAATTTAATGAAAATTAAATTCAATGAACTTTAGCCGAATTAAAAATATCTAAATTTGGATTACAAACCATTAACAGTTCAATATAATAACCACAATACTAATATTGTTAACAGCTAAGGCACGAGTCGCAGTAGCCCTTAAAAAATTTCAGCGTTTGGAGTCGGAGTCGGAAATAATACTCTTTTCTGACGACTCTACAGCCCTGATTGAAAGTGCGTGCAGTTGAAATTATTGTTGGAAATATACTTTTTTTATAGAAAAAACAACAACAAATAAAACCAGCAGGTCTGGTTCAAGTCCGCTTGAACTAGACCTGCAGTTGAAAACAATCGCTCAGATAAACTCATTTGAAAACTTAAGAATTCCTGCTCAATTTTCTTCAAGTCTGGGTATAACATGTCATTGCGCCCGCAAACAAGCGGATCTGCGTCTCTATTACTATTAGGAGATCTTAGGTATCTCTCGAGTTCTTCTTTAGCAGAATCGTGCATAGGCTGGAAAGAGGATCATCTTCATCGGATCCTCTTATTTTTTCCAAGCGCTCCAAACTTATACCACCTGCAGGTGTGACCGTGTCATTTTTTATAAAGATTATTATATATATTATATATATTAGAGACATTTTAAGTAGCTCAATAAAACGTTTTCTCGTCAATTGTCTTTAAAATACTCGAGCATTGTATTGAGGGTCAAACATTGTAGATAAACAATAGGTTTATTTTCTTATAATTTTGAGACTCCGAACTATTTTCCATCTTCGTTGATTCATTGATTATATGAAACAATTTTATTATTCTGTTTTAATTTTATACTCTGCTCTTTAATATGTACTTCCTCTTAGTTGCTATGCAAAAAATAAGCATAGAAAATAAACTGCCAGGCCCACAATGTCGACAGAACATTTTCTTCTTATATTATTCGCATTCACTCGACAGTAAATTACTTGAGCATTTTTGGTGTTCTGCAATTCACATCCATATGTTTTTATTCATTTTCAATTAGAGTAGTAAGGGATTGGTGAAAGTAAAACGAATGTGATTACATTTTTAACAAAAATAAAATTTTAGCTTCTGCATTAAAAGATTTGGTTTGTTGTGGGTTTAAATACAATATTCAGTTTTCTCTTACTGTGATTATCACAATTTAAAAAAGTTTACATCCATACAATAATATGGGTATACGATACGTTTTAGCTAGAAGTGCTGAACAGTATTTATATTGCGAAAGCGTTCTCAACATAGAAAATGTACGCCCACAGGCATAATTAATATGGTCAGACCATGTGAGGGAGCTGGTTAAATATACTCCAAGATTTTTTGCAGAGTTAACAATTTCTATTGGTTGATTATTGATTGCTATGATTGAATTCTTTTTGGTATCCACCTGTTTTTTGATCTCCTCCGCAACATCTACAAGGGCGGTAATGCAACTGTGTTTTCTACGAAAGCCTATTTTTTATTATCAAAATTAAAACTTAACAAAAGCGAAATTAACAAAATTGCTAATACGAGTAACTGTATTAAGTTTTATATAGAACTTGCAAATCAAATATTAAAACATTTTGATTTTGAACAAAAATATTATAAGCCTTTAAATATGATGACCCTAACAAACTAATGAAAAAGGAAAATATTTCTTTTATGGAAATTCTTAACGAGTTCCCCATCTTTATTTCTGAATAAAACAAATTTTAGACTCTTAATTTAGTCAGTTAAAATTTTTAAATTTTTAAGAAGATTTAGAAGGAATTGAAGTAAATCTGCAAACTTTTTGGCAAAATATTTCAGACTTAAGACGTGGCGATTCTACGGATGCATTTCCAGTGCTGTCAAAGTTTGTACAACATATTATGGTCCTCTCGCATTCTTTCGCAAATGTGGAAAGATTTTGTAGCCAAGTGATCCTTAATAAAACCAAATTTCGATGTTCTCTGGAAAATGAAGTCTTGCAAGGAATTCTTTTTTTTAAAGAATACTTAAAATCTAATAATGCAAACTGTTTTGATGTTGATATTAAAAATGATTTAATTAAACTTTACACTCAAATATTTGTTAAAATAAAATGTTGAAAAAATTTTTTCAACTTTAAAAACCATTTTAATCTAATGTACAACATTTTTTTAAATTAACTATAATTTATTTATATATATATTCCTTTTCTTTAATTTTAATGTTTTTATATGATTTATATGTAAGTTAATTCTGAATTATTCTGTTTTGTTATTTTTTGTGTTAATAAAAATATGTTTTTTTTTTGTTCTTAAAATGGATATTATTAATTTTTTTAAAAATATGCCGATTTATTATCAAAATTATCTGGCACCCCTGCGAGTAACAAAGAACGTCACAAATCTTAAGATCAGTTAAAAAAATTATTCAGAAAGTGGCAACGCTGATTCGAAGTGTTTTAATTTTTTTTTAAATTACAATAACATCAATATAACCATTATTGTTGTTTTTAGAAATATGCACTTTAAACTACACAAAGAAATTTGTTTTATTTGTTGCTTTTTAGCTGGTTTTGTTTTAGTTTGTTTAATTATACTTAGGAATTGCTTTGTATTTCGTCTACTTATTTACCAACAAAGTTTGTCAGTAGAAAAAAGAGGAAACAACTTTTGTCAGAAATGAACCAAACTTTTTTTTTATTAATTATTTAGTAACAACTCTTTTTTTTTAGCTAATGACAAACTTTTTGTTTAGTTTATTAGCGCAAAAAATAAAAAGAGGATTTTGTATACAAAAGCTACTAAAGGAGTGCCTAAGTGTCCAAAATGAAGCAACTTTGAGAGTTCCGTTCGCTAAAGTTTATATTTTTCTTTTCTTTGCAGAACATTTAATTAACATTTTGTTGAGAATTTAGTGAATGTTTTGTCAATTAAGTTTAAGAAAGAATTAATACCACTGTTGCTAACTCTTCTCGACCAAATATAACAAAGTTTTCTGATTAAAGCTGCTTGTATTTGCAATTGTTCGAGACTTTTCAAAGTTATAGAGAGCATGGTAAATCACCATTTTACTGGCCCTGTTATCGAAAAATGATGCCGCTCCATTCACTATTTTCGCAAAAAATTAGACATTAGGGGGGTACGATCCGAGATGGCATAAGTGGCGCCCAGAATTCGATGTCGGATTGAAAAGCCACCCATGGAAAAAATTAAGACATAGACAAGCCATTAATAACGATATTCAATATGTTATGATCGGACTTCAAATGGCGACGCAATATATAAAAAATTAAAAGGGCGGTATCCAGAGGCGTGGCAAAAAATTTAACAAAATAAAAATTAAACTATTAGATTTTTTAACATGAAATTAAAGCTTTTTTTGCATTGGTTTCTATATAGGTCTACATCAGTTCCACAGTCAACACCATTCAGAGGTATATAATATGCTTATAATTTAAGAATTAACTAAGTTATATTACATTTTTTTTAACACATTATTTGTTAACAAATTACGTGTAATTTGTCGAGACAAAAGCGTTAATCTTCCTAAAATAATATGAATACGAGCAACTTCTGCCTGCATTTATATATACATAAATATATGAGTACGTGAGTTGCAAAACTTCGATCAATTGTCATCTCGTATTTTTAATTTTGTAATGAATGAGTTTTGCAACTCACCTACTCATATGTACACAGAAAAAAATTTTTTATCAATTAAAAAAATTAGTTGAAAGAAAATTAAAACATAATTTTGATTAAATACATATTTACGTTGTTTTAAAATAAATTTTTAATATAAATATTAGGTGCACTCATTTACAAAAACTTGTTGCTTATTTTCAATAATTGTAACTAGTTAGTGTTCACGTACTCGAAAGAACTTGCAAGGAGAAAGTGAAAAAAGAGCATAAAAATTTGAGAGACAAAAAATTTGTTGAAAATTTTTGATAGTAAAATTTTTACTAGCAAGAATTATTCAACCACCTGTTTCATGTTTGTGTTTACACAAAAAAAAATAGTTTTCATAATATTTATATTAAAAGTTTTTTAATTTCTTGCGCAAATAGTTGAAATCAATTAAATTTATTAAGAAATATTCTCGTATCTTCCAGCTGAATATTGTCAATATACCTTACTTGCTAGTTTTTGCTGGTAAAGCGTAATTATCTTATTTCTTTGAGTAATTTTAAGAAAAATATTCAAAATTTTTAATTTCTACAATATTGAGTAAACATTATAATCATTTTGGTAATATATAGGTGCAAAATCAACAATCAGTTTGCTTGATATTATGAATTGGGTATAATTTTTTCTGTGTATATATGTATGTAAATTAGGGCGGGTCAAATTGTATGGCACGATTTTTTTTGATGAAGCGTATAGCAAAAACGTAATCTATAGGTGATTCTGAGAAATTTTGATCAAGAGAACATAGCTCTAAGTTGGATTTGAAGCCCCTGAAAATTTCAAAATAGAAATTTTTCCATATATACATAGAACAATTTTATTAAATTTTTTTATTATTAGTAGAGATATTAGGAATTTTTTGTCGAAAAATAGCCTAAAATGAACTTTTAACTAAAAAATTCTGGATTTTCTTCGAGATTTTTTTTTCTTTTGCAGATTATGAAATTACGATAAATTTTTTTGTTTTCACTTGGTTACGTATGAGTATTTTTTAACTCCAATTTATTAACATGCATACGCCATGTGGTACAACTAATAAATCAAACTTTTAAAAAAGCACTAAAAAATTCCTAATATCTCTACTAAAAATAAAAAAATTTAATTAAATTGTTCTATGTTTATATGAAAAAATTTCTATTTTAAAATTTTGGGGCGCTCCAACTCCGACTTAGAGCTATGGCCTCTTGAGCAAAATTTCTCTGCATCACCTATAGATTACGTTTTTTGCTATACGCTTCATCAAAAAAAAAAAAAAATTTACCCGCCCTAATGATGTACATTGTGTACAGTGATTGATGTACAGTGATGGAAAATTCAGCACTATGGTACTATTTTCAGTACTTTTTGTTTTAATAAATACCGCAGTACCCCCACGTCAGTTTAAGTACTCTTTTTGTTTTTATGCTTGTAAAGAAATAAAGTGTGACTTTTTTTAAACATTGACAAAATATTCTACGTGCCAATTACATACAGGGTACACATACAATTCATTGTTCTTTTTTGTTCATATTTTTTGTTGTAAGAATACTAATATTCTTCAGGCACTAATGACATTTTAAATGCGTTTCAACTTCATGCTTTCGACAACTGTATAACATAGTTTGTATTCACTAGTAAGCAAACATACTTTGAATGCCACTAGAAAATATGTAATAAACTTTTTGCTCGGAAATTTAGAATGGAAATAAAACGATTCATTGAAACTTTGCAAAAAATGGAGGCAGCTTCCAATGGGTAACAATTTATTAATTTCTAGAAAGTATAAGTATGTATGTACATACATTCACACAGAAAAAAATACCAATGTCAAATTAACCAGGCGCAATGCTGATTGAAAATCATAGTAAATTTCTACTTAAGTACAGACTTTATTTAAAATTATCAATGTTTCACATTTATTTTGAATCAATAATGTTAATAGAACATTGTTTAATATTGAATCCATAAAATCCTGTTTTACATGTTTTGTGCGAAAACAACAACAACACTACATGAACAAAAACATGAATATTTTTATTTTCATATTTAAAAAGAAGAAAAATGCTCGTATTCGTTTTCTTTTCGCTATAATTATTTATTTGAATACATCAAATTTTCGAATTAGAATGATGACGAAAACATATCGGACCTTTTCTGGTGGTGTCTTTTAACTGTGAGATCTTTTGAAAACATCGGAAAACAAAGTACAACGGGAAAATAAATAATATGTATAATAAATAAAAGCGTTCACAATCATTCTAAAATAAAAAAAATGCTGTCTTCTCCCTGGTATTTCACACTCAAATTAAATTAATTTGACATTAAATTCGTGTTGTTTAAACTTGAAATAATTCAACGTGTTTCGTAGTGTTATTTCAATATTAATGTCAGTGTTGCTTTAACTTTCTTGGAATATTAAATTAATATTAATTAAAGTTATTTTAAACGAAAAACTATTGTTCTCCACTTATTGTTTAATCATGTAAGATTAACATGAAGTAATTTTTAATTGAAATCTCTACCGAAAAATGTAAAATCAACCTCGTTTTCGACGATTTTACATTGATTTTTTTTTTGTGTATGTACAATTGCATTAACATATATTTTTATATCAAAATGAATTAATTTTAAGTTTGTTTACCAAAATTTTATATTTTTTATATTAAAATTAATTAATTTTTAACTTTTTTTTAAATTTCTAAGTATTTTGAGTATATTTTTTAACAAAAAATATATTTTATAAAAAGTACTTAAATGTTGAATAAAATACTCTTTTGGTTGGTGCTTAGTACCATCTCAATTTTTCATTTTTCCATCACTGATGTACATACCTCTTCACTCAAAATATTATGTTGGTAAATTCCACAGAAAATTCATTTTAAACAACTTAATAAATGAATTTTACATAAAAATAAATGAACTTTACATAAATATTTTAATTTTTTTTATTTAAAAGTATATTCCGTAAAGATTAACAGTTGTTGCTTTAAATAAATATCATTTAACTGACAAAAAATCAAACTAATTAATATTATTAGTACGGAAAAACAGAATTTCTTGGTAGTTTGTTTTTTGAATAACAAACATAAATGTTAAAAAATAAATTTATTCGTAAAATAACTATATTTTCATTAAATTTTAACAGTACGGAAAACGAATTTAGTAACCTTCAATCAGTTACTGTCATAATTTTATTAGTGTATTTACACATGTAAGTGCATTTGTAGTTATGCTAGGAACACAACTGGGATGAACGAAGAATTTTGGGCCGCGAATATTCGTCGCCAAAAATATTCGTCGGCTAACATTTTGATATATGTATACAGTGCTGCCAGGACTAATAAAATTGTTACACCCAACATTTTTGAAAAAGTTACCATATGTGAAAAAATATAACCAAATTAGAAATGGCTTTTGTTAATCGAGAAAAACATAAAAATTTATTTTTAGTTGCATTGTAAGACAAAGGTTTTTTTGCACTTAATAGGAAAATATTAATAACAAATTAAAAAAAAAAACGATTAAAAAAATAACGAAAAACTTAAGTTTAATTATTATTTATTTATTTGAGACTTTTTTCATAAAAAATATTTTTATTTTATAAGAGTTAAGGCTGAGTTAGGCGAACGTTGCTGTTCCCGTAACTTACTGTAACGGACTGCTTGCACGTTGGTACACTTATAGAACATCTAAAAACGTGTCATATGTTTTCCACGTACATAAACAAAAAAGCAATAGTATACATAAAACAACACACACAGTGATGGGAAATCAAAAGGTTTAAATGTTGACCGTTGTGCAGAAAAAGTACCAAGTGATTAAAAAATATTAAAACAGTATTTAGTGTAAGTAAAAAAACATTAATAATTTAATATCTGATATTTATATTATAGATTTACAATAAACAAATGTGTATTTTAGCATAGACATACACATTTACATATATTATTTTGTAAATGTGCATAGACAAAACCATATTTTGTAAATGTGCATAGACAAAACCATATTTTGTAACCATTTAAAGCCTTTTATAT
The DNA here is from genome assembly GCA_943735925.1 of Pollenia amentaria. Lineage (NCBI taxonomy): Eukaryota > Metazoa > Arthropoda > Insecta > Diptera > Polleniidae > Pollenia > Pollenia amentaria. The sequence continues at coordinate 187,863,485 of OX031008.1, forward strand.
ATTTATCATTTCTATTGTATGTGCATATGCATTTGTTTATTTTGTACATCTAAGCATATGTATATTTATATATATGGAACTATGTTGTATTGTAAGTCGTTTTGTCGAAAGTCCATAGATATGCTTTAAAAAAGTACCAAAAAAAAGAGCGAAAATACCTGCATTCAATTTAATATACAAGCAGGCCATCACTGCTTTACAACTGTCACGTAACGACGGCAAGAAATTCTAATTTATACAGATTGAGACGTTCCGTTACGTGACATTTAAATTCGGTAAGCATTTACATTGTAAGCAAATAACAAAACGGACCAGACGTTTCGTTAGGGAACGTGGACGTTCGCCTAACTCTACCTTTAGACATAAAACAGACAGTGAAACGCAACTGCAACGAAACCCTTTAGAAATTATTGTTTTTAAACCAGTATCAATCGTTTTCCACGCACCCTGCAGTCTTAATTGTACCAGAATGTAATGAAATTACCACAAGCATTTCGTTTTTCTTTGAGAACAGATAAAACGCAAACATGAGTTTCCTACACGCCGATTTCAATGCAACTGATTTCCAATGTGTTTCAAACCGGTCTCAAAATGGTCGCGTCATGTTTTGTCTCTCAAAGAAGTTTATGGCATAAACTCGAATGACACTCGAAAATAACTAGAAGTTGCAGTTTCGTTGCAGTTGCGTTTAACCGTCTGGTTTGGGCCTTAAACCCGTCAAATTTCCATACAAAATTCAGTATATTGAAAGTTAATATATTGAATTATTTTGAATATGTCCTTTACAACAAACGAAATTTGTATTTCACAGTTAAAAATAAAAGAAAATTAATAATTCAATTGTTTCCGCTTTTTAACTGTACGTGTCCGGACTGTAAAATGTGCGATTTTTTAATCCTTTTGGCGATGGAAATTTACATTTCTCGATATGGCTATTCTTAAATTCACGCCATTTTCTTACATGAAATTCTATAAATTCTAAAATTATAAATTATATATCAATTTATTTTTCAAAAAACTTTAAAATTCCTATGTGTATTTCAATATAATCAAATATAATTTTGGAAAAAAAAATGTAAATTAGAACATTCAAGTTTTTAGAAACACTAAAACTTCTTTTGTATACTTTTTCAGTCATGTTCTGGAATCGATTCCGAGTGATATTATATTCTTTCTACATTAAATAGTGCTATTGAAATCAGGAAAACCGACGCTCATTTAAAAAATTTTATTGAAAATGTTTATCGATGAAAACTTCATTTTAAGAGCATGAACGTTTATAATAAAAAAGTCCCATTTGGCAATTTTTTCTTAACAAAAATATCTGGTAGCTGTTTTAAAAGGCATTTTGTGTTTTCGATAATGTAAAAAAAATTTGTAGGTAATTCTCGTTCCCCCTGTAGTCTTGTTTGCTGATAGCTTTGGCTTTTCTAAAATTATTTAGGGGAAAGTTTTCTGATGATCTGGCCTAAACAACCATTGAAATGCGCATAGGAACAACTTATCTTCCAACAATAAATTTCAGTATTTTTTTTTATCAATTATTAAAAAAGGGAATTAAGCACAACAAACAAAATCTTTTAATAATGTCCGTTCATTTGAAACAAATAATAAGAAAATCGTAGTGCAAAGTACAAATTATTCGAAGTCGAAAATAATTTCCTTTTAATTGAAATATATATTTATCATTTCGTAAATTTAACGTAAATTGCAAGTGTATCAAGAAAAACATATTCATACGGATTTAATATTTTAGAAAAAAGTAACCAAAATGAAAAAAAATATTCACATCTCCACATTGAGAAAAAAAATTACTAATTTTGGTTAGAAATAACCAAAAACGGCAGCTCTGTATGTATATGAAAATACACACACTAATAGTGTCCGCAGAAATTCGTCATACGCGGCGAATTTGAAATATATTTATTTCTATTTAATACGCCGGCGAACGACAACCAAATCAGTACCAGGTGACCATGTTTTCTTTTTATTTTATTGTATACCATTTAAAAAAAAATATACAAATTATCTTGTTATAAAAATAGTTTTTAGCTGTGTTTTGATTATGTTTTAATTTTTAAGCATTGCACTATGCGACAGTCAAAATCGGGATGGGATGAAACCATCGGGAAATGTGATATCGGTAAAAAAGAAGTTATACGTGTCCCGGCGTTTCGCTGGATCACGTCTAGGAATCGAGATATATCGATTTGAAGTTAGTAACTGACATAACTCGAGAACCACCAGTCCGATTTTGCTGAAACAAATTTAAAAAAATTAGGAATTACAATTCCTTTAATCTGTTTGTACAACGTTTCGCTACATAAGCAACAGTTTCGCAGTTATAAATAAATGTATGAAGAAAAAAACTATTTTTTGCCTAAAAAATTTAATTTTTTTATTTTTAATTCAAAAAAAAATCCAAAACGGTAAAAAAGTGTCAAGTCCTATTACTTTCACGTAAAGTCACATAACCTTTAAACAAAATGAGACATAGATCATGAAAATCAATGGACGCGTTTCGCTTTTATTCACAATTTCAGCAAAATCGGACTGGTGGTTCTCGAGTTATGTAAAAAAAAAGACAACCAAAGGTCACAATTTCCCCTATATGATAGTTACTAACTTCACATCGATATATCTCGATTCCTAGACTTGACCCAGCGAAACTCCGGGACACGTATAACTTCTTTTTTACCGATATAACTTTCCCCGGTAGTTTGAACCCTTTCCGGTCACTGACCCCTACCATTTGTCTCACAGTGTTATTTTTTTTTTTAATATTGTCACACTATTTCTCTCTCTTTGCACAAGCGGCAATCAACTTTCTCAATTATAAAAGCTGGTAGCTGCTCGTCGTTATTGTGTTTCATACGACAAATGTACTCAGCGAATTTTTACTCGAAAATTCATTATGTTGGGCGAAATTCGTCGCTCATCCCAGCTGTGTTCCTAGCCCTATGAAATTACTAAAACTGGAAGGATTTCTTTATTGTAATAAATTAGCCATTGGTGTACCATAGTTCTTTTAGATTCTAAATAGTACCAAAAAAGTACCAATTTTGCCATCCCTACGGTCAATATGTCGATTAGCTCCTTACAGAACGGCTACATTAAAAGTTTCCAAATTTGGAACAAATAGTTTGATTGTCAATACAAAACATCTGTCAAAAAGCAAGTTAAACTGGAACGGTGAGCGTGGAACACTGCAAATATCTGGAAAAGGATAATAGTAGACGTTTGAAATTTGGTGGAAATTGATTGTTATCAATACAAAAGATACGCTTTGAAAAATTTCACTGATTTTATTTTAATAGGGGTGGCGACGAGCACCGGGTTAAGCTAGTATTTCATAAAAATAAACAAGATATGAAAGGGCCATTGTTGTAATGTGAATGGTAGAACTGATTTATATTTTTACGAAGGCAGTAGTGCGATTCTATAATAAATTTTAACAATAGCTGTCATTGTTAAAAAACTTAACAAGCAAAATCATTCCGTAACCCTTTAAACAGCAGATAGGAAATCGTAAAGGCAGATGTTTGCGTTAAGTAAACGACAACTTTTTTTAGTGTCGATTATTTATTGTTTTATATCGAAAAAATAAAAAACAAATTATTTTAAGAAAAAATATAACTTGAAAATGGCAATTGAATATTTTGCATTTACTTTAATGTCTTAAATGTTTTTTCCATCTGTTAAAAAAACCAATAACTTAAACAAATTTTGCTCAGTTTTAATAATTCGAATTGTTTTTTTATTCCTCTTTGTGCTTTTCGTTATTTTGCCATTTTTTTTACAGTGATGCTACTTGACTTTAATTTTGCAAACAACATAGAAGGTTGACAATTGTAACAACTGTTGTTATTGTTAAAAGTTACAGAATCCCATAACAGAGGTAGGGAATAATTATTCACTGTGGTTCCATCAAGATACAGCTCACCAAACTATGGCCATTCTGATGAAGTTATTAGCGATCGAATCATATTGGGTCTTCTGATTTTAGCTAACCACTTTCGTTGGCCGATTTAACAGCTCCCGAGTTTTTTTAGGGGATTTTAAATTCTTATAAAGTTTATGGAACGTATTCTGAACAATGAACTTAAAAATATTATTATGAATTTAAAAATATTATTTTCAAAGCATAATGTAAACTTATCTCAAAACTGTCAAAATAAATTTTAAAAATCCGCACCTTAACAAATATTAAAAAGAAGTTATTCATGAAATAACCCGTAATGGTACTTATGCGTCACTTATGTTACTTATGGTCTTAGCCGCCTTAAGCTTCTTTGAATGCAATATTAATTCAAAAACCTAAAAATTATGCTTTATCACTTATACTTAAGCTGTCCGGAGCTAATTGCATTTTTAATACCATTATTTTTCTTGCAACCAAGAAAGTTCTTAAAAAGGAACCCAATTTAAGAAAGAAAATCAAAAAAGTTACATTCTGCCTATTTGCCTAACCAGGGCTGTGGAGTCGTCCGAAAAAAGTACTAACTCCGACTCCGACTCCAAACGCTGAAATTTTTTAAGTGCGACTCCGACTCCGACTCCGACTCACGACTCCGACTCCGACTCCTACTCTAACCGTGATGCGAAATGAATGAGACGTAAAATTATTTCTCTTTTGTGTAGAAATATCTTTATTAAACGAATTATGGGAATCCCCGCGTAATGTGCATAAGAAAAACATGAGTGTTATGGTAGGAATTAAAGGCAGGCCGATAAAGATGTTTCTACACAAAAGAGAAATAATTTTACGTCACAATTTTTCTAATACATACTAGTATTTATGCGCTATAGCAACACTTATTCTGTACAATGTTGAAAATATTTCAGCGTTGATGGTTAAAAAATTCTGATATTTAAATTATTGGCAATTCCTGTCATTAGCATTTTTTAGCATGAGTAATTATTTAAAAAATCACACATCTTTTTCAACTAGATCAATAACTGAGTTTTGCTAATGTAATTTAGACTTTTTCCCGCACGTATAAAAAATATACCTAAATATATTTAAATAGTAAAGTACTTGAATCAACCATTTCTCATAAAATAAATTAAAATCTACGTATTCATATTGATCTGCAAAATATTGCATCGCCAATTTCGAAGAATTTTTATATTGGAAAATATTAGAATTTTTTTTTAATTTTTTATGCCGAAAAATTTTGGAGTCGGAGTCGCGCGTTTTTTTGGGTACTGCGACTCCGACTCCGGTACAAAAACCTCAACTCCGACTCTTCAACTCCGACTCCGACTCCGACTCCACAGCCCTGTGCCTAACAATCATAGCAACGAAACAGCAAAACGGAAACTTTCCTTTTACTATCCAGGATTGCCATAGATTCCAAAATATATTTTTTCTCTTAATTTACATACTTAAAGATGAATAATGACTGGCATCACTTCGAGGGTTACTTAAAATCAAAACTTTCAAAAGCTCGTGGAATACACGCCAGTAAGCCAATATTTATTTAAGCCTTTATAAGCATCAGCCCTTTTTTATAAATTTCTAACAGTTTGTGTTTAAAAAAAAGTAGAAAAATTCATAGAAAATTTTATATTGTATTGTATGTAAAGAGCTTATTTTGTAGCCAGTTTTAATGAACGACCAAGTTTTTATCAATTGTTGTTGCACTGATTTGTACCAAAAAAAAAAAAAAAAAGAGAAACAAGAAACAGGATACTTTTTCAGCTGTGCCGAATCTTTGACACCCTCCACCCAGAATACGCATTTTTGCCAGTGCTGTTTATATAGAAATTGTTGTAAATTAGTCACCAGTATTTTAAAAATCTATTTATAAAAATATTGGGAGCCATATTTCCTGACAGTATAATTTTTATTTGTTACAGGTTAGTGAATATAAAGGTGCTTTCGCGAGTGGGCTTATCAAAGGACCTAAGGTAAACTATAGACCGATAATTACACATTTTTATGTTTGAATTCTTTTTATATACTACTAAATTGGACCAAAATGTATTACATTATCATGATTTGTTAGCGTTTTAGATGTACTAAGTTGATTTTCGGTAGGGTTCCTTATATGGGATCTATGGTAAATTTATATTCCAATGAATGTAAAATTGGAAATATGGATTTTTTTTAAGCAGATTATTTAATCCACATTTGGGTTCATAACTCTTTTTCCACTGAGTCGATTATATGGAATTTTAATCCCCAAATGCTTGGGAAATATGTTTTTTGTTTAGTTTTGACTTAGATTTAGTCAAGGACCCAGAAAATATGTATATCTATGAGGCATTCCACGCTAAATTAGATAATTTAAAATTTATTTTATTTTTTATTTCCTTAATTTTGTGATATTTTTAATTACTCCTTCAAAGGATACTTTTCAGTTTTTTTTTCATAACTTTCTTAAAAATGGTCCAAGTTTCTTTTTAGATGTTTTTTACAGAAGGCCCACTACCGGCAAAAAAATATTCCAATTTGGACCAATATTAAGAAAATTATCAACAAAAAACTAAAAAAAGTATTATATGAAGGAATAATCAAAAAAATGTCACACTTTACCAGGAGGGTTCTTTAGATGTGTACTAAAAAATATCACTAAATTGGGGAACTCGAAAAAAAAATCTTTTTTTAACCATCTGATTAGGCGTGGAATGCCCAATACACATAGACTTCCATAAATATTTCTTGATGTTACACATGGAATGATAAATGTACCACATCCCCACTTGTGATGGTGGAGTGTTAAAAAATTTAAAGAGCCCAACGGAAGCTCAATTTTTTCCAAACATTAAACGGGGGGTGATGGACGCTAAACAAGTGTATGTTCTTGGGGTGTTCGGTGGCATCTGAAATAGAACAAAGATTTTATTTTTGCAGAATTTTTTTTTAATAGAAAACGATGTTTAAAGTTAAATCAGCCAGTTTTTCATCATAACACTTTGTCAGTTTTTGTTTTGGTGTGAGTGCGTAAGTTCGAGAGTAAGTGTGTATTTGTTCGTTTGTTTGTTGGAGTGTATTTGCTATCATGATACGGAAAACAAAAAATAAGTTGCGTTAAAATTTTTTACGTGATTTGTTTACAAAACTTCGTTAACAATGGGGGAAGAGGAATAGAGAGAGAAGCACAAAAGAAAAAAACTTACATTAAAGCGTTATATGTTATTGCACTGACGATGAGGGGGGAGAGAACAGTGGGGCAAAAAAGGAAACTCTTGGCGTACAGTGGAATCTTTCATGATCGATGACCGAATATACAATTGAAATGGATCCATTTAATAAGAATGTCCTCTTAAAATAACTTGATGATTTCCTTACACGACGTTGGTGGCTCCAGGCAACAGTGTCTGTCAAAAAGGCAGTGTCTGCTTTAAGAATATTTAAATTCTTTGCTTTTTATTCGTAATTTTTACAGTACCGATTCTAGAAGATTTTTAGACATTTTGTGAACAATCTGAGGCAAACAGTCAAGCGAAATAGATAAATTTTTTAAATTTTATTAATATTTTTCTTACTTAACTGGCGATCCCTGACACTAACAACTTGACAAATATTTTCTTTACACAATTTAGCGATTTCTTACTTTTAAGAATTATTTATGATAATAAGAGTCGAATGTCGAAAAATCCCAAAATGTTTTAAATTTCTTTTATTTCAAAAAATTGGTTTTAAACATTTTAACTACATACATACTTTTTCTTAGTTAAGCGCTTTTTTGAATTGTGGTAATCAATGAAATATAACATTTTAAAATTTTTACAAGAAATTTTTATGGCATTTTCTTTTTGCAGAATTTTTCTGTATAGCAATTTTGTATAAGCCTTTTCATTTTAAAACAATAAATTCTCATAAATTTGATTGTTTAAAAATTTATATTTACTTATGTCCCACCCAATTTTTTGAGTGTCTGAACGTACTACATGTTCAATCACTTGTATTGTAAAATCCGCACATTAATTTAACTTCTCTGTAAGACTTGGCGTTTTTTTTTTTACTTTCGAAAAATTAACAATTATTTGCTTTTCTAAATTAAGGCAAGCTCTTTTTTTATAAAAACAGGGGGGTTTTTTTATAAATACAGTGTGGCCAATGAATGTTGTTATTTAATGTCTAATTACTCAGTGAACGTTTAAACGCTGGTTAAGTTGAACTAAACTCAAACTTATATATTACTTAGGCCCTAATAATGTAAAACGCAACGCAACGCCAAAGAATTTCATAAAAAGCACAAACAATGTCAAAAATATTTTTGTAATTTTGTTGTTGCTTTCTACAAAAATTCATGTACCGTTTCAAAACTTTCAACGCCACTATGATATGCAGCTTTTGAAATTTTAAAACGCAATGTGATTTTCTGTAGAAAGCAACAAGAAAATTACAAAATATTTATGATATTGTTTGTGCTTTTAATGTAATTCTTTGGCGTTGCGTTGCGTTTTACATGATTATGGCTTTCATCTCAACAGCTGTAATATATTATATTCTGGCAACACTACGATAAATGCTGTCAAATTTATATGGTCTGTATTGGTGGTTTAAACGTCAAATTTTATGCGTTTAGAGATGGATTATATGTTCACTGATTTGAAGATTTTCTTGTTTCGAAACATTTAAAACCAAAATGAGGGTTTATCTTGTAATTTATTAACCCTAAGAAACTCAAGTTAATATTGTCAGGTGCCTTTACAAATTATTAAATTTTCACACTCGATAACGCGTGTACCCTTTTTCCGGTTTGGCGTTTTTTTTTATTTTATCATTTCTGTTTTATTTACTAAAAAAATAACTTTAAATATTAAGAACTTTTTAAATTTTCATAAAAAAAATAAACAATTTTTCAAATGTTTAAACTTTTTGCAGATTTTTTTTTAAAAAAATAACCTGCAATATTATTTAAGACTAGCGATTTTGTAAATAATGATTAGTACATTAATCGGTTTAATAATGAAAATTATCACTTATTTTTAATTAGCAGGATTACATTTTATTACTAAATAATATTCAACATTTTTATTTTTCGAATTTATTCTATGAGTTAAATTTCAGTTATGTTTTTTATAAAGCTTTTTGTAATAGCTCTAGTCATTAAATTTTTTTTTTTTTTAGAACTGACTTTTTTTTATACACTACCAGACTATTATATTGTATTTTCTATTACAAAAAGCTTTATAAAATACATAACTGAAATTTAACTCATAGAATAAATTCGAAAAATGTTGAATATAATAAAGTTGCTTATGAAACAGAAATAATTACTAATTAATTGTTTTTAAAAATTTTTTTTAATAAATTTTTTTTTTTCAATTTTTTATACCTATAAAGGCATTTTTTATTTTATATTATTAAATGTTTGTGATTATTAACTTTTTGTTAAATTTGGAGTTATGCTGATTTTATCACTTTTCTTTATTTATGTAGACGCATTTGGCCTAATCTTATTAAACGTATGCTTTTTTTGTAATAGTTCGCTAAATCTAGTCTTTTTTTATTATTGCGACTTTTGTTACAATAAACGTATTTTTGGTTTACAAAATCGTTAATGTTTTTGTTCTTATGATTTTCCTATGATTTTGTGCTTAAGCCATTTATCTGGGATATTTTTATAAGGTGTGTTTGGAAATTCGGAGATATTTTAGGGGTTTTCCTTTTTAAACGGTATTAAAAAAAAAACGATAAAATGAGTGCTGTGATTTATTTAAAACCATTTCTTATATTTTATTAGTTTAACGATATTTTTAAAAAATTAGACATTAATTTATAAAAATGTATTTTAAAAAGTTTTATTTAGTTATTTTGTTTTCCTTTTTAATAAAATAAAAATTTCATTTGCTTAATTTTGCTCTAAAAAAGGTTTAAGAAAATCTTTTAGTTGTAAGTTTTTGCGAACCAATAAGAATCTCGAACTCAGCCAGCCCCACTGTCTGAGTGCTATTGTGGAGGTAGTATTTGTCTATTTAGATGTCTGTGTATACATGACCTCGTTTTGGTAAAAACATGTTAAATGTTCGTGCCCTTCTTTTCCAGTTAACTAAATGTTTACTAATCATTGTTGATGCAGTGGTGAATGGAAAAATTTACAAAAGGCACGTTGGTTGAAATTTTTAGCAGGTAAAGGAAAACTGTACAAAATTGAAAATCTCTTAAAATCTTTGGAAACAAAAGTTGTTAAGTTCAATAAGTTTCTAACAGAAATTGGATATAAATATCCATTCATTTTCGAATTACCTCATTTCCCAACCCTGCAACAGCCTATGAAATTTCAATAGCAGGCGGAAATAAACTTCATACTCTAACAACCCTAACCGAAGAGGAGGAAGACTCTTTGCAAATTAGTCATTTCGTTGTAGTTGCTGTTGTTTATCAGGTTTTCTTTTTATAGATATTCTCATAAAACATACTTTTAGTAATAACACCATTCACCCAGCCAACAAAAAACTCAACACAAGGAAAACTGACATTTATCCACTCATTCCCGCCAAACAGTCTCCAATGTAGTTGGCTCCTGTTTTTAATGCAGCCATCGCTATTTGTTTATCTCACTTTAGTGTTTGTTGTTTTGTGTCAGAATGTTCAATATTCAATGTGAATACAATCAGTTAATGGAGTGTATCCACGAGTTTGCATTCATGTGTATGTAAGTTCGAGATTGTTGTTTGTTTTAATGCGAAAATGTTAAAAGGTTATTTTTGTATATACTTGCAACTCAAAAGAAAACGAAAAAGAAAAAAAAACATTTATAATTATAATTACGCATCCTTTGACAACAAAACCAGAACTGAAAAACAGGCTAAAATGAGAGGAAAGAGTGGGAAAAAGAGTAAAACACTTAATAAAATTGTTTCCAAACAATGATCATAAGATAATGTTTTTCATCAAAATTTAATAATAAAATACGCGCACACACAACCCACTCTTAGTTAATATTAAGGCATGTTATCGCACAATGTATTTCGTGCTAGGGATGTAACGAGACCCCTTTTTACCGATACTATACCGATATTCAAAAAGAAATATCGGGGAGACCGATACCGTTCGCATATTGAATTTGAATTCAATTAATAATAGTGGAGAGGGTAATATGCATTTGTGCTAATGTGTGTAACACCTTAAATAATTGGTCCTAGACCCACCTATACCGATCGACGCAGAATCACTTTCTGAGCCGATCTAACGATGTCCGTCCGCTTGGCTGACTGGCCAGCTGGCTGTCCATGTAACCTTGTGCGCAAAGTACAGTTCGCAATTTTGAAGATTATTTGATAACACTTGGCACAAGAACCAAGCCTATTGAAAATGGGGAAAATCGGTCCATAATTTCATATAGCCCTCATACAAGATGCTTTCCGGAATAGGGTCTTTGTGCCCACTATCAAACCAATTTTAATAAAATTTAAAACTTAGATAGATCCATATTAATGTGGACACATAACCTATGCGAATTATAAAAAACTGGACCACGAGAAAAGTTAGGGGGCACTTTCTGCCTCTCAGAAACTATCAAACCGATTTTAATGAAATTAAAAACATTGATAAATCCATATTTATATGGACACATACGCTATGCATTGTAAAAAAATGGGCCACGAGGGAGATGGGTATCAATTTTTGCCTCTCCGGAGCTATCTAAGAGATATAAATGAAATTAAGAACATATAGCCATACACTCTCGAAAATTTGTTTTTAAATACTGTGGTGTAGGGTATCATATGGTCGGGCTTGACCGACTATACATTCGAACTTGTTTTATATTTAAAGATTTAAAACAAGTAAAAATGATATATTCGACTGTGCCGAATTATATATGCCCTTCACCATAGTTTTAAAAATCCCAAATCTTATTTACGGAAGCCTCATGCTAGAGTGGCCAGATGATATAATGGTCCGATTTGTAATATTTCATGCTCCTTATATAAAAGAAATATCTGAGCCAAATTTGGTTACCTTAGCTTATAGACTATGACCGCTATTGTACCAAAACCATTATATCGGGATATTTCATAGATTATAAGAAGACTTAAACAAGTTAACGTTTATGGTTAAAACTGCGGGCAGTCGTGGGTTTTGTTCATATCTCAGGCATTTGTGAACCGATCTGGTAAACTATTCCGAACTATATGTTATATAAATATTTAACAACCTAAGCCCCATCATATCTGGAGTCTTAGGATAATCCATTTTGACAGACAAGCTGAAGCGTGCATCGTTGAATTAACTCCGCTTCTCATAAGGAAACAGAATATACGAGTATATGTAAACTAAGATCCGTATTATTGTAAAATACAATGACAAACTTGTATAAAATAGAAGTTCGCTTTTGCGGAAATAGTAGATTTCACAAATCCGTTTTAACGTCAGCTGCACGAATTGTAGTTGTAAGAGGATTAGCACATCATTAATAAATGAATTAATTAATAAATATTTCATTCCCGAAAATAATTTTTGATAATAAATTTGCATGTGCCCGGCAAAAAAAAAAAATAAAAAACTGAAATGGCAAGCTGCTTTATTAAGCAACTTGTTTTTTTTTAATTTTGTTTTTTTTTCTATCCTCTTACAACTACAATTCGTGTTGGAAAAAACCCAGCCAATTGTAGGGGAATGTAAGAAAGAAAAAATTCACTATATATTGTTGTGTCTTTGTTGAAGCTTTGATATTGTTACAAGTAAGAGCTGAGTGTTTAAAATTCTTATTCACTTTATGGTCTAACTTGTATAATATTTTTAGCTTTTCTAAAGTATTTGGAAAAAGTTTACTGACGAGCTGGCCTAAGCAACCAGCGAAATTCGCATAGAAACTAGCTTTCCCACTACAATAAATTTCAGTGTTTTTTATCATAAATTGGGACTATTAGCACATCATTAATAAATGAATTAATTAATAAATATTTCATTCCCGAAAATAATTTTTGATAATTAAAAATATCTAAATTTGGATTAAAAACCATTAACAGTTCAATAAAATAACCACAATACTAATATTATTTTTATTTTTATGTGCTTTTCACACATCAGAAAGAAGGTAATTACAAAACTTGGCCTAACTTGGTTGGGAAAAATTTTCATGGCACCTACTTGTGAGCCTTTATACCACTCTGTGTTAAAGCATTGCAACATCTAAAAACTTCTAAGGAAAATGTGCAGCTTGCCAAACAGTGTTCTTTTACTTGTTATATTATTTTTAGAAAAAGTTATTAACCAGAAATTTTATATGAAAGATGCGGAAAAAATTATCAAAAACAATTTGGTAGACTTTAAAGAGTGTCAGTTTTCAAAGACCGAAAAAAATTTTTTTATATGCAAATATGTATTACAAAATAGACTTCCCCGATTTCGTTGTTAATAGTCAAATAATTGTAATAAAAACTAATAATAGTGTGTTCATACAGCTCATGTCTTATTGACATGATTCTTACATTTATTTCTTTGAACTTCCATTGCCGTTCAAACAATTCATGTCATGTTGACGACCAGTGTGGACATTTTAGCAGGTTTGCAGCTAAAATAAAGCATTAAACGTTTTTACCTAGATGAAAAATTTTCAATTAGCACTTGTCATTTTATTTAGCATTTTTGGAAAATATTTTTAGCTTTTTTTTAGCATTATCTAAAATATTTGGACGAATAGTTTTATTGATTTTACTTAAATTTTTTTAACAATTAAAATCTGGGAATTATTTCTTTTTCAAAAGTTACTTTATTATATTCAACATTTTTTATTTTTTCGAATTTATTCTATGAGTTAAATTTCAGTTATGTATTTTATAAATAACTAGCATTTAACCCGCTATTTCGTTAGCGACTCCTTTTCTTTCGTGGACATATTTTTGCGCCAATGTTTATGTTGCATTCACTCAGGACCATGCATGTATAATCTTATGTTCATAGGTCCAATATTAACGAAAAATGTATCAGTTAAATAACGAAAACGTACCAAAAAAGATCCCTCTAACAAATTCACACTCAGTAAGGACCTTGTATGCTTATCTTTATGTTTATAGGTCAAATACTAACGGAAGTTCAAAAAGTACCAGTTGAAGAGCAAAAAAGTACCAAAAAGTACCCTCATAGGTTCTTATCCACTCAGGACATTGCATGTTAAAGTTTAAGTTTCTATTCCAACGATAATTAAAAAAATTGCCAGTTGTAGAACCAAAAAGCTAAAGTAAGAAATTAAATTTCCGTATTTCCCCTTTTTGGTACTTTTTTTCTCCAAATTTAAGCATAAAAAATTTCAATATTGAAGTGGAAGGAACGGTCTTAAACGGCCGAATTTCGAAAAAGTAGAAAATTCGTATTTGGATTTTTTAAATAAGTCTCAAATGTGATATAACCCTTATTTCTATGTTTATGGGTTTAAAAGATAAATGGGGTGACAAAAAAGTACCAAAATACAGGTCTTACGCCTTTATTCCGTTTAAGGGCTAAATTTCCAAAAAGGACAACAAAAGAACAACGATAAGAATAAAATTTTTTTGTATCTCTCTTAGTTTTAGAGATATAAGGTTACCGAATTTACTCGTTTTTACCATTTTTACCCCCAAACATTCAAATTTCCAAAAATCCCGTCTTAGTGGATCGATTTGGTGAGAGACCAACCCCTGGTCCAAATTTCAAGTTTTTAGCTTAAGTCGTTTAGGCTGTGCGATGATGAATCAGTCAGTGAGTCAGTCAGTAACGTTACAATTTTATATATACATATAGATAATAGTTTGGTACTGTACAAAGTCATTCCTAAAACTGAAGGAATAGAACTATTACAAAAAAAAAAAACCTTTATAAAAATACATAACTGAAATATGTATTTGTGTTTCATAGAATAAATTCGAAAAATTATAATATGTTAAATTTTTTTATAAATTATAATAAATTTTGAGTAAAAAAATAGGTTAATCCAAAATGAAATTTCGTTTGAAAATGGATAATTCGTTTGTTTGTTGTTTTAACAAAAAAGAATATTCAGGGAATATTAGAAATGCCCTCATAATGTTGACTGTAAGTATTATTTGCCCTTTGATATTACGATATAAAAGCACAAAGAAATTTCACTTTGTATTTAGATAAAAATTCTATAGTGTAAATGTTCGAAAAAAATTTCTGCTTTAAACAGCTGAGAAAAAATAATAATTTTAAAACATCAACTTCTCTATAACTTTGAACTATAAGAAATAATATGATCTTCAAAATTTTGAATAGCATAGAAATAAAATCGTTTAAATTTTGCCAGGGGTTTGCGATCCCATTAAATTTAATCTCAACTACCTGTGGTACATATTTATATGTATCAGATGCTTAACGAAAATCTCTAGCCATTTATTTCAATTTCGTTAAAAAGTAAGTCACTGCACTGGACCAAAAATGTACGTGGAGACAACGAAAATTTACGTTGAGCAAACGAAAAATTTATTCATTTTCGTCCAATGAATTTGTTCGTTGTGACAATGAATTACCGTTCCTTAAATGATTTGAAATTAACTTTTCTTTAATATAAGAACAATTTTTATTAACTTAAAGAACAAAGATCTTCAATACTATTTTCTGTAAACTAATAATTTAATGAAAGAATATTTGAATCCAATGAACTTTTTCGTTAATTCTGTAAGCCTTTGCGTTAGTTTATCGAATAATTTTGTTTTTCAAATTTGTTCACTCAACAAACACAGTGCATTGTCTCAATGAATCATGTTTTTAAATTTCCTCCCTCAACATTATACCATCTGCTCGCCCCCTCAAAACTCACTTCTGTAACCCTATATAAAACTAAAAGCTCATAATTAAAATGTATATATTTTTGACAAAAATTGTTCAAATTTATTATAGTATTTATATTTATGATGATATTTATATCAAAATATTTACATAAGCGGAAATCACCCTTGATAGTAAAATCCCTTGTAGACCTTGTTAATCTTATAATTTTAGTAAAAATACTAATATTTACAACACTGCAACAACAAAATGTATTAGACTACAATATAGTACGCTGTGGTTGAAAAATCCAACTAAAAGCAGTAAACAAAGTGTGTGAATTTTCCAGAATAAAACAGTTGAAGAAACTTTATCTATCTCTTTCTCTAACTCAGCAAAGTCATTATTTTACAATGCATACAAAAAAGACATTCACGCTTTGAAGTATAAAATTGTATTAAATAGAACAGAGTTGTACACTTAATACAAAGGGTGAAAACCGCTACAGTGTATTTTTAATTTTTACAACGTTTATTGCCAATTAAATTTGGGACTTTTATTTGCACTCCAACTTATACTGCAACGTAAACAAACGATTCCTGTGACTCTTTAATTGTTAATGTTGAAGTTTGTTTTTTCCACTTAAATCTTTGCGCACAAATTTCATTGTAGAAATCAGGTTACTATGCAAATCCCAAAGCATTGCCTCATCTCGACTATCTGCAAAAATAATATAAAAATCTGACATTAATTGAATTCTTATATTTAATGATTAATTTTTTATAGTATTAAAAATAAAAGTTTGGAATTTTGAAACACTTGACCACAAGAATCTTCAATACATCTAAAAGTACTGTACGTAATTAAACTATGTTTTTTTTAATGAACTATCAACAAATCCACCGAACTTAATTTTATTATATACAGACAGCAAATCCTTTTACTAAATTTAATTCAATTTACTTATGCACTTTTATTTATTTCTAAGAAGTGAGTGTTAATTATAATTAATAATTCTTTTTTGCTTAATTAATACCTTAAAAAGAACTAGTTCGACTAAAAGATAATACGAAATGACAACAGATGGTAAACTAACACTGTTTTAAGAATCAACTTTACAAACGTTAAGTTACGTTACCCTCATGTAACTTTTTTACCTTCAACGTACTAATTCGTTAAGCCAACGAATCAATTGTAAATTTTAGCTCAACGAAAACTTTCTTAATGTTAACGTACGAATTACACGGGACAACGAATAGATTATCAAATTCACGTGCTTTTGTGTGAATATGACTTAATAAATGTTTAATTTGCTCAACGGACATTTTATTAACTTTTATGTTCATTTCAATTGAGGCGATATATGAAATAGTTAATTTAAATGAACTATTCTTTTACCAAATGAAACATTTATTAATTGTTAAGAACATTCATTATAACAACAAATTGTACATTATTTATTATAAACTCATGTCAACGAAAAATTTAATAAATGCATGTTCATTTAGACAACGAATGGTACGTAAATTGAAATATCTGAATGATTTTATTTTTCATTATATTAACGAATAACTCATTGAGGCAATGAAAATTAGTTTAATAAACGTTGTTCGTTAATATTATGAACACTTTTTGGTTCAGTGTATAATGTATTTAGTTTCGAATAAAATTTCATACTGGTAATAAATTTTTAACAAAAATCTTTAAAAATTTTTAGCATTTTTTGGCCCTGTCTAAAGCCAGATTTAGCTGAAAAAATATTAAAGAAATGGTTACACTGTTGACGGCATGTTTTTTTTTTTTTTTTTTTTTTTTTTTTTTTTTTTTTTTTTTTTTTTTTTTTTGTTTTGTTTAGTCTTTAAATGCGATATAAGACTGAAAAAATAAAGGATGAGAAGGCAAAGCGTACTGACAGTACATGCATGTGCGTACTCGTTTCTTTTCCCCTCGTCTCTCACACATAAAGTGGCAATCATGACAATAACACATGAGTCGTTTGAACACAGACTAAGGAAATATGCTAACTTTCCTGCACTCATTAGTCAAAGTAGTCTGTAGATTGTGATCTTAATTTGAAGTGTCAGCTCTAATATTGCATCAATATCTTTTTTTTTAATCCAAAGAATTAAAACAAAAGAATTTTATTATTCTGGGTTGGTTTTATTATGCTCTGCTTTTAAATGTGTTATTTCTCTTAGTTCTTCTGCAAAAAATAAGCATAGAAAATTAAATTGTTGGTTCAAAATAAAGCCTTGTTGTACTCTGTCCAACATATCACGTGAAATGCTGTTAAAACTCATATGAAAAATACACATGCGGAATTTCTATGAAATAATTTTTATAGAGTTACACTCTGTTCAATTTGTAAAAAAGATACGAAAAGTTCCTGACAACATTTTTTTACAGCTGCCAAATAATATAAACTGCACTTATTTCACGTTGAATTTTAAGCAAATTAAAAAAAAGTTAAAACTTAATATTAAATGAGAACGGAAAAACATAAATTACACAACCGGTAACAGTTTTTCAGCCATATTTGCATTCGTTTTTATATAATTTTTTATTTAAAAAAATACTTTTTAGTTAGCTACATGTTGGTTTTGTTTACATACGCAAAACAATGTCGCATACTTTGAAAGATAAAAACGTCAAATTGTGCAAACTTGCGAGATAGGAAACATTGATACATGTCAAATTTTTCGTATGAAATAATAGATGTTGCTGAACATTTTTCACAAATAGGAACAGAGTACTAGGCTTACCTCTAAAAAAAATTTAAAAAGTAATGCCTTAAACACATTCGAGACAGCAGGCAACACGAAGGCACGACTACAAATGCTGCAGGTTGCAATTGTAGTCGCGTAATCAGCTACTGAATTATTTTGAAGACGACAGCTACAATTGAAAAAATATAAACAGCTGTGTTTTTTATTATGTATTTACATTTCAGTGGTGCCACTATCATTTTTAATTTTTATAAATTTAACAACATGCATAATTGCAGACTCGTACACAAACTTAATATAAGCCTACAAAAATATAAATACTTATTTATGATAAATTTTTTAACGTAAAAACAAATGAATTTATTAAAAAACATTTTAAATATTTTAATTTTATTGTTTTTGGAACTCATAAAGAATATCTTCTTCATGGCAGGTTGAATAAAAAATCCTAATATACAGTATAATCGCGGAAAAGTAAACTGAAATGTCCTAAGGGTTGTTAACTTTTTCGTTTTATTTATTAACTTTTCTAAATTGTAAAAAAAAGCAATTATAAACATATGTACCTATATATTTTTTCAATGACTTAGTTTTCATCTTTACAAAAAAGGAATTTAGATCTAATTTGTACCGGTTACAATTTATAATTAATAATTATACAATCAGTCATGTATTATGTGTTAGGTGCTACATATGACGTATGTCAGAAAATTAGTTCTTCAAAAATTTTCAGATAGCGAATTCTGGGTATTTTCTAAGCATTTGCCAGCAATCCATTACTAATATTATTGTCTTTTCAGGTTGCAGTTACACGAACTCGCGCTTAGCTATTGATACTGAAATTAGAACAGTGATTGCGCAATTACGTTTTCGATGCTTCAAGAAAACATTTGTACAAACTTGCTTTAAGATCGGCATATATTGGTCTATGTAATGTTTTCCTGTATGCTTTTTCCTATGTATTCTTCAAAGCCTCGAAAATTTTGTGACGTTTCGTTTTTATTTTTGATATGTCAACTTCGGATATACAATAATACAACGCCGATAGTTTTTCTTTAATGTATTTCTCAATTTTGTTTAAACTCTCAACTTTCAGCTTAAAATTTAATCTAATTTGTTATCGTTTGTACAAATCAGTACTTTAACTAATACGATCTGAAAAGTTAACTTAGAGTTAACGTTTAGAGCGGCACAGAAGCGCTAAAATTTGGTTAACTTGACCGCGAGATTACTGTATCGCGATTGTACTGTAATTTTTTGGTTCAACGCACTAAGTTTATGAATTATAGGTCGTAAAGGTTTCAGAGCTCTTTATCAATAGTATAGGAAGAAAAATATAATCTGAATCTTAAAAGTATTGGTATCATAATAGAGTCTTTCGAAACACATTTCATATGATGTATTAAATATACCGATTTATTAACCCCTTCAGAGGATTTATCTTAAAATTTTGTCGATATGTATAATAATATTTCCTCAAATATAATATGTTATAAAGAACACCCCAAGTTTTTATATGCTATATTTTTAGAAACTCCATCATATAAAATTTTAAAGTTATTAGGGTTAAAAAAATTTTATTTTGGAAAACTTCACAATTTATTTATAAGTTTGAGTTAAAATATATAGTGGTAATATAGCAGATCATTAATAAATGAATTAATTAATAAATATTTCATTCCCGAAAATAATTTTTGATAATAAATTTGCATATGCCCGGCAAATAAAAAACTGAAATGGCAAGCTGCTTTATTTAGCAACTTGTTTTTTTTTTTTAATTTTGTTTTTTTCTATCCTCTTACAACTACAATTCGTGTTGGAAAAAACCCAGCCAATTGTAGGGGAATGTAAGAAAGAAAAAATTCACTATTTATTGTTGTGTCTTTGTTGAAACTTTGATATTGTTACAGGTAAGAGCTGAGTGTTTAAAATTCTTATTCACTTTATGGTCTTACTTGTATAATATTTTTAGCTTTTCTAAAGTATTTGGAAAAAGTTTCCTGACGAGCTGGCCTAAGCAACCAGCGAACTGCGCATAGAAACTAGCTTTCCCACAACAATAAATTTCAGTGTTTTTTATCATTAATTGGGATTAATAGCACATCATTAATAAATGAATTAATTTATAGTGGTAACAGTTTATGCAGTTGTTACATATTGAAATATAGTAATATGTAAATATTTGAAAATTTGTAAGAAAAAATAAGTCAGTCAAGAAGTATGAGCATTTGAAATGGGCTCTTAATGGGTTAATAAATCGGTGTGCTTTAAACACCATGTGAAAGGCACTTTCAATTTTTCAATGATACCCATACTGCTAAAACTAAGAGCGTTGGCGTGACAAACATCTTCCTATATAACTTCTTTTAAGGATACTAAAAAGTAATAATAATATAGATTTGGTGGTGAGCCGCGCTTATATTCTTGTTTCAATCCGGTTCTTTGCTGTTTAACCAAAAAATTATTATTATATATTATAAGCACTAATTCTTCTAATTTTTGATTATATTAGCAGCACTTTTTCTGTTTTGCAGCGTACAAAAATAGAAATTAGTTTAATTTGAATACAACGACAAAATTAGCAAAGACAACAACCTGCAGCCATTTAGCCGTGTCGTCGGTAAAATAATCATTTCCATATGCACACATGTATTCTATTGTTGACATATTGAAGTCGGTAGTCTGCTGTCTCGAATGTGTTTAAAGCATAACAGTTAGTGTCGATAAAATATCGCCGTTACCGATATATTGGAAAATCTGAAGTATCGCCGATATATCGGTATCGCTATTCGTTAAATCCCTAGTATAAACTGCCGAAGTTCTTCAATCCCTTTCGGCAGACCCTCCATACAGTTTCGGTTAACATAGGGCAGATTGTTTTTTTGGTTAGTACCAGCACTCAGAGGATGACCCCTACTAATGCGTTGCATTATGTTGAAACTAGGAAAATAGGTTATGGGAAGGAGGAAAGATGTAGAGTAGTGCTTGTGAACATTCGACTTGAATTTATTCATGTTGAAAGTGAGAGGGAAGACTTCAGCAGGAAGGTTATTCCATACATGAACAGTCCGGCCAAAAAACGAATTTTCTCTGCAATGCGTTGTACGATTCACCGGTCAATCGACCACAAAAGAATGGACTCTTGAGGAAGAACGTGTATTACAAAAAAAGGTATGAGTTTCGGGAACCAAATCCCTAATTTCATCAGAATACATCCCGTTGTAGTAACGATAAAATAGGCAAGTACAACCCACATTGCGACGGTGCTCAAGGAAGTCAATAGAATTGGATACCCCACTGTCACCGATGAGAACCTTCGCCCTGTCCTGCACGCGGTCTAGAAGCTCCAAAATAGACTTTGAAGCACCGGCCACACACATGAGAGTTGTATTCCTTTCGTGGTCGGATATAGGTGGTATAAATAGTAAGGAGATCGGAAGGAATGAAGTATATCTTACACCGTTTTAAAAAACCGAGGCACTTGAATGGTTCTTTCGACACTTTAAATATATGTTCTGTCCATCGGATATCACATTGTACCCTCATGCCCAGAATATCGAGATTCTTCAAAATGGTGAATGGAACACAACATTTTTCCGATAACAGGGCCAGTAGGTCTCCAGTAGAATGACCGCTACGAAAGCCATACTCGCGGTCGCGTAGTAGGTAATTTGACTCTAAAAATTTGACAAGATGGTGATTTACCATTCTCTCCATAACTTTGGAAAGTGCCGAACAAATTGCAATTGGGCGGAAATTTTCAGGGTTATTAGCCACTCCTTTTTTAGGAATTGCCGTTACACTAGCAACTTTCCCCCAGACGGGAATTCCCCGGAATGGTATAAAGTACTGAAAAGATTTGCTAAGGGACGAGCTAGCGTAGAAGAGCACTGCTTCAAGACCAGTGCATGTATACGATCTTTATATCTGAATTTTAGCAAAGTAAAATTTATTCGTATTAAACTACTGCATTTACATCAAGGTGGTCCTTAATTTTTATTTTCGATTTTCCAAAATCGTTGTCCAGTTTTGTGTTAGGTTAGGGTAAAATAAAATTTGGTAAAAATATGAGCTCGATCGGTTGAAAATTGCCGTGCCGCGCGCGCATTGAAGTCTGTGAGAATGAAATTTGAGCTAAATGGAGAGAAAAACGCCCGTAACTACTGAGGAGTCACCCCTAGAGATGTAAGATGTATGAGCAACCCCCATTATTTTTGCATCCCCAATATTTCTCTAGAACAATTATCCGTTATCTCAAACCCTTCATATGGTCCCCATACAAAAAATTTAATTTTCTCGAAAACCGACTCTAAAACAGACAGGACGGACAGCCAGACGGACATGAAGTCCAACATAAAAAAACAAAACAAATTATGATGTAATACAATCCAATGAAATCAAATCGGTTCACAAATGGCGGACTTATGAGAGAAACACCTTAAAAAAATATATTATATTACATATACATGACGAATTGATAACCTTCCTTCTTTTTTAAAGTAGGTTAAAAAGGAGCCGTTGTTCAAATTTATCCATACAGCCGTGGAAAAGTTGAGTAAAAGGAAAAATAAAACACTTAAACCTAAAATCTTAAAACTAAATTTTTAATAAAACTGGTGCACATTTGATTTTCAATGGCATCATCTACAACAACAACTAATTTGAGATCGCAACAGTCTAACATTTATTTGATTGGAAATGTTATTCCGCAGCTGCTGGGATCAAAATTGCCGTCTAATAAAGAAGTTCTTGGCGTATTATTTTTACACACTCGTACTCTAAAACTTGAAGTGCGAAAAAGTGAAATAATGGTGGTAAACGAAGGTCTTGTTTTCTGGGATAAAGCTCGAATTCCGACGCGAGACAAGTCTGCAATCGTACATCAAGTTGAGAAGTTATACCAGGAGTGAAGCAATTTAAACAAGAGCGCACCAAGAGGCGATGATAGAATGGAATTGGAAATGGAGGTTATACCATCGACTTCGAAAGCTGTAACAAGAGGAACTCAGTCATTTATCAATGATCGGATCTTTTCTGCTTTGGATAAATGCATGATATCAGACAGTAACTGAAGGGCTTGGCCACAATGTATCAAGTTTGATCCTGAATCGCTCGTCATTTCGAAGATACCGTACTGCAAATCTTTTTATACCAATTTATTATCAATACTTTATTCATATTTTTTCATTACAGTTGAAGGAAGCTGCATGTTTTGTTGCGCATTGGGATGACAAAATACTAGAAGACATTACAGGAAAGAATAAGATTTATCGTCTTCCGGTTATTGTCACTAATTGAGACATCGAACAAATTTTATGCGTTCCAAAACTAGATAGTGAAAGAGGCAAACACATTGCAGCGGCCATCTACCCCCTACTGGTAGAATGGAACATATTAAATCGAGTTCAAGGCATGTCTTTTGACACGACATCTTCAAACGGTGTATTCGCGGGAGCTGCAATTTTACTTGAACAGCTATTAGGGAGAGACTTGATGTATCTGCCGTGTAGACATCACATCTACGAATTGGTTCTAGAGCACTGTTCGAAGATAAAATAGGAAAAACTTTTGCGCCAGATGTTTCTTTATTTCGCCGCTTTCAGCAAAACTGGGGAAAAATAAATCAAGATGCACTCGAAACTGGAGAAAGCGATGAGATCGTTGCCTCGAAATTAATAACTGCATCTGATGACACCATTACTTTTTGCATGACCCAACTGCATAAAAAACAACGCCGCAACGACCGGAACGGCCGGAACTGGTTGTTATATTCCTTGGCGGTGATTTGGGTGAATATAAGTTCAAAGAACTCATACGCATTCACCGCGCTCGATGGATGTCTAAGGCAATTTATTCTTTAAAAATATTTATATTCAGAGATCAATTTAAACTGGAAAAATCACAATTGGATAGAATTCGAGATGTCTGCGTGTTTATTTTTCATCTTTACGTAAAAGTCTCGTATGGCTGTACTGAAGCCGTCAAAGCTGCGAATCAGGACCTTAACTTTTTGAAAGCACTTCACTCATACGTAAACATTGGTAACAAAGTTTATCTAGCGGATGAGGCTATAGCCCTCGCCTTCTTTGACTCAGATGTTTCGTGTGACATAAAACGAAAAATGTTGGCTATTATTTGCGCAGATGATGGGGAAGAAGACCTTGCAGAAAACGAAAAGAAAATCGAACTAAAAAGCGAAGAAAAAACTTTAGAAGGAACTGGA
Organism: Pollenia amentaria; assembly: GCA_943735925.1. Taxonomy (NCBI): domain Eukaryota; kingdom Metazoa; phylum Arthropoda; class Insecta; order Diptera; family Polleniidae; genus Pollenia; species Pollenia amentaria. The sequence continues at coordinate 187,888,098 of OX031008.1, forward strand.
GAAGAAGATAATGACAACTATAGCTCCGACTGCTCTGGCGATGTTGAAGATTCTATCCGTAGCAAGAAAAAAATTGACATTAATTTTGCTTAAGTAAATGAGCAATTTTTCTCGAATGGCTTGAGTGCTTTCGTAACTTCGAAAACAAAAAACTTTTTCGAACGCTTCAACTTTCCGCATGAATTTATACGATACCCACCGGAAACGTGGTCACAGCAAGAAGATTATCAGCGAGCATTGAAAGTTATCGAGAAAATTCAAGTTGATAACGACACCGCCGAAAGAGGCATGAAAATGATGGAAGAGTACAATAAAATATTGTGCAGGAACGAAGGGGAGAAGCAATATTTGATTCAAGTTGTCGCTGATTATCGAAAAAAATATATCCGACTTTTGATAAAAGCTATTTCATGTAAATCATTGATAATTAGCAATTAATAACATCAATAAAACCATTTTAATTTATTTTTACTAAATTTTTTAAATTTTCGTGAAAATTAATTTTTTTGTATGGGGACCATATGAAGGGTTGGAGATGGAGGATAAGTTTGTTCTAGAGAAATATTGGGGATGCCAAAATAATGGGGGTTGCTCATACATTTACATCTCTAGGACTGACTCCTCGGTTGTTTCGGGCGTTTTTCTCTCCTTTTAGCCCGAATTTCATTCTTACAGACTTCAATGTGCGTGCGGCACGGCAATTTTCAACCGATCGAGCTCATATTTTTACCAAATTTTATTTTACCCTAACCTAACACAAAGCTGCGCTATGATTTTGAAACAGATGACTTTCAAATTCTCCCATCATTGAAGGTCCACTCTAATGTTTATATTTTTTTTTTTTTTTTGTACTTGTACCCCTCAATCCCTTTTTCACTCAATCATTTTTTGGATGAATATTTTTGAGTTTCTGTAAGAATTTAACAATTTTTTGTCCATATTTTCTAATCGTGATCGTAAGGACTTGGTAACACTATTTGTTATACGTTTTATTGTTAAATAAATTTCATACTTATCACAACGCAAAACTTCGTGACTCAGGCTCACAGAATGGTATGGCAAACAAATTTATATATTGTTAAATGCGTATTACATAACAATTTTTAATAATTACACTTCTACAATACTCGTATTTACATTCGTTTCATATTTTTGGTTGCCTTTGTTTATATTGCCCCTAGAATTTTTCATATTTCCTTCCATTTCCCTAGAAGAGACACCGGACAACAAACTTTTCCTTAAACACCAACAACATTCTGTAGCCATATTTATCAATTTCAGCAAAAAAAAAAAAAAAAAAAAACAAATTGCCTAACTAACTGAGACTGAGTACGAAAACGTCTGTATAGCACTTTATATTTTTTACGTTTTGTACAAATAATAAAAAGAAAAGTTAATTTTTACCAACTGGCCTTTTGACCAATTTATGGTTAAAATGCATGTTTCTCTTTTATTTTCATTTATTTAACTTTTTGTTGCTACTGCTTCATATTTTTGTTGTTGTTTGCGACTAACTTGAAAGTTGTGTAAACCAAGAATTACTACCGTACCAGGATAATAAAATGTGTAAAATAAGAAGCACAAAAGGGAAAAAAGCTAAAAAAGTCTCCTTAATATTATTTAAAACGCAAACACGGACGATAAGGAGAATAAATTCGTAAAAGAATTGCATTGATTTATTGCTGTGTCTGGTACTTTAAACCTAACGAATGAATTTCACAATATTAATTTTTATTTATTAACAAATATTTAACAAGATTTATAATGACAATAACAACATCATTTCAATTAGGTGTTTGTTTCAATTAAAATTTATTTGTTTTAATTAAAATAGCACCATAAGCTGTAGAAATAAGGAATGAACATTTAATGCAGCAAATGAAAAATGAACGTTTTTGAGTTATACTAAATGAAGTTCATTCGCCTAGATCATTTGCAAGAGTCTAATATAACTAACTCCATTCGAAGAATTTTCATAGCTGGAAATGCTATAGAAAAGCGTTTCATATAAGAAAAGCGTTTGGTGTACATAAAGCTTTTTAATGAGCTTTCTGTAAGAGAAAAAAAAATTGTTGATACAATTTTCTATAAACTGAAAAGTTTTTAATTAGATTCTTAATAAAGAGCTCTCTTAACAGAAAAAGTTTTTCAAAGAACTTTAATTAAAAAAAAAAAATGTTTTTTTTAAGAGCTTTCTATTATGAAAAGCTTACCGCCTTTTAATGAGCTTTCTGTAAGAGAAAAAACGTGTAGATACAATTCTCTATAAACTGAAAACTTTTCAAATAGATTCTTAATAAAGAGCTCTCTTAACGGAAAAGGTTTTTCAAAGAACTTTAATAAATAAAAAATTTTTTTGAAGAGTTTTCTATTATTAAAAGCTTACCAAAGTGCTCCGTATACAAATATAACTTTTATAGAGAAAACGTTTTATAGAGACAAAAAACTTGTAGATAAAGTTTTCTTTAAACAGAACAAATTTTTAAATAGTTTTGGGCTTATCGGCGTAGTTTTTTAATAAAGAGCTTTCTTAACGAAAAAAAGTTTCAAAAAACTTTAATTTAAAGAAGTGCTTTTTGAAGTGCTTCTAAGTATAGAAAACTATTTAAAAAGCTTTTAATAAAGAAAAACTTTTTGAATAGTATCTTCATATAGAACACTTTTTGAGGAAATTTCCAACGAAAATTTTTTTAAAAAATTTAACATGTTAACAAATAATTTATAAAACATTTTCTATAGAGATATATTATTGCAAGAGTATTAACAATCGATTCAGTGTAAAACTTTTCTAAAATTTTCTGCAGTAGCAACTTTTCTAAGAGAAATCTTTTCGAATAGTTTTTGATGAAAAACATTTTTTTAAAAAATTTCTTTTTAAGTAAAAAATCTTTCAAAAATTTTTTTTGACCAAATCTTTCGAAGGGTTTGAATGAGAAAAACTAATTTTATTATATTATTATAATATTATATTTTGGCAATTATTTGAAAAGTTTTCTACAACGAATATTTCCAAACAAAATTTTTAAAGAATTTTCTATATTGAAAACTTTCAAAAAGTTGTCCATATACAAAATCTTTTGCAGAATTTTCTAATATAAAAGAGTTTTCTGCATTTACTACACTTCCATGAATTGTATGTTAGGTCAATTTTTCCTAGACTTGTTAATTAGTTTTTTTTTTTTTTTGGTTTTTATTTATTTTTTTAATGCTTAGACTTTTATTTTCCTTCTTTATACAAAACAAATAAAGGGTGTTTTTATAGAGGTATAGAATTTTGCAATGGAAAAAACAAAGTTTAATTTTTTAAATTGAAATGAAATTTATTTTATTCGAAAGATAATTTTCTGGCATTATAATTGAAATATGACTTCTGGCATATGACCGCCAGGCTGGCTCGGATGTAGTCTAATCTGGAAGTCCACTTTTCGATGACTTTTTCCAACATTTGTGGGCAATAACGTGGCGCATGTTGTCCTTCAAGTAGTCAATCGTTTTGGGCTTATCGGCGTAGACTATCGACTTCATATATCCCCACAGAAAATAGTTTAGCAGCATTTAATCGCACGTTCTTGGAGGCCAATTCACGGGTCCGAAACGTCAAACTATGCGGTTATCAAACGTTTCCTTCAACTTGACAGCTGACAAAATGGCCACCAGTTAATAAAGTGTTGCCAACTTTAAGTTCTATACCTCTATAAAAACACACTATCATACATGCAGCTGACGATGTCCGTAAATTTCTTTGTATATCTGAATAACGGCAAGAGCCAAAGATTCCAAATTTGGTACAAACATCTCGGGATTAAAGAAGTGGACGTGCCAGAAAATAAATTTATTTTTATCTTAAGAACGGCATTTATATAACTTGCGCTTCTTACTGCACCATGGTAAAGGGTATACAAGATTCGGCATAGTCAAATATAGCACTCTAAGTTGTTCTAATAAAAATTGTAGTAGAATGTAATTAAGAAATGTTTAGTGCTGGTTACGTGAACAGCGTCAAATATTTGTTAAGTATGCCCCTAGCTTATGAGATAATATTTCGTGTTACCTGTAAAAAAAATTTTTAAAAATGCATTTACAAATACGTATCAAAGAGTATTTTCTATAAAATATTTTATACTTTTTTATTTTACAAAGAAGTCTTTATAAAGAAGTCTTTATTCAAATAGTTGTGTAACAGTGTTTAATTTTCATTTTCATTTTTTATTTTTTATTAATATAATATTTTATCATTAGTATTATTTTATTAATTTATCATTATTATTTTAATAGAATTTTGATTCATTTGATTTTGTATTATTTCTTTTATTTGTTTACCATATTTTAAGTCACACTGTAATTGAAATTTTACTACCTAATTTTTATATATACACTGTGATGCAAAAATGACCCAATGTAAGTAAAATTTTTGTGAATGATCTCTTATTTTTGTGTTTGTTTTATAAAAACAAGATTTTTTGCATATTTTGATGGCATATTATCTCTTCTCTCATAAAATAAATAAACATTACTTTATTCGCTTCTCTTAATCAGAATATATCGATCTCTTTAACTCAATTGCATTGGCTCACTTTTGCACCAGCCAAAAAATAATCAATTTAGAAGATGTGTTTTTGCATGTTGTATTATTAGTTTAGAAAACTTAAAGACTGTGTGCATACAAAAGTGAAAAATATCATAAAAAATTTAAATGAAGCCATTATCTGTTGATTTAAAAAACGCAGTTCTGGAAAAGGCCAAAAATGGCGATTCAACTTAAAAATCGCAAATTTTTTTAAAATAGGACAGCTAACTCTAATCCAGATCAAAGTTTTTATAGAAAAAGTAGAAGGCCGAGAAAAATTACTGACACTGAAGAAACAGCCTCTGAACGTTCATTTATTTCAGGCAAAATAAATAGCACGAAAGAGCCAGTTTCTGCCTGTTCTGTCTGTGTGATCAGATTGATACAAAGCTTCTATAAAAAAGAAAAAGCCTAAATTATCCGCCAAAAACGTAAAATTGAGAAAATATATTTTGGAAAAATACAAGTCGTATATGTATCAGATTGGCACACGGTGAGTATTTGCTTTAACTTATTTTTTAATATATTTGATCTTTTCTGTTTATCCTGTAGATCACATGGTCAGATGAGACCAGAATCAATAGATATCAATTAAATGGGAAGGTTTGGTATTGGGCCAAGCCATCAACCACACCAAATCCTGATCATGTATCTCAAACCATTAAGCACGGAGGCGGTTCTCTTATGGTATGGGCATATATAACCCCAGATGGTGTGGGTGCTATTGTACGGATCGAAGGCATAATGCGAATTTGCATGGTAATTTGCCTTTAGCCCTGACCAAAATACCAGATAGACCCGAAAATATAATCCTCCAAGGCTGTGGGAAAAATCGCCCAAAGAAAAATGGCCCAAAAAAAGAAATAAAAAATCGCCCAAAAAAATTCCATGTAAAATTGGGTCTAAATTCATATGAAAAGTGACCTAAAATTTTTGGGCTATTTTTCGTTATTGTTGGGTGATTTTTCGTTTTTTAAATTTGGGTGATTTTTCATAATGAAAAATCACCCAAAAATGTTGTATGAAAAATGGCCCAATTTTTTGATTTTCTCCTCTATGGTATAACAAACACCGGCTTCGGCTACTAAAACTTCTCTGCACAGCCGGCCTTCGGCCGGGCGCAAGGATTTCCTCCTCTATGGTATAACAAATACCGGCTTCGCTAACTAAAGCTTCTCTGCACAGCCGGCCTTTGGCCGGGCGCAAGGATTTTCTCCTCTATGGTATAACAAACACCGGCTTCGCTAAGTAAAGCTTCTAAAATCTGCCTTGTTTCCAAATGAAAGCCGACTATGCAGAGAAGCTTTAGTTAGCGAAGCCGGTGTTTGTTATACCATAGAGGAGAAAATCCTTGCGCCCGGCCGAAGGCCGGCTGTGCAGAGAAGCTTTAGTTAGCGCAGTGTCCATGGACACTATGACACTTTTTGGAGTGTCATAACGAAAAAATTCGTTTTTGCTTTTTGGGTAATTTTTTATTTTTTTTTGGGCCCTTTTTCGTTTCTTTTGGGCAAAACTTCATATATAACTTTTTGGGTCATTTTTCATGTTCTGTTGGGCGATTCTTCAATTGGGCGATTTTTCATTTCTTTTTTTGGGCCATTTTTCTTTGGGGATTTTTCCCACAGCCATCTTCCAACATGACAACGACCCAAAACATTCTGCAAAAATTGTCAAGGAATGGTTTATTTCTCAGGTGTTTGGGGTCTTGGAGTGGCCATCGCAGAGTCCAGTTCTAAACCTGATCGAAAACCTGTGGGCTTATTTAAAGCGCCGGCTGGCAAAATACGAAGAAGCCCCGAAAAGTATTAATGAGCTGTGAGAGAGGTTGCAGGCTGAAAATTGCAGTAGACTATATGGCTAAATTTATCAATCTATGCCAAATAGGATGAATCAGTTGAAGAAAGCCAAAGGATACTGGATTAATTATTAAGCTTAGACGAGCAAAACCTTGGAGGAAAAGGGTGCCAATGGTTGGAATTAGAAAACGTTTTATTTTTTTATAAACTTACGTTATGAATAAATGTTTTTGCTATTGTTTTATATTTACTATAGATGCATATTTTTAATTTTGGAAAAAGTTTGGAAAGAATTTAATAAAAACTAAAACTATAAAACAATTAACAGCCCAATTATGAAAGAAAAACTCCCCGCGATTTTTCTCCCTTCTCCCATTTTTCCTATGTTAATTCAATTGTAGAAATGGGAAAAGGGAAAAAACTCCCAGGGAATTTTTATTCATAATTGGGCTGTAAGTCACGGAATTTGTTTAAAACATTGGTTCATTTTTGCATCACAGTGTATGAACTTTTTTTTAACTGAGTTTAATTATTTTATTATTTATTCTTATTTTAACCCTAGGATTACCGTCGTGGTCTGGCCAGAACAAATTTGTGTTTTGCTTGCAATTTTTTTTTCGAATATAACAAAAATCGAAAAAACAGGGATGTAAATTCTATAAATGATATGTGCCGAATTGAATAAAACTAATTTGTGTTCGGTTGGAGCAAATTAGCGGGGTGAAATTCGATTTAAAAGTCTTTCAAAATACCCTTTTGGTCTTGCGGGACCAAAATTTTTTTTGCATGCAATATCTTTCAAATAGGACAACATATAAAAAAAACAACAACGTGAATTCTATAAATGATATGTTCTGAATCTAATGATTCAAGTTTGAATCAAATCAGAAAGCTACGGCCCACTATGCGCTTAGGTCAATCAAACGCAAAACTCGTTTCATCTGTGGTAGATGCGAAAAAGCAACTTGAGAAATTAAAGACTAAATTTTCGACGACTTTCACGTAGAATAAAATAATGAAAATTTAAAATTATATAATAAATTCGTATGATCTAATATAACAAGCATACGTTCAATAAAAAATATATTTATTTAGTTTTTATTTAATTGGGTTTTTTAGCTATTCTAATTTTGATCTGGCCAGACCAAGAGGAGAACTTAGTGATGAAGAGTTACCGATAATTTTAGGGTTAAACATTGAGTTATCTTATTATTCATTGTTGTTATTATCATTATTTTGCAAAATTAAGTAAGACTCTAATTATGCCGTTATAATAAATCTCATTACATATTAATTGCTACTCATTTTAAATATTCCAATTATTCCTTTTATTAATTTCCAATATGTAAGTTATAAAAATACATGTCTCCTTTTTTTCATCTATCAAAAAATAATTTAATCTTGCTGGCGAATAGGACAGTTCTGTCTGTTTAAGCCTCAAGTTATAAATTAAAAAAACATGAATATAAGGAACTGTGGTCAGTAAGGACATAATTGCCTGACTTTGAGCCTTTCCAAAGAGACTCATCCTCTACAGTTGAAAAAATCTTTTTAAAAACTTTTGCATTTGGACATGGTGTAAAATTAATTTTCTCTATGTACTTTTATTTCCAGTTTAAAAGCCCATAGAAAAAAATATTTCCATATTTACGATCCTTGTGTTGAGAGTTATGATTTATTTACTAAAATACACAATTTATATTTTATATTAATTAATTTTTCGAAATACATTGGAGATTAATTCACCATAAATTTTATGATTTAAGTTTAGTTTTAATGGCATTTTCTGCTTCTTAATTGCTTATGCTCGAAAGTGTGCACAATACACTAACGAAGAGTGAGTAGTAGTTATTTAGTGTGTATGTGCTAGAATGTATCCATAAGTTTGTAAATTTTGAGTTGTTTTTTTTTAATCAACACATACACTTGCATTTACATACAAAACAAAATCCTTAAAGACCTTGTCATGTTGTTCTTGGTGCACACAGCACGAAGAAACATAAGAACATTTGAACTTTTTCCATGTCGCATGAGTGAGAATGTAGTGGTGTGCACAATCACACTTTAAGAAGTTAAACAACATTTGCATAAATAATTCTATTGATTTTGCTGGTGTTTGCATGTTTGTGGGTGTGTATGTGTTTCTGTTTGTTTGTTTGCATTTGAATGCTTGATTTATTGCCGTTTGTGTTTGTATTCAATTTAAAAAACAAACCCCTTATTTCTTTGCCCCTGGCACCTTTCAAGATGTAATACAAGTTGAAAAATCTTAATCATATTAAGACAAATTCTCTATTATATTACCTTTTAATTATAACCCAAGGAAATTGTCTACGCCCACTTAATTAAATAGATTTTAAAAATTAATTTATCAATATAAAAGTGTAAGAGACAAAAATAGAATAACTCAAATATAGTAGAATAAAAGATATTCAAGGGTAGATCATTATGATACAATTGAGGTTAATAACAACAACTTTATTGAAATTGCTACAGTTCTTAAGTATGTTTTTCTTCGATAAAAAGAAAAAAAAAGGAAATTGCTATGGTGACTTATTATAATTATGTTTGAGAACTGTTTTTTAAGACAGAATAAGGCTTGTGTGCCACAATGTAGACTTGTTACACACCTACAGCTGCCTTCAAATATATTGTTTGTTTAACCTATTAGTGAATAACATTTTCTAGGAACTTTAATATTAATTCAAATGTGTATTCTAAGTCAAATTACAATTTAAAAAGCTTTTATACTTTAATAGTCTTAATCCTTGAATATAAAAAATTTATAATAAAAATTAAACTCAACATGAGAACTAAAGTCCCAGATTCTATTTGTTAAATTAATTAAGTTAAATACATAAAATTTACAATGTTGTAACTTTGTTATTAAAAGTCAATATTTGAACACTTTTTGAAGATTTTTATATAAAAAATGTATTATGTGGATTTTAAGAGGTGTCCCTTTTAAGGGACATTATGCAATATTGTAACTGGGTGAATGAACATTTGCTTGAACATTATTTTGAATAAATGCATTTATTACATTTGATATATATAAAATAAGACCTCTTTCCACAATTTTCCCATTTTTTGTCTGTTTTTGAGTAATATAGTTTTTGTTTATGCCATCATAATGAACATGAGTGTTGATATTAAATAGTTTTGTACTCTTTGGAGAGAGGGGCTACGCCATAAATTTTCAGCTACAACGTAGCTAAAGTATATATATATTTTTTTTATCAGTAGCCATCCATTTAAAACTGATGCATCCAATAAATGTGCAAAAATTGACGATAAACAGCCATGAACTGATGTTTTAGAAAAGTTCCATTCAAATGGTCAATGAGTGGTCGAATATTTAAAAGTTTTTTCGAATCTTTTTAGACGCATACTGTTTTCTAGGAATTTAGCAGTGTCATTTTTTTCAAACCAGTAAAGACGTTTGTTAAGATACTTTGCATAACACCTGATATTAAAATATCACTAAAACAAAAAATTTTATTTCCTTTGATTTTAATGGTTCACTCCATAAAATAACGTTATGTAGAACACAGTTGCACAGGTGGTTAAAGCCCGTTATTGGCGTGGGTGAAACTTACAGTTTCCTTTTTTTCTACGTACATTTACAATTTTAATAAAATAAATCTAAGTACAATTATTAAAATCCCAAACATTTTATGTTTGACAAAAAGGTTTCTTGCTCAAATATTACAACTGCTCATTTTTTTACGTCACTCCCTTTGGCCAATCGGCTAAAAATGAGATTAATAAGTCATGTCGGCACCCTTTGTCAAAACAAAGCGCATATTCCAAAATAGCAGGACTCTTTTGTATTTTCTGTTGTGTCAAAGAAGATGAAAAGTGATTTTTTTTTGTCGTCAAGGCACTTTACTCGAGGGGTAATAGCTTTACACGAAAAGGAAGATATAAATGATTATCACAATATTATGGACTAAATGGTGTCGAAATATAGCACTAAACGTAAAACCAATAGCTGGACTTTGGGCATTTTTTAACATGGCTGAAGCGGCTGCTTTGAGTGCTTTTGTTTGTTTTCTAGCCCCAATTCAAGTGCCAGAAAAGCCCGAAGCTCCCGTCGTGGCTTTCCGACATCCACACAGCAACTGAAAACATAAAAAAGAGCCTATGATAATTGTATAATACGATACTCTAACTAATGACAATTGAAACCATCCCAAAGAAACTTTTTCAGGATGCTGCAGGTCCATCGGAAGCCGCAAAGCAGCATAAAACTTTCGGTTACCAATAAAAGGTCGTGGCTCTTGAATAGAATTCGGATCGCACAAATGGAGCTTCCAACGAAGCAGGTTTGCAAGGGAGAAACGTAAAAGTTTCGCTTACAGGCAGGTTCCCACTTTGAAGCAATACTTTTTTGACCGAGAAAGCGCAGTATTCAGCGCATATAAAAATTGGTGAATGTAATGATCAGCTTTGCACACTGAATTTTTTGTTACCGTTATTCTTTAATATGCTCCCTTACAAACCTGCTTCGTAGTAAGGGAATGTCGGGGTTCTTGAAATTGTATACATATTTTTTTAAGTATATTAAGAATTAGTTCAGTTCCCTTACTGCATCCCTGTATGTCGCATAAATGTGTGTTTACTTTTTAAAATGTACGATTAGTGCTTCGCCAAATAAGAACATTTTTTATTGGGAAATATTTGAAGAAATAAAATAAAAAAGCGTTGCCACTAATTTTCTTTAAATTGAACTATTTTTTAACAATATTTTTTTGGTTTTCTAAACTATATTTCTGAGAAAAATCGTCGTAGAATATAACTTATAAATTGTTAAACGCTCTTTGATCAAGCAAAACAGTGGTTAAGTGTGGAGCCTCAAATATTTGTTAAGTCTGACGACAAAAACTTTAAAATTTAAATGTAGTGTTCGAGAAATATATTGATTGTTGAACCAATCTGTCTTTATGCGATCATAACTACATCTTTTCCTTTATGAGTTTAACAATTATTTTTGCCTTTATTATTTTCGTAGACCAACAAAAGTGAATTGGTTAACCAGGGAAACACTAGATATGCAATTGCATGTTTTTCTTTGATCGACCAATGAAGGCGGAAACAACATATTTATCCGTTTAAGAGCATTTTTTGAATTTTGGCATGGATTTTTAAGTGCATAATTTTGCATATTTTCCCTTTGCAGCATATTTGTTGTTGCATATTTTAATAAAAAGAACAGTTTTGTAGATTTTTTTTAAGTTCACGTTGTTGAAGCATATTTTGATATTTGTTGAAGTTAAACCAAAAAACTTTTGTTCATCTGCTAAAGCACATGCACGCAGAAAAAAATATGGTTGGGCATGGTTACTGCAACTACACTATTGTAACAATATATTGTTGTTGGACACAAAATATTGTAATTTTTATTTAATATCAACAATACTATAGATACTGTTAACATGTCAATGTTTATCTTCATTATAAATTTTAGTATCGTTCAATGAAAAATAATAATTTTTTTAACAACTTAATAGTGATAACTTTGAAAACATATTATATTCCTCACAACCATTTAATGATATCTATCTAATAGCCATAATATGATAAATTTCTATACGTGTACTCATATGTTTAAGATGCAAACAAAATATCTTTACTGTAATAGTTAATATTTTGTTATCGCCATTTGTAAAATAATTTTGCATCAGTTGTGTCGTTTGTTTTACATATGCCTGTCGAATTATTTGTTATTTAGTGATTAAACAATATAAAAAAATACCCATTAAAAACCAAGTTTAAAGAAATTAAAAAATAAAGAATTTGTAGGTACATTAAAAAAAAATTGTAAAGTTTCACATATAAAATATCCATGCTAACTAAAAAATTTTAATATTGCTTGACAATGGTTCAAAAATATTGACAATTGTTTTGTGTTATTTTAGAGAAAAAGAAGGAAAATTCTATAAAATAATTTATATATAATTGCGACCAACGACAAAAACAGGTTAAAAATATTATGTTTTGGGTTTCATCATATTATATTTAACGTTAAAGTTGCCAGTAAGTAAATAAACATAAATATATGTGACCATCTCCGAGAAAAGGGGCTTAGTGTGTGAAAATGAAGTTTTGAGAAAAACGCATTTAAAGTTGCATAACGCATTATCACTATGAACCCACCTTCAGTTGGGAGCTGCGATTTGGTATGGGTAGTTATGATTGGGTGCCGACTATGGTAACGTCATGCCTATGTAGTGATGTATTTTTTTTTCGCTTTTAGTGTAACAAAACCTTTGCTATTGTTGCTGCTATGTTTGTTAAGATCTCGATACTTGATTCCGAAGGATTTTACAAAAGATTACCAGGTAAACTGTTGCGGTTTTTTTAATTTTGACTTAAATTAATTTTGTAAACGTTTTAGATATTACCAAGTACCACCACTTTGACTTCAAAAAAAACGAAATTGTACGTTAAGAACTTATGGACTCGGAAGAAGAAAGACTTAATCTGCGATTAACGGATGAGCTACCAAACGAATTACCTCCGCTCATTGCACCAAGCGGTTTATCGTTAGATCGCAAATGGTATTTGTATGAGAATGTCAGGGTCTTATGTACTGATTCACGGGAAAAGGGGATTTTGTAGCTCCTAAACCGAGTGAACCCAAAGCGAAAAATAAATCTGATCCTGCCAGCAAGAGAAAAAAATCGAAGCACCGGATCACGAGAAAAAGAAAGCTGAAGTCAAAGCGCCGAAAAAAGAAAAAACTGAAATTGTCAAACGGAAGAAAATCGAAGTACCAGATCACGAAACACCGAAAAAAAGTCCAAACTCCAAAAAAATTCGAAGACTGACGAAAACAAACAATTAAAAACCAAAAAAACTTAAAATTTTAATGTTTTTCTCATTTTTATCGATTTTCCCAAGTTCGTTTTGTACGTTTTTAAATACCTGGTGTCCAGTGCAATTGCAGTATTGTCAAATAGCAACAGCACACAGAAAAAAAAATCTCTAAGCCGACATTTTTTTAGTTTTTCTTTATTTGATTTGATTTTGAGCCACTTAATTCCCAAAAGGGCTCTATCAATAATTATATGTCTATTTAACTGCGATACATTCAAGATATACACATTTATTTTAAACTCTGCCAAGATCAACTCTTTATTTTATATAAAAAATGCTTATCAAATAGAATCTGGGAATTTTATTTCTCATGTTGAATTTCATTTTTATTATAAATTTTTATATTAATTCGAATGTGTATTCTAAGTCAAATTACAATTTAAAAAGCTTTTATACTTTAACTGCCGTATTCATAAAAAATAAAATAGATTTCAAACGTATTTTAAAAGAAAATTTCCATACAAATTTTCCTTAAAATAGATTTCATATCCAATTTAGTTTTTTATGAATACCGCAGTAATAGTTTTATTCCTTCAATATTTAAAAAAAAAAAAAATTTTGAAAAATTGAAATTTTTTCTTTTAACTTTTAACCAAACTCGTCGAACAATTTTTAATACTGAAAAACTCTTAAAAGAGTTTTCTACAAGATAAAAAAATGTTTGATGAGAATATGCCAAAACTTAAAAAAAACTGCTAAAATCTGCTGAATCGTAAAATGAAGAAAATATGCTTAAGACTTGATAAGATAAAAACCTAAAATTTTTGGTATTTTAAATTTTCTAATAATATGCAAAATTTTTACAACAAAAATATATGCTAAAAATCTGCTGAATTTTTATAAAAAAAATATGATAAAAATCTATTAAATAAAAAGGATACTTAAAAACTTACGTTTTAAAAAAATTTGCTAAATAATTTACTCTCCTAAAATCTAAAATATATGCTGAAAAGTCGGCTGTTGAACAAGGAAAAGGCAGTTGGCATATTTTCTAAAGAAAAAATATCCAATTGCCCGACTCAATCTGCTAAATCCTACAGAAAATATGTTAAAATGGTAGCATTGCATTTTTCATGAAGTGAGAGAGAGAGAGAAGTTTTCTATGCAAAAAATACAATGTCAAAACCTCTTATCTGAGAATCAATCTGGCTACAGCACGGCGAAAAGTTGCGCTGCTGCCGTAGTAAAAGTCTTGGAGGATATTCGTCCATATTTTGATAGTGGTGAACTTACTATTGTAGTTCTTATTGATTTTTCAAAAGCTTTTGATACTGTCAACTATGATGTGCTATTACTAAAACTGAAAAAGTACTTTGGTTTTAGCAATTATTCTGCCAATCTTATCAGATCATATCTTACGGATCGCTGCTAACGAGTTAGTTCAAAGTCGTCATTCTCAACACTAAAACCTGTGTTATCTGGAGTTCCACAGGGATCAATACTTGGCCCTTTTCTCTTTAGCATGTTTATTAATGATATCGTTCACTGTTGTAAAAGCTCTAGTATTTATTTATATGCAGATGATGCTCAAATTTATCTTTCACGGCCTGTGGGAGTTACTGAGGACTTAGGTTGTCGTCTTAATGAGATTTGTAAATGGTCCTTTAGGAACAATCTTAAAATAAACAAATCAAAAACTCAAGCTCTTTCGATTCATGTGAGGGGATACTCTGGAAATATCTTGCCAGAAATTTGTATGCAAAATGAAGTTGTGAAATAAATTAAGGTTGTGAAAAATCTTGGTATTGTTATTAACTCTGAACTATCCTGTAAGGACCATGTCAGCTATTCCATTACTAGAATGTATAATGTTCTAAGGAAACTATGGTATTCATCCGCATTTATCACGAGTAATATAAAACTCAAACTAGTTAAAACTCTTATAGTTCCCATCATAACATATGGTGCCATTTTTTTTTTTGGCGAACTTGGTGCAGCTTCAAAATATAAATTAAAGAAAGTCATCAATAATTGTGCCAGATATGTGTTTAACAAAAGAAAATATGATAGCATATCTCAGTACTCAATACAGATTCTGGGATGCAGTTTGACTTCGTACCTAAATATTCGTAACTTAGTTTTTCTTCACCGGGTTATATATTCGCGTGAACATTCTTTTATTGGTTATCAAATTACTGCCTGTACGCGTGTATTTAATGCCACTAATTCCATAGACCAGTAAACAGGAAAATATTTTATATTATTTGATATTTTATGAGATGGGTTTTTAATAACACTAGATGGGTTAGAAAAAAAAATCTATACTGATATTACTATCTACATCAGGGATGGAAAATTTAAGTTTTGAAATGGTTTTTCATTTCTAATAAAAAAGTTACTTTTATTAGTTTAACTGTATGCCAGGAAAAGAACTGAGACGAACGACGCACTTAGCCCAACACGACGAATTTTGTAGTAAAAAATTTAAATTCGTCTTTTGAAACTTTAAGCACATTAACGACTTCAATATGTCAAAAATAATATGCACAGTGTGTATATCATGTTTGACATATTACACACGTTTGTATGAGAATGTCAAATTAAACTTATTTCTTTTTTTGTCAACTACAAAGCAGAAAAAGTGCTGCTAATACATATAATAGAAAAAGTAAAGAATTAGTGTTAAAAAAATATTATATCTTTTTCACAATTTTTGGCTCACAGCTGCCAAACCGTAAAGTTCTGTAAAGAAATCTTGAGGGAAAATATTCCTTATTTTATAGTTTATAACTGTTTTTTTTTTTTTTTTTTGGTTATAAAATGGACTATACAATAAAATTATTAAAATATTGATTTTGTTATTAGCTGTAGTACAAAATATCTTCTGAAAGGACAATAATTAAAATCAAAGATTTGATCTACTATAACTCAGGCATATTTATTCGCTCAAAGCCAGTTAAGGTTTGTTCAGACCTAACAAATATTTAACGAAAAAATTCAAAAAAGCATGACCAATAAATTGATCCAAATTAAGCTTTATTTTTAACAATTTATATTGATTTACTAAACTTTAGTTGTAAGAAGATAATTGTAAAATGCTAAAGGATGTTTGACCTAGCAAAGGTTTTGAAAAATGAAACAATTTTTTAATAAAACTAGTGGTTACGTGTAGGATGCCAAATATTGAATAGGTGTGGACATTGCCTTAGTTAATTGAACCAGAAATATACAGCGAAAAACACAAATGTACCGTTATCTGATAAATATGACGGGATGGCAGAAAACTGAGCACACATTTGGCTTAAGCATGTGAGAAAACATAAGAATCAGTCGGAATGGTAAACAAAATATAAAAAGTTTAAAGGTGTCATCTGTGTAATATTTTATAGTTTACTATTTTTATATTAAACACTAAAATATTAAACACTATCCCCCGTATTTATAAACGATTATTAAATTTAACAAACGTTTATTAACTAAAATTTTCATAGAAAATTTGTTTCTTAAACCTTTATTAAATTTAAAATATTTTTATGAATACGGCAGTAAAAAACTAAAATAAAGCAATTGTTAAAGTAAGAAGTTTTATATAAGGCTAGTTTACACGGTAATACAATGTTTTACGATATGTTAAAAAATGATGTAGGATGAGAAAAATTTTAACATTTAAAATCAAAATGGATTGAGTAGGAGAGAATACGCATACAAAATTTTACAAGCGGTCGGTAAATGTTCATTTTCTAAATCATTTTAGAAACTTATATATTCTCATCACATGAGAGATGTATTTTAACAGTTTATATTGAATGTGGTAACAAAAACAACCAAAATCAACTCAGGAAATGTTCATGTTATTTTTGTAAATATTGTAAAACTGTAACCATCTGCTTTTTAACTCAGCTGTTTAATATCTTTGCTTTTATTTTACTTATACCATTCGTGTAAATATTCTTACAACAGATTTTTATTTTAAACAGGGAGAGAATTTCTTAATATTTTGACTCTACAAAGTCGTAATACATTGTATTACCGTGTAAACTAGCCTTTACTAACACACTTGAAACAAACATGCCCATCTGGTACTGATTGCAGAAATCACCGCTTATCACGAATTTCGGCTGACGCCATGATTGTGTGTATTTTCATATACACAAATATGTTTTATTTTTCGCGATGTATAGTCGCGGCTGAAAATTCGTCATTCGTCCCAGTTGGGTTCCTAGCATTAATCTTAATAATTTTCACATTTTAGAGAAAAAGTTTTCTTAACAAGAATAAATCAAAGTTTTGCTGATAAAGTTAAAACCATTCAACATTCATATCAATGAGAAAGTTTAATGAAAAAAATAACAAAATAATATGAAATATAAAATTAACCCTTTCAGTGTTTTTGTCAAATATATTCGACATTGCATTGTACTCTCTTTCTACGCACTTTTACTATATAAAAATGTACAGTTAATTATATTTTATTTGTTTTATCTGAAAGAGCGATACTTTTGATATTTTAAATTGTTATTATAGTAGACATTGACTTTCTTTTCTAATTATTGAGTGGATTGCCGTACCCAAGTCAGGAAATTTGTAAAAAGGTTATGTATAGGAAGAAAAAATAATAATAATTTCGGGGATCAGGCGATATTAAAAAAAAAATTTAGTTATTGATACATGCGTAAATAAGTATTTTCTGGAAAAAATTATTGCAAAAATAAATTGTAGGTTCTATTGTGGACCTTTGAAGGTCAATTTTGAATATATTTAGTATTCCCTAAAAACCACGGGAGCTACATAAGGCGAAAGCTATTATTTTTCCTGGCTTCAGCGTCATCACATTACCTTAAATACAAATTTTCAGATAATTATCTCGCCCCAAATTATTTTTGACCCTGAAAGGGTTAATCATGATTAGTATTGTGGTTATTTTATTGAACTGTTAATGGTTTTTTTAATCCAAATTTAGATATTTTTAATTAGGCTTAAGTTCAATGAAAATTAAATTCAATGAACTTAAGCCTTATTAAAAATATCTAGATTTGGATTAATAAAATTAATCTTTAATTATTATATTTAGTTTATAGATATTAGGAATTATTTCTTTTTCATAAGCCACTTTATTATATTCAACATTTTCCATTTTTCGAATTTATTCTATGAGTTAAATTTCAGTTATGTATTTTATAAAGCTTTTTGTAATAGAATAAATTCGAAAAATGGAAAATGTTGAATATATTTAGTTTATGTTAAAGCAAAAGTACTTCTGTTAAAATCAATTTTTGAATGGTACTTTTCATGTCGAGGGGATACTGTGATATTTTCTGTCTAAGAAGCACCTCTAAAGTACAAAAGTACTTAGTTTTCAATGCCTGTATGTATTTTATCACACTTGTTCAATAATAGTGTATTAACACAAAATTTTTTTTCCTACTTTTTGGAAAAATCGACACGCTATATTCTTATCTAACCGCTGTTAAAATATCGTGACATTTTGTCAACTTTTTGGTATTGTAACGGTTGAATTAAAAATTATTTTTCATATGCCTTCAATGTTGAATTAAAAATAATTTTGTTTCTATTTAAAATGTTTAAATTTTGAGTTAATACAGTATTCTTGAACAAGTTCGGCATGTATTTTTCTTTTTGTTTAAAAGGCATTACATGATTCGAAGGTGTATGGTTCTTTTTTACCTAATGTGCGCTGATATTATTTTCCATATAAATATAATAATCACTAGAAAAATTTTCAAATGATCTGTAATAAATATTGAATATATTTAACTGCGAGGATCTAATGAGAAATAGAGTCGAAATAATCGAAAAAATTAATTCCTTAAGGGAATCAATTGCAATTAAATATTTTACTATAATGATGAGCCGGTCTAATAGTCATATACATATTTATTCCATATATAAAATCAAAAGTAATTGGCTTTAATGCAATGTTCTAATGTCAGCCCAGGAACAAAACAAAAAAAAAATCACAACCTCAATTACGTTTGCTCTCTATTTTCATCAAACCAGAATAATACCAATAACGACTACGACGTAGAAGAAGATGATGATGACTTTGACAACGCACACATACTTCAACAGTTTATTACGAATTCCAAGCAAATGCAGAAAATGTCTTATATATTCATACAAGACTTGGTAATAAAATCAATAAAATGCAAAAATATCAAGTATTCTTGTTTAAATGTCAAGAAATACAAATCATACAAAAGGGCACAGTAATTAAGTTTATATTGTTCCACAGCAGCAACAACCTTCAAAGGTATTCAATTAAATATTGATATAATTGCATGTTAAAATTTAGATTGTTTTAGTAATTTAAGAGCAAATTGCAAATGCTACTTGAGTTTGATATAACTTACAAAGAAAATACAGAATAATATGATTCTCGGCAAATAAACCACGTTGACTGGGAATATTAAGACAAAGCTGGTACAATTAATTTCTTAATATAATTTCAGAAACTAAATCAAATTTTTAAAATGAGTTTGACGGGAATTTAAGAGGGAGTTATAAGAATTTCTATAAATAAATTAAATTTTGTTTGACTTTATATTTTATATTGCACTAAGTCTTCTAGTCAAATGGGGAGTTCCATACCATAACGATTTAAATCCTAATTTAAAGTTTTTTTTTTGTTTTTGATTAAATTCTCTTCCAGTTTTTTTAATTCATAAGAATGTTCAATAATTTAGGTGCAATTTAGTACCAAAAATAATGGTTGAGACTAAAATGAAATATTTTCACGCCTATGAAATTAAAAACTAAGGGATAGTAATGAAAATTCAATGGAAACTATTTAGAAACTCATTAGAAACGGTTCAGATTGTATAGAGACTTTTAAAATACATTGAAAATAAGTCTAGGATTTTGATTTAAATTTTAGGCCTACTGACACAATACGATATAATCTTTTGAACGTAAAAGACATTTGCATGTAACTGAGAAGGAAATGAGCCTTATGTACACAGAAAAAATATAAATTAATTTTTACTAAAAAATTTGTGATATGAATTAAGAAATAAATTAAATTTGCGCCAGTAAACAAAAAATAATATAAATTAATCGTTTAATTCACTTTATACAACTTTTAATTAAAACTGATTTTATTTTTAATTAATGCTTTAATGGCCAATTTCACCAACTCTATTTAAATATCAATTTACGTTTAAAATTCGTTTTTCCTGTCAAATGAAAATAAAATAATATGAAAAACTGTATCTAAATATAAATTGATATTTAAATAAATTGTTGAAATTGGCCATAATTGGTGAAAAAATCTTACTTGAGTTATCGTTAAATTCAGTTGATTAAACGTTTAAATCACTTGATTAAATGTTCAATTAAAACTGATTTTATTTTTGTTTAATGTTTTGATTGGTGAAAAATTTTGTGAAATTTTTTCTGGGCATTAAAATTGCGTTGGTAATAAATGTCGATGGCAAGATCTAAACTCGAAGCCAAGGAAGGGAGTGGAGGTGTGATGGGGCTCAGGAGTCCCCTGGGTGAGAGGAGCACTAGTATTACAAATTAAAAATAAGACATATCCCTGCGCGAAATTTGTGTCAATTACTCTTAAAGCCGTTATCCCGTGACCAGTGAACAACATTTTATAATTAAAAGGAACGAATTGTGATAGGTGAAAACAAAACATAACACTTAACTGGTGATAATGTGTTAAGAGCAGGCATCAGAAATTAAGAACCGAAAACTTAAAATTTAAGTTTTTCATTTGAAAAATTCAAAACTCATGCGTACAAAATAAATTTTTTTTTTTCTATCAGTTAAATTTAAAAATCAGCTGTACGCATGATTTTTAAATTTTTAAAAAGAAAAAATTAAATTTTCGGTTCGTAATTTTTTGTACAAAAGAACAAAAAAAAAAACCTTTTTTTTTGAGAACTTTATTATTTTGAACTTAAAGAAACAATATCAAACAAAATATTTTTATCTATTTTTGGTTATTGTACAATTTTAAATATTTTTCGAACACCAATGATAAATATTTTTTTAAAAACATAAGAAAAAACGTTTTCCGGTCCTTGGTTTAGAGTGAAGTTTGCCCAGAGGAAAGGAAATTGGCACAAAACTATTCATGTGACTGGATTTTGTGCGGGTAGTGGCTGATTCTCTCTAGTTCTATTACTTTATATGAATGGGATCTATCCTATTGACATGTTTTATTTGTGACAATTTCTGCG